>CAUDMG010002243.1:915000-1077500 GCA_958450375.1 Homarus gammarus
AACAAAAGCACAGCATCGGAAAATAATCAGATGTACAAGACGGAAAATAAAACCTCTTCTCTTCCCCACAGGTGTATTAAGTCAGCTCAAACAACCATCCCTCTACTGGACTGGCTGGCGCGCCTTGTACGACTTCCTAATTATTTCCAATTTCCTGCCAAGTTTAGCCAATTACCTCTTCCTTTGGGTTTACTTGACCGACCATAAGTTCTCATTATTGGATTGGGTGGACGTAATAGGTGTTAACACTGTATCTACACTATGTCACGTCTGTAACTATGATTCTTTACGAGGTAGGAGTGAGAGGTTGGGATGAGAGGTTCGGAGTGAGAAGTTGGATTAAGAGGTTGAGTGAGAGGTTGAAGTGAGAGGTTGGGGTCAGAGGTTGGATACACTGCAGCTTGTGTCAGAGGCTGCCTCAAGGGTCTTCCTACCTGCTAAATTCCTCTAATACTGAAGATGGTTATATAACATATAACCACTTGTCTTTCTTTTCTGTCTTACTCATTCATTTATATTTGCTTCTTGTCTTCTGAACGGTTAAATACCTTTGTTCATGGCCCAAGGACCACGAAATATTGCGGATTAACGACATTATGGGTGACAGTCACTACAGCGGCGGGTGATGGCCAGATACGAATATAATGTACTAACAAAAATGTATAGTTATATTTACAGTAATAGCACGAGGCTACCCCACTCATCTCTGTCTTAAAGGAAAATGATCCCTAATACTGTGTGACTCCCGTCCTCCTGGGGACCAAGAGACCACAGTACGAATATGGATGAGCTTCACGTGTTAGTGGGATTGGAGAGACTGGCCGCCAGCTTACCGCAATCCCTCAATCAAATTCTGGACACAACCCGTAGTCAGTCTTGTGAGAGACCAAAGATTATTTATCACACTAAAACCTGTGCTATGCCACAAACTACCCTGAGGTATCAGTGCCACATTTTCTATGTAATCTGATCACCAACCACAGTGCCGCACACTGCCCTGTGTAGTCTGATCACCAGGCGAGATTACCACACACTTGATATGGTCGGCAGATATTAATTAACCCGTGCAGTGAGTGTATCAGGTGGGCAGGGACTCAGTATCCTGTGTAGTCTGATCGTGAGGTGTGGCACCAGGCGGGGCCCCAACCTGTTGGAACTCCACCGGTGAGGTAAATGTCAACACATGACATTTACAATAACTCTCGAATGCGTCTACCGTCAGTCGACATTTCCCGAATACGTATATTACGTAACTCTAGTTTGTTTTATCACCACCTGAACGTCATCAAAACACACACACACACACACACACACACACACACACATCAGTATATCAGACACAATTACCACATCTGTAAAGTCTGTTAAAAAGGGTGTTGCATATCATCATCACAAATAAAGGAGGACTGTGGCAACGTGTGTGTGTGTGTGTGTGTGTGTGTGTGTGTGTGAAGTTAGCCGTGTACTTCTAGTCTTGTGTCATGCCGTCAAAAGTCCCACCATTTACACAACATCAGGTTGCGGAAAATATCCCATTAAAAGAGTATGATTAAAATAACACATCCAAACCACTCGGGAAAAACAAAAAACACATTAAAATCATAAGTACACCGAGTCTCACTTTATCAACAAATAGAAACTTTTTTTTTCAATATCACAAAAAAGTATATTACAAAAAATGAAGCTATAGACATATCAATCATTAAAAAGGAATAGGAAATTGATATGCTATTGGCGAGTCTCCAGTACCCCCTTATGAGACGCGCCGCACTTGTCAGCCACCAAGGAAGATAAGTTTGGGGGGAGGGGAGGGAGAGGCTATATTCGTCATCAAGGTGTCTCAGGTAACATAAATAATGACTTTCTTTCGCTTATACACGCCTTGGTTCACGGACTCTCACCCCCCTCAAACTCAGGGAAAATTCATTTAGAAGGAACACTAACTCTGGGATGGCTCTCTCACCGCCTCATTCACTGTCAAAAGAAAAATTTACTCGTGAATAATAACGAAAAAAAAAATCCCGCTGGTATTGAGATAAACACGTAAAATTAATTATTATCGTTATTATTATTATTATCAAAATCATCATTATCACCGTTACACACACACACACACACACACACACACACACACACACACACACACACACACACACACACACCTGTCAGCAAAAACATACCTGAATCACTAAGACCACCACTACCAACACACCTACATACCTGCCTCATCAACCCAAAACACACCTGAACCACCACCGCCACCAGACACTGTATATCTTCTCACTTCGACAAACAAACCGAGCATCTCCTACCCACCCCCCGTCCCACACCCTGCCCCGCCTCACCCAAGCAATAAAAAAGGTTATTATGCAACAAGGGGCAAAATGGGCCAACCTCCCCTCCCACCCCAGCAGTTTAATGAGGTACACAAGAGAGCAGAGGAGTTCATTACTGAGTCACTGCTCTCGTAGTCTTCCCGCCAGACTATCTGAAAATGGAAACACCTTTTTTCTCTCTCTCTAGATGAACCGTACGAGTCTTCCAGCATTCGTCCTGATGACCAAATTACCTCCAGCCGTCCCTCGAGGCCAAGCTGTTCTCGGCAAGATTGCAACACGAGGCCCCAGGCGATAGTTTCTTGTTGTCTGATTCACGTTGCAACTTTTTAGCTTTGAGTTGGTACAGTGATCTTACCCCCATAAACGAACATGATAGTGGAGTGATCTTACCCCCATCAAGGAACATGATAGTGGAGTGATCTTACCCCCACCAAGGAACATGATAGTGGAGTGATCTTACCCCCACCAAGGAACATGATAGTGGAGTGATCTTACCCCCACCAAGGAACATGATAGCGGAGTGATCTTACCCCCACCAAGGAACATGATAGTGGAGTGATCTTACCCCCATAAACGAACATGATAGTGGAGTGATCTTACCCCCATCAAGGAACATGGTAGTGGAGTGATCTTACCCCCACCAAGGAACATGATAGTGGAGTAATCTTACCCCCACCAAGGAACATGATAGTGGAGTGACCTTACCCCCACCAAGAAACATGGTAGTGGAGTGATCTTACCCCCACCAAGGAACATGATAGTGGAGTAATCTTACCCCCACCAAGGAACATGATAGTGGAGTAATCTTACCCCCACCAAGGAACATGATAGTGGAGTGACCTTACCCCCACCGAGGCACATGATAGTGGAGTGATCTTACCCCCACCAAGGAACATGGTAGTGGAGTGATCTTACCCCCACCAAGGAACATGATAGTGGAGTGATCTTACCCCCACCATAACACACCTGCTCCCCAATCACTACACACCTGTTCTCCAACCACTACACACCTGCTCTCCAAGCACTACACACCTGCTCTCCAACCACTACACACCTGCACCCCAACCACTACACACCTGTACCCCAACCACCACTACACCTCTCCAAACCTTACACACCTGCTCTCCAACCACTACACACCTGCACCCCAACCACTATACACCTGCTCTCCAAATACTACAAACCTGCACTCCAACCACCACACACCTGCTCTCCAATCACTACACACCTGCTCTTCAACCAATACACACCTGCTCTTCAACCACCACACACCTGCTCTCCAACCACCAAACACCTGTTCTCCAACCACTACACACCTGCACCCCAACCACTATACACCTGCTATTCCAACCACTGCACACATGCACCCCAACCACCACACCTGCTTTCCAACCATTACACACCTGCTCCCCAACCACTACACACCTGCTCCCCAACCACCACACACCTACTCTCCAACTACTACACACCTGCTCTCCAACCACCACAAACCTGCTCTCCAACCACCACACACCTGCACCCCAACCACTACACACCTGTACCTCAACCACTACACACCTGCACCCCTAACCACTACACACCTGCACCCCAACCACTACACACCTGCCAGACCTTAGTTCACGCCTTTCTCGTGGCTGGCATTTCCTTCAATACTCATTAATTAAAGCTCCTTTGAAAAGAAAAACTTTTTTCTTTTAATTAACCACAACTGCGCCTGCCGTCTAAGTCTTCGGCCATCACAGCGCCTTAGATGACTGCGCTGTGCATACTAATTCTAAGTTCCATTCAGTCATCCACAATTTCATTCAGCCATTCACAATTTAATTCAGACATCCACTATGTCATTCACAATGTCATTCAGTCATTTACAATGTCATTCACAATGTAATTCAGTCATTCACAATGTCATTCAGCCATTCACAATGTCATTCAGCCATTCACAATGTCATTCAGTCATTTACAATGTCATTCACAATGTAATTCAGTCATTCACAATATGATATTCAGCCATTCACAATGTCATTCAGTCATTCACAATGTCATTCAGCCATTCACAATGTCATTCAGCCATTCACAATGTCATTCAGTCATTCACAATATGTCATTCAGCCATTCACAATGTCAATCAGTCATTCACAATGTCATTCATCCATTCACAATGTCATTCAGTCATTCACAATATGTCATTCAGCCATTCACAATGTCATTCAGTCATTCACAATGTCATTCACAATGTCATTCAGTCATTCACAATGTCATTCAGTCATTCACAATACGCCAATCAGTAACACGTAAGGGCCACTCGGTAATACGTAATGTAATTCAATAAATACTGAAGTCAGTCATTCAATACGCTGACTCCTTAACAATGTAAGAATGGCGGCAGGAGGATAAACACCCCTAGTACACTGCGACTAATTAACACCTATGATCTTATACCACCTGTACTGTTAATCATGTAAAGTCATTCAATAATTCACACCTAACGTAACGCAACCTATCCTAACCTAACGTAGCCAAACATAACGTAGCCAAACCTAACCTAACCTAACCTAATCTAACGTAACCTATTGTTTATATCTTCCTATATCACCTGGTTTACGGCCTCATATATCACGCCAACACCTGGTTCTCCATCTGGGACCCGCAATGAAGTGGTTTTTATACGCCGACATATAACCTGGTAATATCCTGGTATCGCATTCTTCCCTGTTCGTCATTCAGCACAGTCAACTTAAGTCTCGCTCGCGTGTGTCCTGATGTCTGTCATAAATGTTCCTTACCTATCTCCTGAGCTAACAAGGTCTCCATATACCACCATGGTGAGCTCTGTTCTGCCCTCTCTACAGATTCGTTTCATAGCCAACATAACCAGCTTAACCTAACCCAACCCGACCTAAACAGACCCAATCTAACCTAAACCAACCAAACCTAACCTAACTTAATCCAACCCATCAACCCCAACCGAACCTAACTTAACTTGACCAAACCCAACTTGACCCAACTTAACCTAACCTAACCAAAAATTAATAATAATCGACATCATGACTGACAAAAAAGTCGACCGAACAGTAAAAACAAAATTAAATTATTCTCAATGACCGACTGACATTAAAATCAATTCACATATTTAATTAATTCAGGTGTTTGAAAAATATGAATATAAAACCACCGCCGCCATCTCCACCACCACCACTACTAGACTTGTGTGAACACCTGTAATGACATCAGACATCAAACGAAGGTACAGCGCCACGAACACATTAATCATTCGTAAAAAAATACAATGATATACAGTAATTCGTGTTTTGGTCACATTTTTTTTATGAAATTCACTTACAAAAACATATGTTATTTCTATAGTGGCAAATAAACTAAATTACTAAATGATGGAATTCTGCTAAATATAACTACAACTTTAACACCAACAACACCAACAATAATAATAATAATAATAATAATAATAATAACAACAATAAGAGCATAACAGTCCATAAATGTTTATTTCCATACAAGGACTAAATACTGTACAGTATATAACTTACCTACGTAAATAACTCGAGTTCTTTACAAATACAAGAAAAAACCTTCGTCACTTCACCTAATATTTCAGCACAACTTCTCAATCCACTATATTTCCCATAAATCAGTTTAACGACGCAGAAAACTTATACAGTAACTGAAAATGTTTACACCCGTCAGAAAAGTTACCATAAAAACAGCCGACCAAATGATTTAACCTAACATCATCACTACAGGGACGCCATACTTAATATTTTACCTGGTTAACGCGAGATGGTTTTACTCAGCTCCGAAGTTAAAGGTGATGACAGTAAGAGTCGTGTGGGATCTTAATAACCAAACCTAACCTACCCTAGCAGCCTCCCCTCCCTCACCCTATGTTGCAATACCTAACATTTCACCAACACTCACGTTTAATGTTGACCTCCGCCACGAGGAATAGTTGCCGAGGCTGAGGCAGTCCCTCTAGTGCACCATTAACGACTAGACCAGTGGTGTGTGCAGGTTGATTCATGTCCTCTACTGTGACCACGAGATAACAATGTGGTATTAATCGACTCTCAATATTCATGAAACATAAATATATTCTGTTTTTATTTTTATGTCTCAATAAATCAATGTGAAAACGAATTACATGTGTCGAGGGCTCTCTCTCTCTCTCTCTCTCTCTCTCTCTCTCTCTCTCTCTCTCTCTCTCTCTCTCTCACACACACACAGAACAAGTATTAGTTTTAAATATATTACTGCTTTTTAATAACATGTATTTTTCATCACACTTTACAATACTCCATTCTCCATTAATGTCTACTGTATATCACCACATTATTAATTTTTAACTATAATTCTGAAACACACTTGCACCAACTCTCGTACATGGGTTACGTATAATCACACTCGACCTTGTACACTATCTATAATCTGTAAGTCAACCTCGCGAGTCATCTCAGTAACAGATATCACTAAGAGACCTGGAGGACCGACTTAATTCACTCACTCCATCGACCGCCGGAATAACACACATACAGTACATAGTCGTATCCTTTACACGTGTATTGTCTCTTGTCTCATACTTATTAACATACATTACACACACATCTGCTTCCACACCTTCATCCCAAAATATTATTAATCCATTTCATCAACCAATCACAACAGTTCTGGTTCTCTTACAAGTGGCAGGTGAGGAGTCGACATTAGATGATCATTCACCCGAAGTTCACTGTCTCAAGATTACTCCACACCTGCATAAAAAAAAACGAATTTGACTTATATGTCCCAAAGGAGATCACAGTGACTCAGTTTTCCGGGCAGGTAATTAGAATCGATTATTTCCCCATGACCAATGGATGTCACGAACCACCCATGAGGTGAATTGAGGGAGGCCAGCAATTGAGGAGGCAGAAATTGGGGGTGCAGTAGGGGAAAGCAGTAGTAGGGTGGGCAACAGCAGGAGATTGAGGGGAGCAGTAGAGGTGGGAGGGGGGAGCACCGTCATTTCATCCACCGGTAAGTCGAGAGTTGGCAGCTCTCCAATATTCTAAAAATCCAAAGATAAATAAAATGATTAGGCAAGTTGTTTACCAGGACTGTGTGTGACGGGGGGTTAAATATGAAGGTAAACACTGTGCTCGTGGTGAGTGACGGCGCTTCGGTTAACGGGGAAACAAAGAGTCAATAAACACGACACGTTATATACCTGCAGGTAACCCAATAATGGCTGCTTGGGAGTCAAAGCAAGACCTACCACGGCGTCTAAGCTTCTAAAGAACTTTTATCATCCCAGAAGACTTTCGTCATAGTGCGGTGAAGAGGCGTGTTACCAGCAGCATGAAGCACCCTTGTCTAAACCAGCCACACTTCTCCCAGTCTGCTCCTTGTTACAGTTCATTCTCACAGGCTACCAACATATTTTTTTTTAATTCATCATATAATAAAAGTGAATAATAAGAAAAATATACAAAGAACAGCCCCTTGAGAGATTCACACATCATGGCGTCAAGTCAAAAATGAACCAATAAAGAACGAAATCTTGCACACTAGAAATCCTTCAGGAGAGAGAAAAAAAGCTCTTCCTAAATACCTGTAGGAGAACAACACCCACAGGCAGCGTACACCACACACCGCGAGCCAGGCACCATTATCCTCATCCCGCCTTGCCAAAGTGAACGACCTCAATACACGCACAAGTTCTCCTCCCTCACCCACTACTTCAGCTACGTCTGGAGGAAAAACACTGAGAACACACACCACCATCCTGCCTCTACCACCCTCAACTTGTATACCACACCTACACCATCCTGCCTATACCACCCTCAAACCTACACCACCCTCACCTTGTACACCACACCTACACCCCCCCCCCCCCCGGCACACTTCCCTGGGGGAAGCTTACGCCGCAATGATCATGGGCCACCAGACCAGACATAAACTTTTACGACCACTTTCCCCACACCCAGGAAACTTATCAGTGACCTGGAAGGCTGAGTGACACTCTGATAGTGGACCACTCAGAACGTCGTGTACAGAGGTCAAGGTAACTCGTGTACATCAGGTAGTAAACAAGAACAAATGGGTCCCATGGGTAAGCCAGCTCGTTAGGGACAGTATGGTGTGGGTATACAAAGTCTTCGGTACACAGGAGACAACATGGCCGACACTGCACTTGACCGCCTTTACTTCCCCTGGTGTAAAGTCAGGGACCCATCATATATATCTGGAATTATCTCATCAATCCTAATTAACAGTGACTTTTGTACATACAAGGCGAATTTTTGAAGTACTGTCCCAACCATTTAAAACTTTTATGGCAGAAAGGAGACAATATTTATCTAAACTTGAAGCAAACTTTATTTTCCCTACTAAGTACTTATAAGATTTAATGAGACAGAAACTAAACCAGTGTAAAATATGCTGACCGGTTATTACACCAACATATATCGGGCAAAACCTCAGCCGACTGGGTTTCTCATTCTTCGTTTCTCAATTAACTAAAATATGATTCCCATATATCTCCCCTGCTGTGGCACTCGTCACCCTTTGCTTACATCACCGAGGCATTCACCTGTCTCTTCATTACCTCAGTCTTCCCTACCTGGCCAATGACCCACAACACAATCATTAATATAGCCAACGTCACCACTGCCAGTACCTCTCCTGTGAATTAACAGCAGCACACCGGCAGGGAAACACTACTGACTTGCTCCAATATTCGCGTTAAGATTCCTACACACCTCCCCCGATATCTGTTGGTGTCAGGAGCAGTTGTCACCTGAACTATTAACTTCACGTCCCAACCCTTATCAAATGTGAAGGAACTACAGTCACTGTCAACACTCGTCACCTTGTTTACTTCAGGTGAGTCAGAATTCTTAGGGGTCTGGTTGCCTCCTCGGGTCTGAACCAAGAGGATGTTTCCGGATCAAATAACAGGAGTGGTTCTCTTAACAGTCAATGGTGTGAGTTGTGTCAGGCTCCACGAGGAGAAAAATTACTAAAGTCGCCTCGATATATTTTCCTCAAATTAAACAAAAAGGATGAAATTAAAATGGCGTATTAAGACAATTCATGAATAATTATCTCTTATATTCTTGAGAAACAAAGTCAAATCATCATGAAAACACTAGCAAAAAATGTAACACGGAAATACACATCAACAAGACGTTCATAATGTGATGTGATGCGTAAAACACACATATTGAACTCTGATAAAATAACTATGTTGTAATGTGAAAGAGGTGATGATGCAGACAGTAGGAGAGTGAGAGAGTGAGGGAGGGAGGGAGACAAACAGACCAGTGTAGGAGAATGTGGGTGTGAGAGCAACAGAGAGTCATGTGTGCTTCACCCTTGGCCTCCGTCCTCTCACCACCTCTACATAAATGATGGGCCCTGTGCCTCGTCCCGAAGACCTTCAACCTTCTCCTCAAAATCCACGAGTCCAGTTGACAGATATAAAAGTCGGGATCTCTCTCTCTCTCTCTCTCTCTCTCTCTCTCTCTCTCTCTCTCTCTCTCTCTCTCTCTCTCTCTCTCTCTCTCTCTCTCTCTCTCTCTCTCTGACCTATTACATTGTTATTGAATTACGTCACCTTCAATAAATTGTCGTTACAGGCCACCAAACATACATATTTTACAGGATATTTACGTTAAAATATTCTAACTTGTTCCCCACACACACACCCCCCACACCCACACACCACACACCCACCTACCTTTCGACAACATAAAAAAAAATCATACAGGTATATTTTTCAACCCAACATCAATATTTGCTTTTAGAGTGAAGAAGTCATTACTTTGATGTCAAAATTATAGGTAAACACGTAAATAAAAATACTAGATTAACAAACTCTGAAACACACGGAAAGACAGATACCGTCTCTCTCTCTCTCTCTCTCTCTCTCTAACCTATTCTAACCTAACCAAAAGAGAAAGAAAGAAAGAAAGAAAGAAAGAAAGAAAAGAAACGATTATCGACAGCCCAGCACTACTACACCCCGGGTGATGAAAAAATACTAATAACTCGTCCAGAAAGGGAGAAGCGAACCAGTGATATAGTGTCCGTTTCATCCACCTATCCCTTGTCCAGATCCACACCCTCTCACCTCTCCATCATCCCCATTTAACCCCCCCCCCTCCATCACCCCATTTGAAGCTCCCCCTCCAGCACCCCCATTTGAAGCTCCCCTCCATCACCCCCATTTGAAGCTCCCCCTTCCATTACCCCATTTGAAGCTCCCCCTCCATCACCCCCAGTTGAAGCTTCCCCCTTCCATTACCCCATTTGAAGCTCCCCCTCCATCACCCCCATTTGAAGCTGCACCAACGAGGCGACTCCAACAACCTACCCAGCTTAACACACCTTTACCACCTCCACCCTCTCCTACCTGCGACCTCATTCTTCTACTCACAACTGGATTTTAATAAGAACATAAGAAAATAAGGAGTCTGCAATAGGCCGGTTGGCCTGTGCATGGCAGCTCCTGTCGAGAGTTACTACCACTCTCTATCATCCATGAATCTATCCAGCCTCCCTTTGAAACTTTCCAGCGTTCCAGCACTTACTACAAGGTTGCTAAGCTTGTTCCACTCGTCCACCACCCTATTTGTAAACCAGTTCCTTCCTATCTCCCTCCTAAACCTAAACTTATCCAACTTGAATATGTTGTTCCGAGTCCTATCCTGCTCGGATATTATAAGAACTTTATCTATATCACCTTTATTGATTCCTTCCACCCACTTAAATACTTCTATCATATCTCCCCGCACTCTTCGTCTTTCTAGGGAATGCAAGTTTAGTTTCTTTAACCTATCCTGATATGGAAGGTTTCTAAGTCCCAGAATCATTTTCGTCATTCTTCGCTGCACCGACTCTAGTGAATTGATATCCATTCTATAATAAGGGCACCAGAACTGAACCGCATAATCGAGGTGCGGCCTGACTTGCGCAAGATATAGTTGCAATAAGACCTCTGCACTCTTATTACTTACACTTCTAGATATAAAACCCAATACTCTGTTTGCCTTATTTCGAACATTAACGCACTGTTTTCTAGGCCGTAGGTCCGGGCTTACAAGTACCCCTAAGTCTCTTTCACAAGTCGACTTCTCTAGGTTGATGTTGTTAAGGCTGTATACATTGACAGGATTTGTTCTTCCAATATTAAGTACGCTGCACTTGCTGGTGTTGAATTTCATTTGCCATTCTTCAGACCACCCCTGCAGTTTATTTAGATCCTCCTGTAATGCATTTGCATCCTGCCCTGAATTAATCTGCCGCCCTATTTTGGTGTCATCTGCAAACTTGCTTATGTCACTGCTGATCCCAATATCTAGATCGTTTATGTAGATTATGAACAAGAGTGGGCCTAGTACTGACCCCTGGGGAACCCCACTAGTTACACGACCCCACTTAGATTTAACACCATCTACGCTGACCCTCTGAGTTCTATCGGTGAGCCATGATTTTATCCAATTTAAAACTTTCCCCTCGATACCATGAGCCTTAATTTTTCTCAAAAGCCTCTGATGCGGTACTCTGTCAAATGCTTTGCTAACGTCTAAGTAAATAACATAAGTAATTTTCGTCATTATCTACTACCTCGAAGACTTTCCTAAAAAATGTCAGCAGATTTGTTAGACAAGATTTTCCCTTTGTAAGCCCATGTTGAGAGTCGTAGATTAATTTGCTTTTCTCTAAATGCGATCGGATGTTATCTGCTATAATTGATTTAAGAAATTTCCCCACTACTGACGTCAAACTGATCGGCCGGTAATTTGACGCTGATGCTCTATCAACCTTCTTGTGTATTATAAGTACTACGCTCTGTACTCAGCCTCACTAGTATATAACAAGTTCGCCCTGTACTCAGCCTCACTTGTATATAACAAGCACACCCTGTACTCAGCCTCACTAGTATATAACAAGCACACCCTGTACTCAGCCTCACTAGTATCCAACAAATATGCAGACCTGCGTTATTCGACTACCCCAAACTTTTCCCAACATGAGATAAAAACAAATTGACAGTATAGATACCTCACCCCCCCCCCCCCGCCCCAAATGGACCCCAATCCCAGTAGGCCCCATCTTAACCTAACCATCAACACTGGGGCCCCATCACCCAGGGAACAACTTCACCCATGCATTCCCATGTTAAAATGCATAGGAGAGAGAATTTAAGGAGAAAGGTGAAAAATAAATAAACAAAACGCTCAATAGTAAATGCAATATTATAAGAGGAAAATCTACAAAGGCAACATAAACACCGTCTCTGCCGTTGTTTATAAGACAAGTGAAGGGAATCACCAATATAAAAACAAACAGAAAAGAATAAACACAAAAGGTTTTCAATTTATTCATTTCCATTCTCCGGAGGGTTAAGGTTCTCTTCATTATATCTTTTGTCTCTGTTTTGTGTCGTTTTTAAGATCCATTACTTTTTTTTTCGTTTATAAGATAATTTCTCCTTCTTTAAAACATGATACTGAAATCCAAAATCGTAATGGCAGTTGTGAATGTCGTTAGAGAATACAAGAAAGTTACCACGCGTATTAATACCCTTACTTGACCGTCTTAAAATACATGAACGAAGGCAGAAACATCACCAGGATTTAATTTTCTAATGGTGCTATTCATCGGGGGCTAAGACCTCGTCTCTTCAAAGGGCGGTGCAGGTGGGAGGGACGAGACATCGACTACCCGAAGTGACAAAAGACGACTACCTGAGGCCAAATAGACCTAAAAATTCCCTTTACTGCTTCTAACAAGAGGACTATTATTACTCGTCAGCTACACCCTAGTTAATGCCCTTCTACCCCGCAGCCCTCGCCTGGGTGTCTAAGAAGCAGAGGCATGGAAACTGGTAACTGAACTAACAAAAATGAGAAATCAATGTTTTTAAAAGTATTGCAACTTAAAACGTCTTCAAATTCGAGAAAAGTAAGTGAATTCCCTTTGACGAGAAAGAAAATAATCTTTTTTCTATCACACTACACTGCCTGCACTAAGTAAATCGTTATATGCACTGCCGAATTAACGTGAGATGACCCCCACCACCACACACACTGTCCTCGGGGTTATAGGCCTTAATACTCACTTTACCACTGCTATAGGCAAGTAATCCTACCCGTATAACTACACCCGTATAGGGAGAAAAAAGGGTAATTTTAAAGTATTTAGGTCAATGTAAATATATACGTGCTATCGTTCGCCATCAGCCAATCCAAAAAGTATCGGGACCTCAGGGTACAATGCAATAGAAAGCGAGCGATAACCTCAGACGCGTTCATGTATCGGCTGGGTTGTGTTGGTCTTCGCACGGTGTTTCACGTTCTTATGGACGCCCAGGGGTCTCAATACTTTTGGGATTGGTTGTACATGTCAGTTCTCGTTGATAAAATCCATCGATTTAACAAATGTTGAAAAAAGCAGAAATTTAATTTAGACTGTGTACTTTTTTTTTTACGAAGCAGCATTTCTGAGTGTAGGGAAATTGTCCCGTCCTAACGATTACCTCACTTTTCCTAACTTTCATTCCAATCGCTTTAGTGACCCCTCAGAGAGAGAGAAAAAATTCCCTGAGTTACTATAAAAATCAAACCATCCGAAACACTTTTCTAGCGATATTTCCCTAATGAACGAAGAGACAAAATTGGTGTAATTGGTTTAGCTGTTAAAAAAAAACGGCAAAATCTCGGACGCCGACAGAAAATGGACCAGACTACGTACTGTACGGCTAGATTCCTCAGGTCAATTGACACAAAAAATTTTTTATCTGACACCTCATGAATACGAGTATACCGAGCCTCGGTTACGGCCTAAATAATAAAAAAAAAAAGCTTCCTGGAAAACTTCAAACACCTGTTGCCCCCACAATAAAAGCACGGTAATGTACACCTGCAAGTTAAGAATTACAGGTAAAAAAAATCG
The DNA here is from genome assembly GCA_958450375.1 of Homarus gammarus. NCBI lineage: Eukaryota > Metazoa > Arthropoda > Malacostraca > Decapoda > Nephropidae > Homarus > Homarus gammarus. Next base: position 929,292 of record CAUDMG010002243.1, read on the forward strand.
GATACTTCGCTGTTACGTTACCTTACAAAAAAACTGTGGGAGGCAAGATGCGGTATGGCAAGTAAGAGGAGGGCAGGAGTACAGTGGTGGGTGGTGTAAATGATGGCATCCGTCAGTACACTTGCGGTTCTAGATTCTTTATACCACTTAAATCCCTGCCGGGGCCAGCTACTGCCCCATAAACCTCCACTCGCCCGCACTAACATCCAATGCCTCACGATATACCACCACCATTTTAAACCACTAGGATTACTTAACAGTCCCAGCTGTACACATAAACAAACTTACTCGTGTACTGTCTTCCCTTTACAAACAATTAAATAAGATTAGACTGAAAATGTTAAGTAATATAAGTCGTGACGGTAATTACAATATCCATCAGTTTCAAATAATTTTTTGTTTTGCTTTCCAGCAACATATTTCAGGGACTTTGTCTCGTTATGGTAGAAAACACACACACACACACACACACACACACACACACACACAGTACATAATTATATAAAAGTTCAACCCAATGACATATGCCAAGACACAAACTCCTTTAATATATTCTTGTTTCTAATGTAGACAACATTTAAAGCAGAGCTCTGTGATAATAACACCTTTCATAGTTTAACGAAACTCGTCCAGGGTTCGATACTCTCCCGCAAACACATCTGTCTCGGAGTACAGAGGGAACTGACAGCCGATCAAGGAGCTTGTGGCTGACAATCACGCCCCGCCAGGACCTCACCGCCCCAACCTGACACTCTATCTGACACCGCCTCGCTGAGCTGACACCAACCAGTTTAAACCGTCTCATACTGCCCAAGGCCGGTTTAAGTCGTGTCGTATTAAAGGAGTCAGTAAAGCGACTTTTTGAGATGGAGACGTGACTAACAGAGAAATGTGACAACACTTAGGCGAAGTTAATACTTGGTTACGTAGACAATCTGATAAGTGGCTTTTCGTAATTCGTGATATAGAGTGAGAACACACACGCACACAACTCCCCCCCACACACACAACACCCCCACACACACACACACACACACAACACCCCCACACACAACACCCCCCACACACACACAACACCCCCACACACAACACCCCCCCACACACACAACACCCCCCACACACACAACACCCGCCCCCACACACACAACACCCCCCCCACACACACACAACACCCCCCCCCACACACAACACCCGCCCCCACACACACAACACCCCCCCACACACACAACACCCGCCCCCACACACACACACACACACCCCCCCACACACACAACACCCCCACACACACAACACCCCCCACACACACAACACCCCCACACACACAACACCCCCACACACACCCCCCCCACACACACAACACCCCCCACACACACACACCCCCCACACACAACACCCCCCACACACAACACCCCCCACACACAACACCCCCCACACACACAACACCCCCCCCCACACACACACAATTCCCACACACACACACACAACACCCCCCCACACAACACCCGCCCCCACACACACAACACCTCCACACACACACACAACACCTCCCCCCACACACACAACACCCTCCACACACACACAACACTCCCCACCCCCCCCTCCCCCACACTTTGCCATGTTTACAAAAAAAAAAAAGACTGACTGATTTCATGATTACTCTTACTTATTCTTTCATTCACTACACGGGATAGAATTGTGACAGTGGGGCCATAAATGAAACAAAGCAATTCCACTTTTAAATTAGCGAGTCCCGCAAGCTATTCATTTGGGGACAATAGACGGCACAGAGGAAATGTGAAGAGAGTAATGGTAAGAAGTAAATTTAGAGGGAGAGTATGCAACAGGTCGCTCAGAGATACGAGAGAATGCGTTGCCAAATACTGATAAAGATGAAAAATAGGTCATCCAGCATTTTAATTCTCTAATATAATCCGAACCAGTTATGATTTTATGTATAGAAACAATACATATGAGTAAAGAACATATAATCCCTAGCGTCTCTTACCCCACACACACACACACACACTGGAGCAACTATTTTTCACCACTACAACCCCCCCCCCCCCCCCAAAAAGTCATTCACACAACACTCACCACATCCTATATACAAACCTCTACAACCTCCATCACAACAGAACCTTTCCACAGGTAACTTAATTCCACAGAGATTATAAAAAAAAAAAAAAAAAGAACCTGTTCCATCCACCACCAGCCTCTACCCCTTTGATAACTGTTCGCCTCTTATTTCATTTCATCTTTTATTGTTTTTGTTTTTTTCACCATTTTCTTGGCAATATAATCCATATTCTTATCTCTCTCGTTATTCCTTACCTGAAACTGGCACTTATATGGCATTCGTTTCTTGATTAGCAGTGCCAACTCTCTCTCTCTCTCTCTCTCTCTCTCTCTCTCTCTCTCTCTCTCTCTCTCTCTCTCTCTCTTCCATCCTTCCTCCCCATCTCTCTCCCTCCACCCTTCCTTCCTGTCTGTCTCATTTTCTCTCAGTCCTTTTCCATTTTCTCTCGATCTGTCTCCATCTTTATTCAGTCCTGCCACACACAATATTTATCCCAAAATGCCACCCACTTCCCTCTCACTCTCTCCTGCTTTTAAATTCTTCTTCTTCTTCTCTCCCAGACAATAACCCAGCTTTCATACCCCCATCACTCTTCTCTCACCCCCACTCATTCTTCTCTCACCCCCACTCATTCTTCTCTCACCCCCACTCAATCTTCTCTCACCCCCACTCATCCTTCTCTCACCCCCACTCAATCTTCTCTCACCCCCACTCACTCTTCTCTCACCCCCACTCATCCTTCTCTCACCCCCACTCACTCTTCTCTCACCCCCACTCATTCTTCTCTCACCCCCACTCATCCTTCTCTCACCCCCACTCACTCTTCTCTCACCCCCACTCATCCTTCTCTCACCCCCACTCAATCTTCTCTCACCCCCACTCATCCTTCTCTCACCCCCACTCATCCTTCTCTCACCCCCACTCACTCTTCTCTCACCCCCACTCACTCTTCTCTCACCCCCACTCATTCTTCTCTCGCCCCCACTCATCCTTCTCTCACCCCCACTCACTCTTCTCTCACCCCCACTCACTCTTCTCTCACCCCCACTCATCCTTCTCTCACCCCCACTCATTCTTCTCTCACCCCCACTCATTCTTCTCTCACCCCCACTCATCCTTCTCTCACCCCCACTCAATCTTCTCTCACCCCCACTCAATCTTCTCTCACCCCCACTCATCCTTCTCTCACCCCCACTCAATCTTCTCTCACCCCCACTCATCCTTCTCTCACCCCCACTCATTCTTCTCTCACCCCTACTCATCCTTCTCTCACCCCCACTCATCCTTCTCTCACCCCCACTCACTCTTCTCTCACCCCCACTCACTCTTCTCTCACCCCCACTCACTCTTCTCTCACCCCCACTCATCCTTCTCTCACCCCCCACCCTTGACATAATATTCCCCAAATGACTCTTGCGCTGCTCCTCGTGTCATCCTTCGTCAACACACTCACACACTCTTCTCCCACTCACATACTCTTCTCCCACTCACATACTCTTCTCTCACTCACACACTCTTCTCCCACTCACATACTCTTCTCTCACTCACACACTCTTCTCCCACTCACACACTCTTCTCTCACTCACACATTGTTCTCTCACTCACACACTCTTCTCCCACTCACACACTCTTCTCTCACTCACACACTCTTCTCTCACTCACACAATCTTCTCCCACTTACACACTCTTCTCACTCATACACTCTTCTCCCACTCACACACTCTTCTCCCACTCACACACTCTTCTCCCACTCACACACTCTTCTCCCACTCACACACTCTTTTCCCACTCACACACTCTTCTCCCACTCACACACTCTTCTCCCACTCACACACTCTTCTCTCACTCACACACTCTTCTCCCACTCACATACTCTTCTCCCACTCACACACTCTTCTCCCACTCACACACACTCTTCTCCCACTCACACACTCTTCTCTCACTCATACACTCTTCTCCCACTCACACACTCTTCTCTCACTAACACACTCTTCTCCCACTCACACACTCTTCTCCCACTCACACTCTTTTCCCACTCACACACTCTTCTCCCACACACACTCTTCTCTCACTCACACACTCTTCTCCCACTCACACACACTTCTCTCACTCACACCCCCTTCTCTCACTCACACACACTTCTCTCACTCACACACTCTTCTCTCACTCACACACTCTTCTCCCACTCACACACCCTTCTCTCACTCTCTCACGACACTTCTGAATCAGGTCATGACATAAGACTCTTAAGAATAACCTTCATGAGTTATTTACGCTTCTCCAGGGAGTTTAACAGAGAAGCCAATTTATTAGAAAAACAATAATAATGTTCCTTTCTGTTTGAGTTAAAAAAATATATAGAGAAAGTTTAATTAGTTATACGTGTTGATATTAATTCAATTTCGTGTGAGAATGTAATTTAGTTTAATATCTAACTTACAGGTAAAACAGTATGGTTAGTGTGGTTAACTGTTTCAGCTACGTAAGTAAACATTATCAACCTAAGTATTCTAAGAACAATATATATTTCATGTGTTTAACTTCATTTTTCCCCCCGGCTGTGATTATTCCCTAAAATCATCTCATTAGATACGAATTTCAACACTATTTGTTAGGGAAAAAGTTCTTGTGTCAGGGATACGTCTTCATTTACCACCAACTTTACAACTGGTGAATCTCTCAAGAGTGAAGCAATTGAGTGCCTCGAGTCTCAGAGATCAGGGTAGTGTATGTTTTAATCTGCTGGGATACTAGGGCGACTCTTACTGGCTCAAGCTACGACATAAACAGCTAAAAACACATCATAAATGCACTAATGGCATAATAACGATACGTCCTCTGCTCACCTGTTAGGGGGAAGTAACCTATGAATACCTAAGTCCTGATACACTGGGTCGTGGTGCTGCTTAGTGAGACAGACACATAATACATTAATTACCTGTTTGTTTACATACGGTGTAAATATTTGTTACGGTGTATAAATGATTGAATTGTGAATTACTGGTGCAACAATATTACCAACTTAATAACAGCATAATTTTGCAGTTCTCTGTATGATGTGTTATAAGTCACAACTGTGTCTGTGAAACCTATGGCGGAGGTAGACGTGGCCGTGTGAACTTAAACCACGGTGTGTAACCTAACCTAACCACAAACTACGGTGTGTAACCTAACCACAAACTACGGTGTGTAACCTAACCACAAACTACGGTGTGTAACCTAACCTAAGCACAAACTACGGTGTGTAACCTAACCTAACCACAAACTACGTGTGTAACCTAACCACAAACTACGGTGTGTAACCTAACCACAAACCACGGTGTGTAACCTAACCTAACCACAAACTACGGTGTGTAACCTAACCACAAACTACGGTGTGTAACCTAACCTAACCACAAACTACGGTGTGTAACCTAACCACAAACAACGGTGTGTAACCTAACCTAAGCACAAACTACGGTGTGTAACCTAACCACAAACTACGGTGTGTAACCTAACCTAAGCACAAACTACGGTGTGTAACCTAACCACAAACAACGGCGTGTAACCTAACCTAAGCACAAACTACGGTGTGTAACCTAACCACAAACTACGGTGTGTAACCTAACCACAAACAACGGTGTGTAACCTAACCTAACCACAAACAACGGTGTGTAACCTAACCTAACCACAAACTACGGTGTGTAACCTAACCACAAACTACAGTAAGGTGTAACCTAACCTAACCACAAACTACGGTGGTTCAATATGCAAAGACAATTTTAAATTATATACTGCAGATTTATTTTTTTTTAAGGAGTGGAAGATTTTTTTTAATGTACTGTTGTGTGAAAGACTCGTCTCTAGTGCACTTCCATCACAAATGAAGCGATATAAACACGTTCTCATACTATCTGCAATCACTCCACAAAACAAACTTTATCACCAGTAACTAGACCAAAATATTGTGTATATTAAAAAAAATAAAATTAATCCTATATATATATAACAACATTAACTCAACCTCTTATAACGACAAAACAACATAATCTTTCCATTAACTCCTCTTTACACAAGCGACAATTACTAAGCTGAGCCCTTCCTCACCAAAGCATCAGTTGTACTTCTCTTTCACAGCGGCATCACAGCTCACTCAGTACTACCTCTGAGAAACAGCCGAAGTTATAGCCATTATAGCCACACAATCTCAAGAGTGAAGCCTCCTTCCTGGGTTAACATAAAGCCATACTCGCATTGATCCTCTCCCCTCCCTACTCCATGCTCTTCCTTCCCTACTCCATGCTCTTCCTTCCCTACTCCATGCTCTTCCCTCCCTACCCCATGCTCTTCCCTCCCTACCCCATGCTCTTCCCTCCCTACTCCATGCTCTTCCCTCCCTACTCCATGCTCTTCCCTCCCTACCCCATGCTCTTCCCTCCCTACACTATGCTCTTCCCTCCCTACCCCATGCTCTTCCCTCCCTACCCCATGCTCTTCCCTCCCCACCCCATGCTCTTCCCTCCCTACCCCATGCTCTTCCCTCCCTACTCCATGCTCTTCCCTCCCTACCCCATGCTCTTCCCTCCCTACACTATGCTCTTGCCTCCCTACTCCATGCTCTTCCCTCCCTACCCCATGCTCTTCCCTCCCTACCCCATGCTCTTCCCTCCCTACTCCATGCTCTTCCCTCCCTACTCTTCCCTTCAAGAAACTAAACACAATTGCCTTCAAAGGGCTGACGCAGAGTAATTGAGGAATGAGACATTTGCTCTCTCTCTCTCTCTCTCTCTCTCTCTCTCTCTCTCTCTCTCTCTCTCTCTCACACACACACTGCCTCTCAAAGCCCAGCTGATGGGGATTTGAAATAAGGCTTTTCAAAGTGTAGAATCCCGGCGGGGTCCCTGAAAGCGGCCAAGACCTCATTTCGCCCACAAGAGACTATCTCTCACGATCCACCTCCCCGAGAAGGAGTACTGCAGACATAGCAACAGCAGAAGGCGGCGGCGGTGAGGAAGTCAACTAAAAATAACCTTGTATCACAGGGGAAAGACTCGTAGATGAAGGCAACATTCTTATTTACATTATTTATTTATTCATCAAATGGACGACTAACTAAACATTTATATGTACGAACATTATCTGTGGATGTGGATAAACACAGCCATGAATGTTGAATCTTAGCATGTAAACATTTCCCTAGGCATCAGTACTAAATGATGTGTACACGACCTTATAGCGAGAAATACAGCAAGTACTGTGCGTGGAGGTGATGAATGAATGAAAATACCGATACAGTAGACACAGAAATACAGAACAATTACACGTAAATACTGAGCTAATGCGGGTATTTTTCAAGAAAGTCCTCGTGATATTGTGGCCAGATTCTTCTATACTGCCCTCAGCGAGACGGTGTTTTCCGTGATCACAGGGACCCGAGAGGCAGCGGTGAACACAGTCTACTAACAAATCCATCAATGAGGACCTGAACCCATGTTGTTTTGACGCCCGTTAGCAACAAACAGCTCAATCTAGCGAAATGAGGACTCACGGGAGATACGTCTACTGCTACAATACAACTACAACTAAACTCTAACATGCACGGTGTCATTATGTATGTACAGTACGGTATCAACGTGGACTGACTACCGGATTACAGCAGATATGATTCACGTTTGATATTCAATGGGGATTCAAACTCTGAACCAACACACGGGGCAGCTCAGTGAACACAGTAATTGCTCCGCCATCGTACACATATTCAAACTGTATCAAAATGTCTGTTCTTGGCTTCTGAGGGACTTACGTTCACTTTTAACATAGACTGGAGTATATACTATATCCCACATTTCATATAACACTCTCATACTGCGTCGCGTTATCGTGGTGGTACTGAACTGTGTGTCAATGATAACTTTAAGATACTCTAAGACTCAAGTGAATAGTGTTATCTAAAAAATAACATCTTGACAAGTCACCATCGACCTACCTTAAAAATACATGTTTGTGATAACGGGTTGCATATTACACGACAAACTTCCTGCCAGACAAACGAACCAAGATCACAGAGTATCTGAGGTTAGCGACACGATGTATTAGTCACTCCAACAACCTAATAACACTCACACTAAGATAACTGATGCATGCAAGAACGTGGCATGACCCTCGTTAACGTGGGCGAGCGTGAGGACAACACAGCCTGAGGACGAGAGGACAACACACTACACCAAGCCTCACATCAAAGACCTCAGACCAAGCAGGGAGAGGAAGAGGGATGGAGGGAGTGGGAGAATTAGAGGGAGGGGGAGAGGGAGAAGTGAGGGGGAGAGGGAAGAACCAAGACCCGCCAGGGATGTAGATATCTTGCCTAATTAGGACTTACTAATCTGAAAAGCAGAGTCAATACAGATTTTGTGTCGGCGGTTTAATGAGCTTGTCAACACACACGGAAGCTCCTCCTGATAGATTACCAGATGAAAGAAAGACACTCAATAGATCATCAACATTCAGGGAACTTTGTGATAAAAAAATAGTTTATCATCCTAAATCTTTTTATTTTTGGGGGTGGGGGGGGGAGGGGGTGGGGGGGGGGGGGGAGGGGGGGATTCGCGAAGGTAAATACGACGCTGATCAGAAGGTTAAAGTGATTCACTCACAAAAACTTTATAAAGGTGAACTGAACCCAGAATTGAGAGGCTAATTACGTCACTCATACTGAAAGGAACCCACAAGTAACACAGCATTAAGTAACATGCTCTGATCACCGTCTGTTTAAGGCTATTAGGTTAAACGACCAAACTTACCAATAAGGTTAAACGCTGGGGCCAAGGTGATGATAACAGCTGGTATATTTTTTCCAGCTAATGATAATACTGATATTAATTAAAATGAACCTATATTAAATTCATCAATAAAATGAACGATAATATAAATACATCACAACCGTAAGTCTTAATATTAAAAATAAAACAACAACAATAACAATAATAATAACCAATTTTCATATCTACATCTCTCTCTCTCTCTCTCTCCGCCCCTCCCTTCCTTCTTTCTCACACACACACACACACACACACACACACAGAAGAAATACCCCCGTGTTTTCTAGTTCATTATTATTATGAGGGACCAAAAAACTCTCCAATTCCAAATTCTATGGCAAGAAACAGCCCGTCAGTCGGTAACTGCGACCTGAACACTGGCTGCGAGCCTTCTTTTTTCCCCTAAGTTCACTGATGAAAATTTCTATATCCGGAGCTGCCTTTTTTCCCCTGCGTCTGTCGTTCTCTTGCTGATAAACAACAACAAAAATAACAACAACAGTGGCTTATATCTGGTATTTCAACACACGAGAGAGAGAGAGAGAGAGAGAGAGAGAGAGAGAGAGAGAGAGAGAGAGAGAGAGAGACACTACCTCGCTCGAGTGTCTTATCGTAACATGACAAGGTCCTTCTCCCGCTAACCACTAATTACCCAAAGAGATAACAAGTGTGTTACACAGCGTAGGAGGAGTAAAGGAGGGAGGTGGGGGAGGAAGATAAACACTGGTGGGGGGGGGGGGGGGTAGGAGGAGTGGAGATGAGGAGGAAGATAAACAGTGGAGAGGAGGAGGAGGGTGAGTGAAGGTGAGGAAGACGAAAGGGGAAGGAAAGGATAGAAGGAGGTAGAAAAGAGAAGGATGGAAAGCGGAGGATGGTGAAAGATGATAAAAGGGAAGAGAGGGTGGGGAAGAGAGGGTGGGGGTGAGAAGAGTGTTCCCTACAGCAGTACTCTGTTCATAACCACTCACACCCTTTTCACCTCCACTGGCATGATGGAATACACTGACGGGATCCAAAGCAAACAGGATAGAAGGTGGTGGGGGGGGGGGAGTAGGAGGAGTATAAAAAGATAACTAGAGAAAAGGTGAGAGAATAATAGCGAGGGGGAGAAGAGGTCAATTAACAAGTGGTGAGTGAAGGAAAAGGTCAAGACGTGGGAAGGTCAACTGATCTATTGAACGTCTACCATGACCCTTAACTTTACTTCTATTTTAGTCTAAATTTCCTGGTTCACGGCTGTTTAGTACCTCGACCAGGTGAGAAATTTGTCAAAATCGATTCACATTATTGGACAGTGGGGCAATTACGTGACCTTGGCCATCCAATTTGACCAGAATTTACCAATGCCTCACAGCGAGTCAGCTATTCCGATAAGCTGTGAAACGTGATTAATGATCGGGTCAAACTTGTGAACGTCAGCGAGGTATGAGAAGCAGAGCCTCACGGGTAAATAAACAAACATAAACCAGACGGATGAACTATACTCATAAATTCTGACACGTAAGGATTATTTGGAGCCAAGAAAGAGAAAAAGTACCACTAAACGTCGCTCTTTCTCACACACAGTCAGCCAGCGTTTGTCTCATTACCGTGGCGGGATGAACACGTCAAGGCTGCTGGAGCGCTTTGATGTATAACGCTCATTGTCTTAATTAACTGTTGTTGTCATTTGATGGTAATAGTTACAGTGGAGCCTTAGTTGTTTATCTTGCCTCATGTAATGGAAGTAGCTCACAAGACGTCAACAAGGGGCACGAGATTGTTATGTTCAATGTCCCCAAGTGAGGCGCGTGTGTGTGTGTGTGTGTTGTGGACGAGAATCACAGATCCTTTACACAAGTTCATAGCTAAAGGTGACCTGAACAGCTTGTCATCCAACACCTCATAAAGAGACCAATCACAGCAGAGACTTTTGTACTGCCTGCTGTCTTATTAGCAAGGTCACGAGAGGCTAAGGAGCACTTGACCTGATCAAGTGAAAAGTGGAAGATGGTCAGAAGCTTGAATAGTGTACTAAGCCATCGATACAATGTTGATGACACTGGAACTCTATCGCTTTCACTTCTCTAGTCATGGAGCCGTTCCCGGGGGGCGGACCAGCGACCTTATGCTACGAGGTGAGTGCTGTATCCACTTGCCCTCCACACAGTTGCCCGAGCCGTTGATGTGGGTTAAACCATTTAATGTTCATAAGTACAATACATTATAATAAATACTTCAATCACCTCCTTGATGCCAACCCTGTCTCAATCATTCAATAAAGAAGAACTTGTTGAAGGGCCGCTATAGGCATCATACTTGAGATGCTGAGCGCGTGATAACTACTGTAATGATACTCCTGGTGCTATCATTTTAACCTTACAATGAACACTGGATGATAACAGTATATAATGTGACGTGTTCAATGTTCTCGTCAGTTCAAAGATCTCTCTCTCTCTCTCTCTCTCTCTCTCTCTCTCTCTCTCTCTCTCTCTCTCACCACAGTATCCTCACACCATTGAATAAAATAAGAAGATCCCTCCCAGCCACACCTTGGATTACAGTGATGTGCCCTAACACCTGCCACATTATGTTACACACGACGGAGGAGGAACCCACTCAAATGGCCACAGGAACCAAGAAACCCACTCAAATGGCCACCGGAACCTAGAAACCCACTCAAATGGCCACCGATACCAACTCAACGGACCTGGGATGGTATTCGAGGTATTTCACTAACCTTACGTAAAGCCTAAAGGTAAGAGTGCTCGATCGATAGGTGGAGCGAAAAGAGGAAGAAAGGGTGGAGGAAAAAAGGGGAGAGGAAAGAGGGGAGAGGAAGAAAAGGGGAGAGGAAGAAAAGGGGAGAGGAAGAAAAGGGGAGAGGAAGAAAAGGGGAGAGGAAAAAGGGAGAGGAAGAAAGGGGAGAGGAAAATAATAAGAAAAAAAGGTTAGCAAAAGGGAAGAAAGGGGTAAAAAGCAAGAAAGAGTAGGAGGAATAGAAGAAAAGGGGGAGCAAAATAAGAAGGGGGAGTAAAAAAAAGGGAAGAAAGAGAAATAAGAAACAGGAAGATAACAAGAAAATGTGGGAGAAAAGATAAACAACAACAAAAATAGGAAATAAAACAAATATTGAACGCAGCAACACAGGATAACACGAGGTAAAGGACACGAAAGATGAAGAGGGAAACAGAGAAAGAAGAGAGAGGGAACAACTGGAAACTGGAGAGAGGAGGCAAAGGAAACAGCAGGGGAAACAGGGAAAGAAGAAGGAAAGAACAGCTAGCGAGGAATGAGAGAAAGCGAATAACACATAAAGATGAGAGAAAAGAAAGAGGAAGATTAGAGAAAGGAAAGAGTAAGTGAAGAAAAGGGCGAGAAGAAAGCTGATGATAAAAGACCAAGAGAAATAAAATGAATAAGAGGAACAAGAGGAAGAAGAACGCAGTGGTGATGGTAGGCGTCTGTTCCCTCTCCCTCCCTTCCCTCTTCCACCCTTCCCTCTCCCTCCCTTCCCTCTTCCACCCTCCCTCACACACACACAGGTAGAGAAAGAAGTCATTGTTTGCCGGTGCCTTAACTCAGCTCCTGTTGAAATTCAAAAGGGGGAAAACCTCTTCATCTTCTGGAGGGACTTACAGCTTTAATGGATAATAGCGAAGGTAAGGTAAGGTAAGGTAAGGTAGGGTAGGGTAGGGTAGGGTAAGGTAAGGTAAGGCAAGGTAAGGTAAGGTAAGGTAGGGTAGGGTAAGGTAAGGTAAGGTAGGGTAAGGTAAGGTAAGGTAAGGTAAGGTAAGGTAAGGTAAGGTAAGGTAAAGTAAGGTTTTGGTTGTACTTAACTCCAGGTTTTGACTCTACATAAATCCAGGTATTAACTCTACTTAACCCCAGGTATTGACTCTACTTAACACCAGGTATTGACTCGACATAACACCAGGTATTGACTCTACTTAACACCAGGTTTTTTTGTTCTATTTAACACCAGGTTCTGACTCTCCCTAACACCAGGTAATGACTCTCCTTAACACCAGGTTTTGACTCTCCTTAACACCAGGTTTTGACCCTCCTTAACACCAGGTTTTGACTCTCCTTAACACCAGGTTTTGACTCTCCTTAACACTCTTTAAGGGCCGTTCACAGCCTCCTCACAACACGGTACACTATAAATAGATCAAGTCTAAATAAAGAATTCATGAATTGTATCAAGGAAACTTATATGCACTTTCCGTTCACTGTGAGTTCCTGTGATAAATATGATAATGTAATTAAAAACTGGGATTTTTTTAATGATAAATACATTTTTTTATTATTATTTTTTTTTATTTCGCAGCTCCTAACGCAATTAATATTTCATCGATATAATTTTTTTTTGAGAATGATTAAAATGGTAGAAAGAGAAGAGGAGAGAGAAATGAATTCTAATATTACTGAATAGTGGACCATATGGTAAATCTTGCTTCTGAAACCATAAGAGGAGCAGGTCAGGCTGAGGCAAGAGCAGTATACCTTTCTACTTTTGTCCAGGTAACAAGTGATCCAATTACAACCAGGTAGTGTTGCATGTTGTACAGCAATACCACCTCCCTGGTCTGGAGGGAAATAGAGAGAGAGAGAAAAACAGAAAGAAAGAAAAAAGTGAGAAAGAGAAATAGGAAGAAATAAAAAGTCAGAGTGAAAAACAGAAAGAAAATGTGAAAGAGAAAGAAACAAAAACTGAGATAGAGAGACAGAGATAAAGTGAGAGAGAAACAGAAAGAAAGGAAAAGTGAGAGAGAGAGAGAGAGAGAGAGAGAGAGAGAGAGAGAGAGAGAGAGAGAGAATAATCCCATACAGTTCCCCAGTACAGAACTATTTATCTTTTTTTCCTGAATTAACTGTTAACACAATCCAGACGTGATGTTTTATTCAGCAACTCGACTTCTTGCTAATCCAGGATAAGCGCACGCACGCACACACACACACACACATACACACACACACACACACCTGCCAGCCCAGTACTCCACCAGACACACTTGACGTCATCCCGTGCCATGTTCCATCCCAGTAGTCATCATGACCGTAACTTCCACCTGCCGGTACAGGATTACGGCGCCGGTGGTCGTTGTGATTAGTTTATCAGCCCGACGCTCGTGTCTCTAATCTCCATTACGCTGAGCTGCCTCGAGCCGTCTTGATCAAGCAGTCGGGATTAATTATAATTTAATCTCGTTCACCCTAAACTAACAGAATCTAAACCTATAACCCCTCGCTGGAAACTGGAAGCTGGAAGCCGAAGTGAACAATGGCGACACTCCTCCTTTGGGCCCCACTGTGCCAGGAGTCCCCGAGGTCTAGCCCACTCATCTCCCAAGTTTGTTTACAGTGAGTGTCTGCACCAAACTCTTGTGTTATAAAGCCTCAGTACTGTTGTTTACCTCCACTTATGAGAGGGAGGAGAGATGGTGTTCAGTTTACCAGGGACAAAGACTTGAGAAACAAAAGCTCTCAGGACGACACTGCCTCGACTACAGGTGGCTGTGTTGTTTAGGTGAAATATAAAAAATAAATAAAGTTTTCCTAATGGTGGTTTTATCCTCACTATAGTACTGTACTGGATACTCACTGTATGTCCACTTGACTACAACACAAGTACATGTTCAGTAAATTACTAGCACCAAAATATTCCCCGCAATACTATCAGTCATAATACTGTATGTTTTTCATTACAACACAAGCACAAACATTAACATACTGTAATACCATGACAGCGAAACAAACACCACCACACACTCGTACTCGGAGAACACTATCAAGCACACCAACATTAATTCAGGGAATAATTGTATATTAGCTCCAAGTAAATCTTGGATTACAACCAATTTACAGAGTGACAACATCAATTAAAATAGGCAGCTTGTGTTGTAGATATTGACGGACCAACATGATCCCTTGGCTCACACATTTTTCATTTATGTTTTGTGAAATTGTTGCAGTTGTGGAATTTCAATTCAGCTTATATTCCATATGCAATTTGCAATAGCTGTGTTTGGTATGTGCAACACCTATGCATTAATTACAGTATGACATTGTGACCAGCGTTATATGGAGGCAAAATATAACATCTCTCCATCATGTATGGTTATACCCTGAACTTTCGTATCAGCAGCGTTAATGGTCGTCTACCTATAGTTGAACTGTTGAGATAATACATAACATAGGTGACTAGCAGCTGCTGGTGCGGACCATCGAGAATACTATCTCGGTGAGTGAAGCTTTCAGTGGAGAGGAGACTGACACAGGCAGTCATGTATCTCACTGTACGACGCGCCAAAAACAAAGGAGGAAAAGATAACGAAGAGGAGACAGATGCAAGCTTTAGTGACATCAGTCGCAACATCTGTTCCTGATAATTAGCCTTCGTCTAGGACTCGTAAATGGGGTGGCAAGCCTAAAATACGTGAATAATAATAATAATAATAATAATAATAATAATAATAATAATAATAATAATAATTTATAATAATAACACGTGAGGGCTGTCTCTTGTTTTCAGCTGCACTAACACACAACAGAGCCCAGAAAGTCAACAAGGCTCTTGAACACAGGCACTAAGACCCCCATTAATTAACACGGGCACTCAAGAAAATTACTAAGGGTACTTAACCCACTAATTAACACTATTAATTAACCCGAAACCTTAACCACAGCACCGACGTTAATTTGTCAATAGACTCTCATGGTGATTTTGTCTTCAACCTAACATTTACTACCTGAAATATATAAGATATTTACAGTGAAATATTCCAGGTAAGAAAGTAGGGAATCACTGTAGTGTAGTGAGGTGTGGTGTGGTGTAGTGTGGTGTGGTGTGGTGTAGTGTGGTGTGGTGTAGAGTAGTGTAGTCTATTGTAGTGTAGTGTAGTGTGGTGTGGTGTGGTGTAGTGTGGTGTGTGGTGTGGTGTGGTGTGGTGTAGAGTAGTGTAGTGTGGTGTGGTGTAGTGTAGTGTGGTGTGGTGTGGTGTAGTGTAGTCTAATGTAGTGTGGTGTGGTGTATTGTAGTGTGGTGTAGTGTGGTGTAGTGTGGTGGAGTGTGTAGTCAATTGTAGTGTACTGTGGTGTGGTGTAGTGTGGTGTGGTGTGGTGTGGTGTGGTGAAGTGTGGTGTGTAGTGTAGTGTGGTGTAGTGTGTTGTAGAGTAGTGTAGTCTAGTGTACTGTAGTGTAGTCTATTGTAGTGTGGTGTGGTGTAGTGTAGTGTAGTATGGTGTAGTGTAGTGTAGTGTGGTGTAGTGTAGTGTAGTGTGTGTGGTGTAGTGTAGTATGGTGTAGTGTGGTGTGGTGTAGTGTAGTAGCTGCCCAATATCGAGAATCATCTTAAGAGAGCACACCCCACACCTCAGTACACCTCACACCACAGCACACCTCACACCACAGCACACCTCACACTGCGCGGACAGGTGTTGTGTTGCATCAAGTGGGACCCGCGCACCTGTCGTGGAATTCGTAAACGTTAAAAGAAAAAAAAAAGACGATATGGTCGGCTACTGTGACATGCTTCAGAGATATCGCCGAGCTGCTACTTCAAACCATACAGTAGAAGGCACAGGACACACTTAAGAGTCTAGACAATAAATTTAAGACGCTCACAACACACTCATGTCCACAGGTAATTTAGGTAGAGTATATTTGAGACATCCACACATATAACACAATGAAATGAAATGAAATATCACAAAATAAATAAAGAAGAAAGTGAAGGTTAACATCGTCAGGAAAAGAATAAAAAAAAAATACATAACAGAGAAATGAAAGACAATAAATAATGATAAACCAGATAAAAACAAAGGAAAATAATAAAAATGGAGACACACACACACACACACACACACACACGTTAAAACAAATAACTCGGCAGGTACCTGAGGAATCCAGACCAACATAAAATATTATGCCCAACCCCTCCACTACCCCCCTCCTCAACCCCTCGACCACCCTCCCCTCCCCAACCCCTTCACTACCACCGCCCAGCTCCCCAACCCTCCTCCACCACCACCACCCCCGTCCCCAACCCCCCTTCTCCTCCACCACCCTTCCCCCCAAACCCCCTCCACCAAGACACCCCCAAACCCCCCCATCTACCACCGCCTTCACCCAAACCCCCCCTCCCCCCCCCCCACTCTCTCCATCTCATCCAAACAAAGGCTTCCCTGTCAGGGTGGCATCCTAACCTCTCAACACAAGAGGAGGACCAGCACCCACCATAACTCCGTCCACGGTGTGTTGTGTCACCACCACGCGTGAGAAAAGTTAAGACACCTTACACCTCCCGCCCCGTGACGCCTCTTTAACAATTACCGTTAAGTGAGCTCAGCCGACGGGGGGGGGGGGGGGGGGGGTGAGATTAACGAAGGGAGAGGTGAGATAAACGAGGAGAAAGGTGAGATAAACGAAGGGAGAGGTGAGATAAACGAAGAGAGAGGTGATATAAACGAAGGGAGAGGCGAGTAAGAGATAATGACAGGGTGTGACACTACAGGAACACAACATAAAGGAGAGAAGAGACTTACATAAATACAAGAGACTATGAGGGTATTGGAGAAGGTGAAACGCAAGTGTGTGTGTGTGTGTGTGTGTGTGTGTGTGTGGCAAAGTGAGAAATGGGTGGACACGACAACTACAATACAGACTGCCAACACTCTCCCCCCCGTCGATAAAATTTCCTGTCGCCTTACAGAATCGTAGGACGGAAGAAACACACACACACACACACACACACACACACACTGGAGGCATGACATCCTGGAGAAACTGGGAACCTGAAAAATCACAGACGCTCCGGACAACTGAGTAAAGAAGAAAATGTGTTCTGCCTTGGTGGAGGTTGGGGGTGTTGGGGAGGTGTTGGGGGGAGGTGTTGGGGAGGTTGGGGGATGTTGGGGAGGTTGGGGGATGTTGGGGGTGTTGGGGGGGTGTTGGGGAGGTTATAGGGGGGTGTTGGGGGAGGTTGAAGGGGGGTGTTGGGGAGGTTATAGGGGGGTGTTGGGGGAGGGTGGGGGGTGTTGGAGGAGGCGCTGGGGGGGATGATACACCAGCAGCCACCTTGGGTGAGCAGGTAGGAAATGTAATAATGATCTGAGTAAACTTTTTGGAGAAAATTATCGGTGGAAGGAAGGTAAAGTTAACGAATGAGAACGTATGACATCAGCAGAGGATAATAGGCCCGCATACCACGTGACCGTATTAAAACGAAATGAATTAAATGGAAAATATGGTTGGGGAAAGGCAGGTCAAAGACTGAGAGCCACAATGAAACAGTGGAAGACAAAGGCAGTAGTGAAGAAGGCGGGGAGAAAGAGGAGATGGTGCAGCGGGAGGGGAGAGGTATTAAAGTTGCTGTGGTGGGACTATGGAAGGGCCAGGAATTTTTGGTAGACAATGATTAAGACAAACCGGGCGACCGTCCTACCATTCTTCCCGCCCGGACCCGTAAACAATTGAGAGGAGTTCCGCCGCTCTCACAACGGAGGAAACTGTGCGGAACACCCGTGTTAATGATAAGGACTGGTCACTCCAACTGTGTCAGCATATACTGTATTATATAATAATGGTTGCCCCTCGTGTTCGAGAATGGCCGGTCCTAGGGCCACCTAGGCATGAATTTGTTTAAGGTGTAGAAGCTGTCGCCAACACAACAACCACACCCTAAGTTAAAGAGCTGCATGACCCAGTGTCAAGGAAATATCGATTAACATCCATGTTCCCAGTTACTACTGGGTAGACAGAGGCAAATGGCGTAAAGAAACTTGACCATAGTTTCACTCACTGGGATCGAACCCGGGACCACCCACTTGAGAGGTGCTCATACTCACAATTACAAACACACACACACACACGCGCACAAGAGATATATAAACAGAAATAACTACGTAAAATAATTCAAACTTGAGAGTATCTTGTAAGTACGGTGTAGAGAACAGCCATTATGTCTCGTTTAAATCTGTGTTAACGACTGTTGATGTGTGTCATCATAAGGCGAGGCGGGGCGGGCCGGGGAAGAGTTGTATAACCGGGGCTGGGCGTCGTCCGTCCGGCTGAGTAACAAATATATCATAAGGTTAAAGGTGCCAACACCGACGTCATAGCTCCAGCACCACCAACACTAACACTCCTGCCCCACTCAACACTCCTGCCCCACTTAATACACCTACCCCACTCAACACTCCTGCCCCACTCAACACTCCTGCCCCACTCAACACTCCTGCCCCACTTAATACACCTGCCCCACTCAACACTCCTGCCCCACTCAACACTCCTGCCCCACTCAACACTCCTGCCCCACTTAACACTCCTGCCCCACTCAACACTCCTGCCCCACTCAACACTCCTGCCCCACTCAACACTCCTGCCCCACTTAACACTCCTGCCCCACTCAACACTCCTGCCCCACTCAACACTCCTGCCCCACTCAACACTCCTGCCCCACTTAATACACCTACCCCACTCAACACTCCTGCCCCACTCAACACTCCTGCCCCACTCAACACTCCTGCCCCACTCAACACTCCTGCCCCACTTAATACACCTACCCCACTCAACACTCCTGCCCCACTTAATACACCTACCCCACTCAACACTCCTGCCCCACTCAACACTCCTGCCCCACTCAACACTCCTGCCCCACTTAATACACCTACCCCACTCAACACTCCTACCCCACTTAATACACCTACCCCACTCAACACTCCTGCCCAACTTAATACACCTACCCCACTCAACACTCCTGCCCAACTTAATACACCTACCCCACTCAACACTCCTACCCCACTTAATACACCTACCCCACTCAACACTCCTGCCCAACTTAATACACCTACCCCACTCAACACTCCTACCCCACTTAATACACCTACCCCACTCAACACTCCTGCCCAACTTAATACACCTACCCCACTCAACACTCCTGCCCCACTCAACACTCCTGCCCCACTTAATACACCTACCCCACTCAACACTCCTGCCCCACTTAATACTCCTGCCCCACTCAACACTCCTGCCCCACTTAATACACCTACCCCACTCAACACTCCTGCCCAACTTAATACACCTACCCCACTTAATACTCCTGCCCCACTCAACACTCCTGCCCCACTTAATACACCTACCCCACTTAATACTCCTGCCCCACTCAACACTCCTGCCCCACTTAATACACCTACCCCACTCAACACTCCTACCCCACTTAATACACCTACCCCACTCAAAACTCCTGCCCCACTCAAAACTGCTATCCCACTTAATACTCCTGCCCCATTCAACACTCCTGCCCCACTCAATAATCCTGCCCCAACAACACTTCTGTCCCACTCAACACCCCTGTCCCCCTCAACACTCCTGCCCCACTCAACACACCAAGACTCCTGAGGTGTCCTACTGACGACTTAAATTTATTACTACCCCGGAGGTACGGAGGAAAAAATAATAATAATATTCTATACGTTTGCTGTCGAACCAATTTCAATGACGGCACAGTAAGAACAGGTGTAATTGCCCTAAATTCAAGTGAAGACAGCTCTCTCAGGAATTGAAACATAATACCTGGACTGATTCACCTGTTAAATTTCTACCTGTGGATCTACGATAAACAAAATACCACTGATTATAATACATCCGGGCAATAAACTGGCAGCACAACTCTGCCTCATACAACATCAACAACAAAAATCCCTGTGAAGTTTTAAAGTCGACCCGTCCACAATCCCGAGATGACCCCTCCCCTAGTGTAGAGTTCATAATGCCCCTTCCGTTACCTGTCCCTTCCGTTCCCTGTCCCTTCCGTTCCCTGTCCCTTCCGTTCCCTGCCCCTCCCGTTCACTGCCCCTCCTGTTCCCTACCCCTCCTGTTCCCTACCCCTCCTGTTCCCTGCCCCTCCCGTTCCCTGCCCCTTCCGTTCCCTGCCCCTCCCGTTCCCTGCCCATTCCCCTCTCCACCTCCTCCCTTCCCCACACAAAATTGGAAAACAAACACATACACACACACACACTACTGTAATAATAAGGCAACTAGCACATACTTCACTCAAGACACAACCAACAGGTTGAGGGCGTATTCTGAGGCAGGAAACTGGGCTATTAAGGCAGCTAGTATGTGATGGGGGAAGGAGGAGGATGGGGGAGAGGGGGGGGGAAGGAGGATGGGGGAGAGGAGGGGAAAGGGGAGGAGGGGGAGAGGAGGGGAAAGGGGAGGAGGGGGAAATGGGAGGAGGGGAAAAAGGTGAGGAGGGGAGTGGGGAGAAGCAGACACGGTGCTCTAGAAACCTTCACTGTTGTCCTATTTCTGTCGCCCCCATTGTCCATACAAAAGTCACAGGAAGCGAGGAGGGGAAAGGGAGGAAGTGAGGCGAGGAGGAGGAAGGCAGGAAGTGAGGTAAGGAGGGGGTAACCTAAGGTAGTGAGGCAAGGAAGGGGAAGGGAAGAAGTGAGGCAAGGAAGAGGAAGGGATGAAGTGAGGCAAGGAGGAAACGAAGAAGTGAGGCAAGGAAGGGGAAGAGAGGAAGTGAGGCAAGGAGGAGGAAACGAATAAGTGAGGCAAGGAAGGGGAAGTAAGGAAAGCAGGGGGAAAGGGAGGTAGTGAGGCAAGGACAGTGCAGAGAGGAAGGCGAGACTAGGAAGTAAGACAGCGTAAGGGGGAACAATAAGAACGGGAGAATAAGAGGAAAGAATAACAAAAGGAGGAGAAAGACCAATAGGAAAATAATGACGAAGGAGAAAAGAAAAGAAAAAAATAATAGCTGAAAGAATAAAACACAGGAAGAAAGAACCACGAGAATGGTTGAGAAAATACGAAAGATGGTGCGAAGGGAAAAATGGGAGAAGAAGAGAATAGGAATAATGAGAAAGGTAGGTAAGAGAAAAACAAGAGAGACCCGACTACCAGGACTAACAAAGGGTTTAAATGAGTGGTGGTGATGGTGGTAGAGGTGATGGTAATAGTAGTGGTGGCAGTAGTAGTGGTGGTGGTGGTGGTAATAGTGGTAGTGATAGTGGTGGTGATGGTAGTGGTGATAGTGGTGGTGAGAGACCCAGTACCCCCCCGAGGCCAAACTCATCACCATGCCCTAACCTAACCTAACCCTTCTCTCTCACCCTTCTTACTAAAACAGCTTCTCTATACCACACGTCAGTCCTCCTAGATGTTCTTCTCTCCTCCCCAACCCTTCCACCCTTGCTCAAAAGCCGCCGCCTCTCTCCAGCTAGTCCTACGCTCCTTCCTCCTCCCTCCCTGCAGCACATCCTACGCTCCTTCCTCCTCTCTCCCTGCAGCCAGTCCTACGCTCCTTCCTCCTCCCTCCCTGCAGCACATCCTACGCTCCTTCCTCCTCCCTCCCTGCAGCACATCCTACGCTCCTTCCTCCTCTCTCCCTGAAGCCAGTCCTACGCTCCTTCAGCCCCTCCTCTTCCCCTCACAATATCAAATCAACTATACAATTTAATCACAGGAGAGGGAAGTAGGTTCCGTCACAGCGTACAGCAGGATGAACACTGGGGGTCTTCAGTCACTGGGTACAGGAGTGTGGCAACAGATGCTCTCTCTCTACCTGTTGCCTATAGATATATATGGGACCTTCCGAGTTAACAGAACAATGACGTCTCAATGGGTGTTAATGTGTGTGAGCAGTATGACATGTTTAACACGTCATAGGTCGCCGTACGGTATGGCTAACTCGTAAAATTGTCTTCAGTTTGATAACCTTAATTACGTCTCCATGTTTATTCGCTGACCTCTAACGTATTGGCTCGTCGGTAATCTCACATTTTCCTCTCATAAAAGCTTCATGCACATAAATAATATACTGTATTGAATATTAAATGTGAAAGATATTACAGAGTTGGTACAAGGCTGAAAGAAGAGAGTTTAAAATACAGCAAAATCACCTTTTATCTTCATCATTTATCTAATCTCTGACCAAGCCTCACAGTACATGAAATACAACCACCTGTATAATAACTTACTACAATACAAGAACACAAAGCAATACAGTACCCACCAGCTGTATAACAATACTATATATATACTGTATACTGGCATACAGAAATACAAGGAAAGGTCAACCAGGAGCCAGCGTTATTAACAGGAGGGAGGGAGGGAGGGCAAGGAGGGAGGGAGGGAGAGGAGGGGAGGGGAGGGAAGGGAAGGATGGAGGGAAGGGAGGGAGGGAGGGAGGGAGGGAGGAAAAGGGAAGGACGGAGGGAGGGAAGGGAAGGATGGAGGGAGGGAGAGAGGGAGGGAAGGGAAGGGAAGGATGGAGGGAGGGAAGGGAAGGATGGAGGGAGGGAGAGAGGGAGGGAAGGGAAGGATGGAGGGAGGGAAGGGAAGGATGGAGGGAGGGAGAGAGGGAGGGGAGGGAAGGGAAGGGAAGGGAAGGGAAGGGAAGGGAAGGATGGAGGGAGGGAGAGAGGGAGGGAATACAGCAGCAGGCGAGCCTCCCTGTATACCCCCCAACATTTACTTTAACTCCCCAACACTTTTAAGTACGACACGGGTTGTAAGTTTATGAACCATTCGTGGTGGAAGCAGCGGCACTGTGCCTCAAGTTTTACGGCCACTAAGGGCACTACATCAGGAATAACCGATGTACTTTACCAACTCTACTTGCCAGGACTACGCCATGAATATTTTATTGAATATACCCTGTACAGTACTGGCTTGCACCACAGATTGTTCACTATATAAACTCAGGCTCATTTTATGTCAGGGTGAATTAAAGGATTATTATAAAGGTAGATTGATTCAATAGAGGAGGCGGTCAACAAGTGCGGGGACACAGTAGATGGGGAGGAAAGTCCAAGTTTTCCAACAAGTAACAGAAGGAAGGAGGATGAACCTCTTCTCTCCTCGTTAGTAAAAAGTGTGACAAGGAATTGGTTTTAAGCTGTGAGAGAGAGAGAGAGAGAGAGAGAGAGAGAGAGAGAGAGAGAGAGAGAGAGAGAGAGAGTGTATCCCAAACCGCTTATTATTCAATTACAGGTAGATAGAATAATGAAGTCATTAAGGTAATTACTTAGCAGCCAATAACAGATCAGGGAGGGGGACGCTTGGCACCTGTGGCTCTTGACTACTACACGAACTTATAATTAAATCTTGGCACGTCCGGCCAGGTGTAAGTGTGTGTGTCTGTGTGTAATAATAATAAATAATAATAATAAACGGTTTATTAATGGAGTTACAGCCGGTAGCTGAAAATATACAAACTTACATGTGATTTAGACATAATAATATACGTTCAATACAGTAACAGGGCTTTACAGTACATAAATCAGGAGTTGTTTATAATTTTAACAACAGATGGGATGGTGCTGTTCTTATATCTATCAGTGCGGGCTCTTATGGGCTGAATTTTGTTGTAGTAATGGACTGCGCGAGGTGGGCGGGGGACTGCAGGTGGCAGTAGGTGGCGATGACGAGGATGGTGCAGTAGCCCACTGCCAACTCCTGCTAGTGTGTGTGTGTGTGTATGACAGTAGAGAGGGAGGGCACACAACTCCACAGTGCAACTCTATCAACTTTCTATAACGTCAAGACATATCTGGAACTTAGTATATGCTCTCTCTCTCTCTCTCTCTCTCTCTCTCTCTCTCTCTCTCTCATGTATATTCACTCACTCCCGAGGCATACTGCTGTTACATGCAGCCATTTATTCACCCTCGCATCCTCCACGAAATAATTCAAATCAAATCCAGGGACCGACAACACCAGCCCCCAACACCACCACACAATCACCTCCCAGCACACCACCGACCCCCCCCAACACCACCGCACCATCAACCCCAACACCACCGCACTATCAACCCCCAATACCACCACACCACCACCAGCCCCCCAACACCACCACCACACCACCCTCAACACCATCAGCCTCAACACCACCGACCCCCCAGCACCATCAGCCCCCACAGGTGAATGAGAAGCTTAACACACGTGGAAACAAAGGCAGAGGCGAGAAAATCAAGAACCCAAATGGGGAAATAAAAGAGACCAATCCTTTCATAACAAGAGTCTTTAAACTAAGACCGGGAGAAAGACTTAATTAAACGTAAACAAAGACTCACTCCCTTGATGGTAATTGAAGACCCACATCTTTATCTACTGTAGGTGTGACTGTCCAAAGTTAAAACGACACATGTAACTTTGTACAGCACATCATTTATTACAACCTTTTCGTCCTCTAGGCCTAAGTAAATCTCATCGGCCTTACCTAACCTAACCATCTCCCTCCACTGTGTCAATCAACATGAACATCATTCATTAAGGGTATATAATATTAAACTGTTTGTTCCCCGTTTCCCTGATTTCTTGTTCAATATCCTTAATGTGAACAACTGTGAACAAATCTTAAAGGTGTGAATCTATACGTACGGTACCGGGAATCGTCCGTCCGTCCCTCTCTCTCTCTCTCTCTCTCTCTCTCTCTCTCTCTCTCTCTCTCTCTCTCTCAAACTTACGTGCGGAAGAACGAAAATACACATATTATTATAAGGTTAAATCCAGTTCCCCTTTATTTTAGTGTTATTGAGAGAGAGAGGTGGGTGGGTGGGTGGGTGGGTGGGTGGGTTCAGAAATAGACAGTGATAATGGGATGAGAAATAGGAAAATGGCAAAGGAAGCCAACACCTCAGGTATTCTCGCACCTACCTCCCAATTAGGGCAATATTACCTGGCGGGACGAAGGTATAAATAAATAGATTGTGGTGCTGAGCCTCTGGGAAATAACTGATTCCCTAAAGATAAATCACAGATCAAAACGTTTATCTACTTCCCACACGGAGTCAATTAACCTGTGTGTTGTTCAGACCGGTGGAGGATTGCCTCAAGGTGTGGTCAGGTAAACTCCCGGCGACACACTTCCTCTTGCACTCGACCCCAAAAAAGTCAACCATAAATTACGTTTCGTCCTCCATTACCACACGGCCACCAGACACAGTGACCAGAAAATTATATTAGGGAAAAAAAATATTTCGTGTTCCTCTCCTCTATATATCATGGTATGTTATGGTACGCTCTCAACTGGACCATAAAATACTTACAAGTCAATTAAATTTCTCCAGTTCCTTATAAGATCGTACTAAGGTAACCCAAACCCTAAAACATATAATTTTTTAAGACAAGTTTCAAGCTGGCAGACAAGGCAGTGACCCCTTTCAGCAGTGCCAGGTGGAAGTTGGGGAACAATAGACACTCCCCTTTCTCCACTGAGTCGTATCCATTACAGGACATTACAGTGTTAAGAAAACCATGTGTGAAGCAGCGTGATGCAGTTATGTGCACCGATCAGGTCATGAGCTCAAGGAGATGGGCTTTACCTGTAGGTTTGTCTGTCCAGGTGTGTGATGTGCCTTGGAAGGTAGACGAGGAGAGAGAGAGAGAGAGAGAGAGAGAGAGAGAGAGAGAGAGAGAGAGAGAGAGAGAGAGAGAGAGAGAGAGAGAGAGAGAGAGAGAATCAGAAAATAAAGACAAATTGAGCTCTATTAACCACACTAAAATACCCATCTTTTTCCCACAATAATCACCTTCCTTCCTCCTTTCCTTCCTTCCTTCCTTCATTATTCGTACCCTCCTTATTACCCTTTCACTTTAACATACGGGTTCCGCCCCTCAGTATACGGTGTCACACGTATACCTGTCTACCTGGCTATGAATGGGCCAAATGAACCTATTAGGGGATTAATTATAACGACAAAGGTCTCTCTCTCTCTCTCTCTCTCTCTCTCTCTCTCTCTCTCTCCTGTTTCAACCCCAGATGTCATGAGAGGTGAGCGACCGTGTACAGTGAACGGTGGTGTACAGTAAACGGCGGTGTACAGTGAACGGCGGTGTACAGTGAACGGCGGTGTACAGTGAACGGCAGTGTACAGTGAACGGCAGTGTACAGTAAACGGCGGTGTACAGTGAACGCAACACATCTCGTTCACAGTACACGCTAGTCATCATCTTCACTATATCCCTACCTTAACTCCAACAAATTCCCTCTTATAAAAACTTTACCAGTAGTTTGACGGAAAAACCCCCCAACTCACTCAACAATCAAATAAATTTCACCCTAAAAGGAGTAAAGTAACCTAACCTAACCTAAGAATTAGTATCCTAACCTAACCAAAAAATTTGTGTACCCTAAATACTGTTTTGTTTTCCATTAGCTATTTTTTATTCTATAATGTCTAGTGCTGCCGTGTTAACCAACTTTTATTTACCACATATATTAAAAAAAAATAATAGTGGGGGAGGAAGGAAACTTTCTGCAAATATTCTCTTGGAAAACAGTAAGGGTAATTAGCTCCAGACTTTCCAGGTGTGGTGATGATGGTGGTAGAAGTGGTGGTAGTGATGGTGGTAGTTTTTGGTGATGGTGGTAGTGGTGGTGATGGTGGTAGTAGTGGTGGTGGTAATAGTGATGGTGGTAATAGTGATGGTGGTAGTGGGAGTGATGGTGGTAGTTTTTGGTGATGGTGGTAGTGGTGGTGATGGTGGTAGTGGTGGTGATGGTGGTAGTGGTGGTGATGGTGGTAGTGGTGGTGATGGTGGTAGTAGTGGTGGTGGTAATAGTGATGGTGGTAGTGGGAGTGATGGTGGTAGTTTTTGGTGATGGTGGTAGTGGTGGTGATGGTGGTAGTGGTGGTGATGGTGGTAGTGGTAAGGCTGGAAAGGAGATATTGAAGAAGCTGAAAGAGATGGCGAGTGAAAGTTTCCTACACAAAGCTTAAGCTGACTGTACCAATTCCCTTTCAAGGCTTTGGGGTGAAAAATTACGAATTCTGTGGCTGTCTCGTCCTAACAGATTTCTATGGAATTGTGTTTACTGAACTTTTTGAGAGGGGGAAACTTAAGAGAAAAGTGCAATGAGACGGATTCACTTTATATACTACTTTGCCCACCCTTCCACGTCACTCACATACAGAAGAGAAGCGAAGAGAAGAGAAGAGAAGAGAAGAGAAGAGAAGAGAACTCCATTTACCAATCCCCAAATAACCCTGTGTCTTTTGTTTTGATTCTAAGAGGGAAGAAATAAAAGCTTATCACTGCTCTTATCTTCCACCGTTAAAGAATATATTAACAGTTCCTTACAGACAAGATAAGAATGCTGGCCTTTTAACGAGACCATTGTCCAGAGTCTTTAAGAGTAAATTAACTCCTTATCACCACATTAACTTGAGATAAGAGTAATCTGGGTTTAAGGATAAGGCGGTCATACGATTATTATTAAAATTACTCTTAAAAAAAGTACTTAACTAAAACTACAATTAATATCATAAAATACAATAGCATGAAAGTATGAAATATTCAAATATGATCAAAAAAATATTGAGAAAAAATAATAATACATTTAATATTCGATCATTATACTAAATACATTATATTACGAACGTATTAAATTACACAAACAATAATTATCATAGTAAGAAATTAGTTAATTCCTTGTCAAAAATCAAGTCACTACAATTTGATTAGAACAGATTATGTAACTCACAAAAAAGCGTCCACATACATCCACACGGACACTCATATTACCAACAGTATCTAAGTTATTTTTTTCTTGCTCGTCTGAATTCCATTACAAAAACCAATCAACGTTCCGATCTTCTTATCTAAACTTATTAAGGCCCCAACGTGAAGCCCCAAGCTGACCAATATCCGATAGCTGTTAAATTTCCTTCAATTAACACAAACTAGCAAAACACCTCTGGGAAAGACTGAACACTGATTTTTTTTTTTTTTTTTTTTACCAGTGAGAAGACAACATCAATCCCTCTCTACCACACAGGTTTGAGGAGGAGTTAACTCGATCCTAACAAGCCAAGTCCTTCACACAGTCCATCCATCGCTGCCTCCCGACACTCACACAAGATGGCAGGGGGAAGCCAATCTAAATTACTGGTTGGGTGATGAGTGGAAGAGGCGGTCAGGAAGCTAGGGTAGCGCAAAAAAGAGAGAGAGAGAGAGAGAGAGAGAGAGAGAGAGAGAGAGAGAGAGAGAGAGAGAGAGAGAGAGAGTTATATTTGACGCTGGCTGGTATCAACAGGATGTAATAAAGCTCTCGATATATTAAGCTCTTCTATAATTATATACAAGGCGTTAAAATTAATATAAAGTCTTATGAATGGCAGCTCTGAATCTGAGTTAAAACCCCTTAAGACCGAGTACAGAGTTGCATACGGTAAAATAACTATACTGCCGTTCGTACCCTCACCGTGTTAATTCTCATCATCTTTCCTTTCTCTTCCGTTATTTTTCATCTTTCATACTAGAACTGATATGCGAGCTTCTACATCAAGTCCATTCATAGGGCGCTAGTGTAGAGGAACGCCAACAAACACATCCACGGTGTACTGGTGTCAGAGCAACATCTGTAGTGAGCTGGTGATCCAATCAGACTATTGCTAACAAATCTGACTCTTTCATTTATCGTCCAAGTCGTGATTATCTTGGTGAAGCCAGGAAAGTTGTTCAGATCTTGAGGCAATGTTATTAAGGCTGGTTGGTTGAGGTGAGGTATGTTGGTGGAAGGTGAGGTATGTTGGTGGAAGGTGAGATATGTTGGTGAAGGTGAGGTATGTTGGTGGAGTGAATGAATGATTGTGAAGAACCTTGGTAGTTCTATTACATCACCGGACTGGTCAATATACTCAGAAAATTACCCTTCCCAAAAATCGATTCATGGACCACGATTCCACTACTTCTACCACGGACGGTGTGTGTGTGTGTGAAGGCGTTCCCATCAGTCTGAGCTGGGGATAAATGAAAATGGGATTGATCTTTCAATTTCAATTTCAATTCTAGGACTGAAATAATTTTTTTTCGATATTGGGATTAAAATTGGCAAATCGAACCGAGAAAAAAATTAACTGATCCATCTTCATTTCCAATATATATTTTCCAGGTTCATGAGCATGCATTATACTCTCACTCATACAGTAATCAAGTATGGAGACCTGCCCTGCCCTGCCTGGACGGTGTGACTCAGTATACACCACGCACCTTGAAGCAGCTATCGGCCTTGTTTTGTGGAAGCATTAACACATGACTGACTGCACCCAACAAAGTAAATTCACGAAGAAGAAAGTGTATCATAATTACTGATCTACAAAGGCACATTTACTATATTTAAGGCAGTACAGTACAGATTCTTCCTCTATATCAGTGCTTCCCAAACTCGTTCACATGGCGCCCCCCCCCCTCCAACCCCCTTATATTTAAAATAAATTCAATCGGCTTTTAATCATTTTTATACACCTTGTACTCGTATTTATATTATTTTATCCAGGTATCTCGTGCATTTGAGCAAGATTGAAATACACCAAGAAAAAATAATATGTCAAAATTGTATTGGAAATTTCCTATCAAAGACAACATGTATGTTATTATATATATACACTTTTCACCCCCCTCCCCCAGTTTGTGAAGCACTGCTCTATAGTGTACTGTAGTTTGCTGAAAGGGACCGAGTGTCCTTCCTCTTTATACTGTAAATGAATTTTTCAGTTATTTAAATGAAGTGTGCAACAAAACTGATGGGAGTTGCATTAAATGAGTCATTTCTCACCTACGAAATGTTCACCAAAATTTACAGATTTTTTTTACCTCGTGCAACTGTCAAACTGACCAAAAGTGTCGTTTTTGCAATCAATCACAAAGTGTCGCAGTATTTTTACCGCCAAATAATAGTACGGAGAAGGCAATCAAGTTTGATTAAAAAAAATAAATAAAAAATTTACTTTAAACTTCAGGAATCATTATCTTTACGAAATAACTAATGTTATTAATTTAGATCAAAACTTCTTCCACAATGTTTTGCTTGTGTCCAGGCTAAATTTAGGAGACGGCGTAGTGAACACGGACCATTTGTCTCCCCAGGTCCACTGCGATGCGAGGCACTTCACTGGCTACATTATGATGGTTTATTAACTGCACATGTCGACCACGCTGCCTCCTAGCATACCGAAGGCTTTATTATAGTGCGCTGTACACACACTATCCCTACGGCCTGTCGTGTATATTGGTTCTTCTTTCTTCTCTGCTGCTGGGTCTATCTCATCCTAAGTTTAAAGACACACAGGCGAGGGGTGAAACTACCAGCAAACTACCCACCAGAGACTAACGATGCTGCCAATAAGATAAACAAAAGATCTCACTGTAAACAGACATTGGGTAAACGGACTGATCAATATGACTCCTAACACTGTACCAGACGCTGTGACGGATGACTGCCATTATTTACCTGGCCAACACGGTAGACTAATAAGGCATCTAGTCTCCCCCCCCCCCTCCGTGGCCAAATGTAAACAATTACCAGATATACGCCTGAGGTGCCGTATATAAAAAGCTGTAACTTACTAACTCCACCAAGCCCTTCATGAGGATCCCTGCAGATTCTGGTCAAACTGGAAGCTGATTGCACATGAATTCAGGTTAATTGAGGATTAGATAGCGACCCACGGGAGCCCATTGAAGAAGTCACAGGCTGGTGGAGAGGGTACAGGTAATAACTGCCAGCCTCGTAGTCCACTGTCATGGTCGACGATAAACACATACAACACACACACACCCCAACACCCACAACACCCACACCACAACACAACACCCACACCCTAACACCCACAACACCACAACACACACACCCCAACACCCACACCAATGTAAAGTAACATATTACTTAAATTTTTATGGACCATAGTTCAAAATGCCAACATACACTAAACAACACCAGCAGAGGTCTATTAAAACTTTAGTTCACTGTACTACCAAGACGACATATTAACCCCTAGACACACTTACAGGACAACCAGATGTTATGTGTACTTCCAGCCTGCCACCTACACCTCAGACTCTGAAGCATGGTTACAAGATGTTCCTGTACTAGAGGTGTAAAGTGTTATACGATTACAAAATACTGTAATTCATCCACTGTAACTGTGATGTGCAGTACTAATGGTTGTAAATCATGTGCTGTACCCAACACCGGCATACAGTTGGTTACTTACATGAGTTACTGTATG
Organism: Homarus gammarus; assembly: GCA_958450375.1. NCBI lineage: Eukaryota > Metazoa > Arthropoda > Malacostraca > Decapoda > Nephropidae > Homarus > Homarus gammarus. Next base: position 961,170 of record CAUDMG010002243.1, read on the forward strand.
TGTACATCTGCCAGTGAATCAAACATATCGCGGCCAAATTAGATATAAAGATGTTGAACTAATCCCAACTCCGCGATCGATAATAAATACATCAGGTCAAAACATGCTCACCTGTTTTCTGATATCGAAGAACCTGAACTTGGCTGCTGCGTCAGGTGTTGTGGCACTAATGCGCGCGCGCGCACACACACACACACACACACACACACACAGTAACCTAACCACACCACATCCCCCCCCCCCAAAAATAGGTGAAATAAAACTGGGGTGCCGATTATTATCAGGTGATCCCCGACTACCTACGTCATAATTATTTTCCCCATCATCCACCTAACCTCTCTTCACCCCCCCCCCCCCACCACCACCACCACCACCCCCACCCTAACCAACTACACACTAACACCATTTCTTGCACCTCCGCCTTCTTTTAAATTCCCATCAGTCACACATTTACTGTTTTTTTCCTTCATTCACTCCATCACCATCTACCTTAAAACCTTCCAAACATTAAGACATTTTCTATTAATTAAATAAAACGAGCTGCTGATGCCATAACAAGTTCAGTGGTTCTCCCTCCCACCTCCTCTACCGCAGCCCTACACCACCAGCCACGGGAATATACTGTATACACAAGGTCAGTGACACGTAAGGAGGAGGGTGCGTCCCAAGAGGGAATACAAATCAAAGGCATCTATCTGTGTGTTTGATGGAGAGAGGGGGGGGGGTAGTGCAGGGGAAGGGAGAGTAGTAGTTAAGGGGAGGGGTGGGGAGGTGGTAGTAATGGGGAGGGGTGGGGAGGTGGTAGTGATGGGGAGGGGGTGGGGAGGAGGTGGTGGGGTGGGGAGAGGGTGGTTGTCCGTGAGCCCGTGCGTCTGTCCCAAAAACTTTTAACGGAACTAATCCTAAAGTTTGAATCGGACTGACGTCAAACTTTTGAAACAGTCAAACTATGCTAGATTTATTAGTGTGTGTGTGTGTGTTAGTTTGTATGACACACACACAAAAGAATGATTTATGACAGAGAGAAAATATGGGTAAAAAAATGGAGGTTTTCCACCACCTCAACAAACCACGATTTTATATGGATATTTCATTTACATACATACATACATACATACATACATACATACATACATACATAATGGTTGCCCCTCGTGTAAGGCTCATGGCCGGCCCAAGGGCCTCCTAGGCGTGAATTTGTTTAAGGTGTAGAAGTTGTTGCCAACACAACAACCACATCCTAAGTTTACGAGTTGCATGACCCAGTGTCAAGGAATAGTCCGAGAAGACCGGACAACTCGCCAACTGCACTGGCTAACCATTTCCCCGGAACACGATCCGCAAATCGATTAACATCCAGGTCCCCAATTACTGCTGGGTAGACAGAGGCAAATGGCGTAAAGAAACTTGCCCATAGGTTCACCCATACATACATACTGTACATACCAACACAGGTAGCGAGAAATAAAAGCTGAGAAAATATTACACCCATTCACTTTCATCTTCAGAATTTCTAAGGCTAACAAAAAAATCTAAGACTAACCACTTTTGTTGATTAGGAATAATTTGCCAGGGTTACCGACACAACGACGACACTCACCAACTCACACGGAACAGACAACAACAGGTGGGCGGACTCATTAACAGTTGTGGACCGTTTTCACCACTACAGGTATACACTTCTTGGGGCGTGGATTAGCAACGTTTTCTCGTGTTTTCATTCCAGTGACTAATCTACATCATAATATCAGAGTGTGAAGGAGGAAGAGAGAAGAGAGCTAATAAAAAGAGGGAATGACAAGGATGGGAAGAAGTAGGAAGAGGAGGTGAACAAAGGAGGGAAGAGAAGCAGATGATAATAATGAGTGACGCAAATAAGCTTGAGAGATGATGATGATGATTGCTGGGACACAAGTGGTTGGTGGCATGGCACGAGAGAGAGAGAGAGAGAGAGAGAGAGAGAGAGAGAGAGAGAGAGAGAGAGAGAGAGAGAGAGAGAGGATAACAGACGGAACAGATAAAGGGGACAGAAGCGTAGGATGAAAGAGCAACCGAGTGATGGTGCATGAAAAGAGACAGAGGGTCGGAGAGAGTGAGGAAGGAAGAGGAGGAGGAGGAGGAGAATAAAAAAGGAAGCAGAAGGAGAAAAGAAACCAAATTTCATGTCCTACCCTCGTAAAACCAACTAACTCTTTTATCATTGTAAACAGCTAACGTCATCACCCACACGTCCCCTTCACCCTCAATACAAACCAACTCAACCTATATACAGTTAAGTCTTTCATCATCCACGTAACCAATTTCTCCATGAATCAAATACTAACATGGTGTTGTATTAGCAAGTTCTTCCTGTAAATGAACAAGTCTGCATTTCTAATTAACTTTCCAAGGTCTGTATTTGATAGAGACCTGTAAGGTAAACACGCACACTTTTATACATGATGACAACAGACATATTTTGCTAAATACCCAAACGTCTATGGTTAATCAACAATGTCTATGTCTTACAAATCCATCACAGTATAAAATGTCTAAGTCTTTATTCCGAGTTAAATTTTCCGTGAACGCCGCCGGGGAGGATGAGCGTGGAATGAGAGTCAGTTTGTCGTTCAGGAAGGACACAATTTAACTGGTGTGGGGTCTCTTGGTGAAATCCTTAACGATATTTAAAGGTTGTCGAGACATTACCCAGAATTCGTCTCTTTCCTTTGAACTCACCAAGAACACGTATGAGGAAGTGGGTCAAGTTCTCACGACTCCTTAACTTGTTAGTACCTGTTAAAATTATATATTAGGGTTAATTTAGTTTATACAACACGCAGAGGAAGGTAATTAAGAGACTGGATTTAGATTAGACTATTGATGTTGGTGTTAAATAAATCTAGCAAGAGTGACCGTGGAAAGAAAGCCTCATCATACAGACAGGTCAACTTTCAGCGCCCCCTGTTGTGTAGGCGGAGAGTAATAAAAATAATAGAAACACAAAAACATTACGACTACGCGGCTGCCCTGCAAAACGCTCCTGTGGAATTGCTTGTAAAAGGTCAAGTTCTGTGTGTGAATATGAAGAGATGTATTATTATTATTTTTTTTTTTGGGGGGGGGGGGGGGGGCGGTATTTCACATGCACGAGTAAAACCCTTCATTTTCTTTTACGTCCGCGAGAAGGGAAAGTCAAACACACATACAGAAAAATACATCCCTGTTAACGGAAGCCACGTCAAGAACAGCCAATATTTCCATATCTAGTAATCGAGAAAAAAAAAAAGACTCGATTTTTCCCGCGCTATTTTTTTCCCTTCCATCGGAGCTTTACTCGGGTGTAGGGAAAAAAGCCGGGTGCACACACTACGGATGACTGGATATATATTCAATATATATTTTCCCTGACTGCTCACCTTCAAAGGTCTCACGGCTGGGACTTCTCAATATATCGAGGAGGAAAGGAAGTTCTCATTCCACGCCAGATCGTTTCATCACACCACCGAACTGCTTCATTATTTCTCTCCCAGGAAATCAACAGTTCAGCCCGCATAACAATCCACCTAATAACATGACGAACATTCCACCTTAAAAGCCTGATTGTTATGATTGTTCTTCCTACGTGTAAACCATCTAAACATGACAATCGTTCACCTTCCCATAACAAGCCACTCTGAAACATAACATTCATTCTCCCTGCATGACGGACCAACACAACAGTCGTCCTCTTGTATGTCCTACGAGGGGAAGGGGAAGAGGTCTTGGTCTCTCCTTGTCTCACGGTAAACTGACTTCAATACGCGGCCATTGTTGACACGACTCCAGGGGGCCACAGGATATGACTATCGTTTTATAAGACTGAATGAAAAATTTTCTCTCTGGCCTCCTTGGCAAAATTGTCGTCCTCTTAAGTAGCTGCTGTTCTCCCAGCTAGGCGATCTTTCTCCATACAGGTATAACATCACCCTGTGTAGGTAATGGCGAGAAGTCCCATTGAGTTTTTTTCTTAGGATACTATCAGTAATTCTTCTTAGACCGGCGTTCTTTTACCAAGGAAAAAAAAATCATAGCGCAAAGAAAATACCGCACAGAAAAATATAAAATACCGAGATAAACTACGCCAGGTACACAAACCAGTCGAAACTACAAGACAAACTTGACAAGCCAAGTTTTTCAATCAAGATCTTTTTACTCTTCCAACCCACAGATAAGAAGAACAACATTTTCTTACACATTAACAAAAGTCTTAATCAAAGTTCAAGTTCTGTGACGAGAGACGCGAACCATACCCTAAAATATCCACAGACAGACAGACACATACACAAGACAACAGTGATTTATATATCCTCCCACATAACAAGACGGAGGGAAAAGGAGGGAGTAAAAATTATAATGTAAACAATACTCGTAAAAGAGACACACTAGTAAGCATCCTATCTCCAAAAAACAGACAAACAAAAGCAAACAAACACAACAACTACAAATAAAAGGATAGCGTCATAAACAGCGTACAATAACAGGTAAATAAGGCAAACAAACAAACGGCAACAAACAAACAGAGAGAGTCAGGAGAGTAAAACAAACTATGAAAACAAATAACACATATATTGCAACATAAAAACAAAACAAAAAGAACAATAGGGTAAACTTAACAAACAAAACATGCACACAGTGGACAAAACTCCCATGGAAACGCTAATAAAGACAACAGGTATACGGAAGTGAAAGGTGGTGGTGGTGATGTGTACGCTATCTTGTGGTGTAGGTGAGGTGTCCGGCTCTACAGGTACAACAAACAGGTAAAGGTTATATGTAGATTACCTTGTAGTTTATGGAGATTTGCCTCACACATAACCAGAGCTCCGGGAAGCACGAGGCGGGTCCATTAGTACAATATATTCCTCGCTCAGGTAAAGTCATTGGTAATATAAACGTAACTAATAGGCATCCGATTGCGATTTCAGTTCACGATAGGGGTAACTGTTTTTTTTTAATTGAACTTGACCTCTGACCTGACCTTGAATAAACAGAAGCTCTAGATGTAGTCATGATGAATATATGTTCACTTAACACACATATAAAGACGTACTAATCTAGTCTCGCGGTCATGAAAGCACCAAAAGGCAAATAGTATGTCCTTCACTTGTTGCAGAAGAGGATGAAAAATATGACAGACTAACAGCCAACAGCGCACTATGCTACAACCCAGTACTGTGAGGGCGTGGAAAAACTTCAAGCGTAAAATTACTCAGAATATAGATCAGCGTGCCATTAAACATGTACGATAGCGCGCGCGCGCACTCAAAAAAAAATCGCCTACGACTCGAGTGTTTGGTGTGTGAGAGAAGCCATTTCGCCCAGTCAACAAAACTGTTGTTAATAAACACAGTGTAGTGAGGCCAGGGGCAAGTGGCCTGGTAGTGAACCCATTTATGACCACACAACACGCCATAGTACTGTCTGACGGTCACTCACACTTGACCTATTACGTGTCACCTCGCCTGTATTACCTCCTGACCTATCACGTGTCACTTCCTGACCTATCACGTTCCATCAGTAATCTCACAACACAAGACCCTCTCTTTGCCCTTTACATTGGCCCTTCCACCATAGCTCTCACACCCGCTACCATCCACATCATATTAGTCCGATTTATCTTTTAGTTTCTCAGTGTTCAGTAATGCTTTCTGATGGTGTCCGTCATCCACGAGTCTGGCAGTGTATGAGACGTCTGCCACGGAGTTAACGAAGGAGAATTCATAAGCACACCTTAACTCCCGTCCCTGTTATCCCAGGTTACTATCGGGTCAATATAATTAATGAATCGGTCGTTAATCAAATGACTTTATCAGACTACAAAACTAATATCGAACTGAAATTGAGCCGTATACTACCACACGTCGGAGGACATTCCTATTGTTATTCCTCATACTTGTGTTTGCAGGTTACCACAACAGCAAACAATCAACAAATAAGAGGAAACCAGCGACAATCCTATTATTATTCGACAGTATTCCACATATTAATGGTTATAAAATACTCCCAGCGTCGACCCCACAAAGTACTCAACGTTACGTAATCGATCACCAACCTCATTAGAAGTTTTCCAGGATAATCACCGTCCAATTAGGAAGGTTCTGCACTACTTGAAGTCCAATTTATAATCTGTTTGGTCTCAACTTTATTAACAGTCATCTATAAACCTCAACGTTCACATAAGTTCACCTTTTTTCTTTTTACCTTTCAAGATGAGAAACCTGCAGGTAAATTATCCACGAAAATTACATCTGTCGTACCCCCACCTGCTCAATCCCCCGGGGCAAGGAACAGTAAAGGTATATGTCAATGTTCAACTAAATAATAAACATCATTTAGCATTCAGTAATAAAGAAAATTAAATATCTCAAATAAAAATCATAATAATAATAATAATAATGCAGAAAAGGAAGGAAAATCACGTTCGATCAAAATTTGCTTTTGATCTTCAACAAAAATTTAAGACCATAAACAAGCAAGAGAAGAGAAAAGAGAAGAAAAGAGAAGAGAAGAGAAGACACGTGCGTATGTATTTGAATAGACAACTCAAAGCATCACCTAACCACAACACTAAAAGAAAGGAGGGAAAAAAAAAAACAACAGGGCAAAATGAGTGTCCTCAAGTCAACACGGTAAGAGGGACCAGAAAAACCAAGCCTGTCTTCCCTGTCACGCGCCAGCTCTGGGAGTAAACACCGATCGTCAACACATCTCCGACCCCGTTCCGCTAACCCCTTACCACCTCTCCTTGTCACTCACCCAAACACAAACACTCAATAAACAAGAGAGGTTTTCCGCATATCGCTTCTTCAGATAAAATGCACAAAGCCATCATCCTGCTCTCTCTCTCTCTCTCTCTCTCTCTCTCTCTCACATACACAAGTTCTTGCCTTAAAACTACCGAAGTAAACCGGGAACGATCAAATGTTCAATATTCCATCAGGTAAGAACCGCGCTGAGCTTTTAGGGAATTGGTACCTGATGGTCGTGTATTTGAAAAGAGGTTCATAGTCCCCACACCACATTCCCTCAAGGGACACACACACACACACACTCTACATTCATACTTTGGGCGAGTGAGAACAGCCTCGTTTACCTGACAAATCTCCCAGGGGCGGCGAGAAACGATAATAACACCCAAGACGACAACGAGGTATATTATGACTTAGGGATTACATACATACCTTGAATGAGTCTACATATCTCAGGAACAGTATTCAGGTGACCGCTACCCCTCTACTAACCTAACCTAACCTAGCCAAACCTAACCTAGCCAAACCAAACCAAACCAAACCAAACCTAACCTAATCTACTTCATCTATTTTTAGTCCTCATTTCTTCCAGTAATCATGTTCTCCAAATTACCAGTAATGACAGATACATAAAGTGAAACCCTGGCGTTATCATAGTGGCTGCCTCACGTACGCTATTACTACCCCGCCCCCCACAAAAAAAATTATCCATAGTAAAATTTAATTGGGACAATAGAATTCCTTTGAGAGTTGAGAGCCATGTACAGTCTCGTTCAAGATTCTTCGAACACTGATGGAGACAGCTGGCAACTCAAGGCCGTTCGTTTGCTATAGTACGCAGTAAAAATTATGAATGAATGTAAAAGTGATCGGTGATTGGTTACTTAGTTCCCTGTTGCTTAATTAATGGTTGGGCTTTGTTGTTTCGTATTATATTATACTACGTACTATAGTAAACAAACGGGATTGAGTTACCAGCTGTCTCCATCAGTGTTCGAAGAATCTTGAACAAGACTGTACATAAAGAACTTGTACTTCTAAAAATTTAATAAAGGCAGTATTTCACAAAAGCATAAAGTCACAGTTAATAATTATATAAACTACACAACTACACAACGAAAACAAACATTACAGTAGTTGGTTCAGAAACTTTAGTGAAATTCCCTCAACATGAGTACAGTAGCTAAAACAACTATCTGTACAGGTGGGGGTCGATATGCTCCGAAATTTAACGTGTGACTAGTGACAGCCCTCATATTCCAAAAATTTATCGTCCATGGTCTCATAATGTTTCCCACAAAGTTGTTTTAACCACTGTACATATTCTCCAATTCACCTATACTTAAGCCTCGACAAAATACATGTTATTTATGGTCTAACTAACACATAGGGGTGTTAATACATTTGGGGGTAGTTAGTGTATGGCTTTTATAATGGTAGGAGTTAATGGCTCAGGGAAGGAGTGAGAGGATTAAGGCGCTGGAGAAAGATTAATCCCATAATAATAATCTGTCTCACACTCACACACTTAAGCATCACAAAAAAGTGTGTGTGGGGGAGAGGGGGGGGGGCGCATTAGTGTGACATAAACAATAAGTCCATGTCACGATCTTAAAGTACACACACACACACACACACACACGTCCTTGTGTAGGTAGCGGATGTGTTCACGTGTTATTACCAGTAGTCAGTCAGGCAGGTGTAAACAATTTTAATCTCCTCGGCTCAAGTTAAATTACAATGGAATATAAAGGACTACCTGCCACTTGTTTTATGTAGTTATGATATGATATGTTCTGTCTCCTTCACCACTCGTCCTCCTGGTCTCCTCCCACCAGTCCGTCCTCCTGGTCTCCTCCCACCAATCATCCTCCAACACGTCTCCTGGTACCTCTCTTACCCTCCCTTGCCACCCCCCTTGCCGCCTCACACTGATATATTAATTTATATGCGGATAAAAATGCCTCGTGACTGAAGCGCAAATGACGACTGCTGGCTGCTGCTGCTGCTGCGGAAGCTGAATGATATTGGAAACAGATAAAAGATTTCCAAAAGGTTGCAGGTTACATTGGCTACGACGTTAAGAGTTTTACACAGAATTGGGCACGGTACTCACCTCAGCTAGTAGAGTGCCGCCGCCCCACACTTCGCGCGGCACCTTCAGATGGGATAAGGGTTCGGAGGAGGAGGAGGAAGGGGGGGGGAGGAGTAAGGGGGGGGGAGTAAGGGGGGGGTGGAGGGTGTAGTACAATATGCATAATTTGTGTCTTTATCGATTCGTTCTCTCTATCTTCGCCATACGTAGTGCGGGGTACTGAGCGAAAACACCACACACACCCTCCCCCATCCCAAGGTAAAGGCAATACTGTGCTTCATGATAAGAGGCCTCCCGTCCCACACACTCCCACAAGATTAAAATATCGTCCGCCTTAAAACAGGTTAACTGCCAACTGTATTTTTCTCCTTAATTCTCCACTAGGTGAAAATATTTTAACTCCTCGAGTCACAACAACAACAACAACAATAATAATAATAATAATAATAATAATAATAATAATAATAATAATAATAATAATAATAATGGTCCAAACGTCCATCTAATGTTAAAATACCATCGTTCACATAATTTAAAAACAACAACAAACAAAAAAATTAACTATACAAGTTAAAACACCCTTTCCTCAACACACCAACAACAAATATGTCCAAATCTTAATTCTGACGCGTGGTAAGAATGTTCCCTCTAACCTACACTGTTGTCCTCAATCCTGAAATACTGATAGTCACCCGCCCACACCAGCACCATTATTGCCCAACCCTTCCTTCCCTCAGGCTCCCACACCCACTCCGAGTCATTATTACCATTAAGAAAAAAACTACCTCACGAGTCTGGACCAAAGACCATGAGGTGCGGGGCAAAGAGCAATAACAGTCTGGCTCCAGTTGGTAATACATCGACCCATGCAGCAAGAGGTCGGAGGTCGCCGCTCCCACACACATCTCCCACACTCCTCCCCCAATACAGACACACCTACACACACACCCCTCTCCCTAACACACACACACACACACACACACACACACACACACACTCAACACTGCACACTCATAAATCATCAAGCTGAAGGCGCACAGAAATTCTGAGTGGTGAGCCAGAATAACCAGTTCTACCCAAACATGAGTTATGCCCTAAAGAACATAATACACAAAGTTTCTGACAGAATAATTCCTCAAAATGACCCCAAACGGATGGCCAGACAGAACACCGGGAGCACAACCTGACAAACCTCAAGAGAGATAATTACTCAGAGAGACCAAGTGAGAAAATTTGGAGAAGGTCAAGAGAAGGGAAGGAAATGTTCCATCATCCTTGAGGTGCAGCAGGACCCAGCGAGTAGGTAACCCTGCACCACCCACCTCAACTAAAGAGGAAGAAACGAGCCACCACCCTCACCCACGCCACGATATACGTCACCACCCTCACCTATGGGCCACCACCCTCACCTACGGGGTCACCCACCAACCTCTCCACTGTTTACACATATGATCACCCACTGTCTCCACCACCCGCAGGTCTAGTCATAACTCATCTTACACAAATTTATCACTAAACCAAATAACAGCAAATGTATGTTTTATGCTTAAAGGAATACTATTGTTTTCTTATTAACGTGTTGAATGACTTACATCCGCAGCTACATCTTTCCTTTTTCTTTCGGAGATTGGAAGTGGTGCCTAGATGGAGACGATCGCGTTGATAATCAAAACACAAACTAAGAATAAATAATATCATTACTAATCTAATCTAATCTAATCTAACCTAACCTAACCTAACCTTAGGGAACCATATATATATACACTCTAGTTATGTAATGATAATAAATTATGTTTTAAATTAAAAACAAAATATTAATTCATTTTTTTCTTAATTTACCAGTTTCAAACAAGTTATAGGAACAACAACAATAAGTACGCCGTATTTGGCAGAAAAATGTCTGTGGCATTTCTAAGGCTTAATTGGACTGTGTGTGTGTGTGTGTGTGTGTGTGTGTGTGTGTGTGTGTGTGTGTTCATTTCTTACAGTAAAAATATTGCAGGATCCTCTCAAAACATTGAATTTGTTTTTCCACATTACCTAATCCTTCACCAACCACATCCTATTCTAATAACAATGGGGACACGATCATCCTAGCACCAGCCTCTAATTTCAAGAAATCTTCTGCCACATTACCCGTCTCAAGGGCACGGTTCCCTTTAATAAGCTAAGGACACCTCCATACACATCGCCCTCTCAACTCGTACGTGTCACGCCGCTTCATATTTTATAAAGGTTTCTCACTCTCTCCCTCTGTCTCTCTCGCCTTTTTTCAATGCAGGGAGGGGGGTGAGAGGGGGGGGGGGGGAGGAGGGCGACGGGGGAGAAGGGCGAGGGGGGAGAAGGGAGAGGGGCGAGAAGGGGGAGTAACAACACCAGCAGTAGCCCGAGGCCCCCACACGCCCCTCCACACAATACGTCTCAGAGATCCCAGAGGCAGGTGTAAAGCTCCTCCTCGGCCTCAGTTTTTCTTGCCGTCTTATTACTAGAGTTTAACAATTAGTCTCACGTATAAGTACTATTTTGTGTTCCTCACCTAAGATATGCCGCTATACCTTTCCTTTTATCTAACACTTTTCCTCACGGACTCTGAATTTTCCCAACACCTCTACACAGGGCGGGTAAATTCCACTTTTGAGATTCATTAAATCAACAAGAATCAGTCTCAAACACCACAGAGAGAAGAAGCTTACTATTTATTCCCCTTATGATGATTAGGCTGAGTCATAATCTTAAGACACATTTCGGAACGACGAAACAACTTGACCTAAATGAGCAACTGAGTGACTGACGTAGTAATAAACATAATGAAACAGAAACAGGCGGATTTAATTGATAATTACTATACTGCCTCAAAGGTTAATCCACTACCAGGAGCGTGAGGCCTCCCTGCGGGATCTCAGGCAATTTAACCTCAAGGCGCTGTGTATAAATACGACCGCTCAAGAAACTATATTGATCTCCGTCACACTTTTCCCAAGAGAGAATGAAACACTGCATCTGGTAGTGAATATAATCACGGCTACCTGGAATAATTTGGAAGAGGAAGATGTAAATACTCTCTCTCTCTCTCTCTCTCTCTCTCTCTCTCTCTCTCTCTCTTTTTACATGTTTTTGTCCCTAATCTAAGTCTCGAGCCTCTTGCCGTAGATCGTACCTCAGGAGTTATATAACATGTAATATATTTAACATCTGGAACATGAAATGTGTCAAAACGAAAGCATGTGGCCCGGGGCATCGTTCTTTGTTGACGCACACCTACTGAGCCTGCAACTACATGCTTCTTTAGTGTCTTCACCACGCTTCCCTTACCACGTCTTGACGAAAAAAAAAACGCACGCACGCACTCACGAACGAACGCACGCACGCACGCACAGGACTACTATGCTGTCACTTGGAATCAAGTATGAACATCATCCAAAAATGACAAAATTATACGAGTTCTTAATGATGTCACCTTCGTTGGTGAGCTCTGAGGTGAATCAAGAGGCCGATACGGGACCGGTAGGGCTCTGCGGATGTTGCACGTGTGGAGGGCTAACATGGCCAGTCCACCGTAGTTGTTCATGGACAATGGTAGACTCGATGCTCCTACTCTTGGTGTCAGCGAGAATGTTGGCATTTGTTCCAGTGTCTTCTCAACAGACTTGAAAGATGTTACGTAGATTGTGTAGGACACTTGAGAACTTTCACTTACGTCGTAGGTGAAAGTTTTCAAGTGCGTTGAGGTGCCTCCTGTATGTAACCCATGTCTCGCTGCCATATAGCAGGGTGGGGAGGACCACTACTCGACATATGTGTAACGTTATAGACAATTTTAGCTCCCTACAGCTGAAGACACGGGTGCAGTCTGCCAAAGGCTTGAGATGCACATCTGATCCGATGTTGAATCTCTTCATCGATGTCCGCGGTGGTGGACAGGTGGGAGCCGAGATACCGAAAGTAGGTAACATTAAAGAGGGTAGTACCGTTGCGGTGGATGGATGGTGGAGGTGTGGGTGGAACAGAATCTGTGTTTGCTATGCACTCTCCACCACAACACACATTCGTCTACCCATAACCTGATCGATCAGGACACAAAATCTTTTCACTCTTCATCCCCCGAGAGGAAACAATGGCCAGGGTGAGCCAATACCGCCCTGGAGAGGGAAGCGAAATATCAAACAAGATATATTGTAAATAGCTTCCAGCCTTAAAAGTCGGAATAAGTACCACAGGTTGTTTACATACAGAGAAATCAATCTGGCTTGCTGTGGTTAGCCACCCCGTGTTAACTGAAAGCTACAAATCTCTCGTTAAACCCTTTACTATAGGGACGCCACTTTTAATATTTTATTTGGCCAACGCCAGATGATTTTATTCAGCAGAGAGAGAGGCTCACACACAAGGGGTTAAATTTCACGAAGAGGATTTCGACTATGACGTCAAATGAGAGACTTGACTGAGCGTTGTTGGCACTGGTGTAGTATAGGATAGACTTACTTTTGTGACGGTCGGTGACTCAGTTTAATCCTCAAAGAATCGGGATCTGCTGGATAAGACAGAGATCTTTTATAGAGGGAAGAAGAGGATTCAATCAAGGGCTGAGCATCGAGGCACTCAAGCACTGATGGGAAGAAAGACTGTGCAAGAACCATTCACAAGAGCACAAGTGAAGTGGGTCGTGATATAAGACCTAAGAAATAGAGAATATCCGAGAGACCAAGATGATGAAAGCTTAGCAACGAATGCTTCATGTTATACCTTATACCAAAACCTTATCACGTGTCAAAAAACTAAAGATTTTCCTAGAGAGAACCTGTCCTTCTTTGTGTGTGTGTGTGTGTGTGACCAAAACTCGTGCACGCATAAATTAGTATCTATGGAAACTGGTATATGGATGTACCACAACAAACACATAACGGGCTAGATAATCCGCATTACCGCTCAAATTCAGGGGATTATGTCTCGTGATTCCCTTGGCCAACGAAGGACTCCTGGGCCTAGAGCCTGAGACCAACATTTTCTACATTTTCCCTGATGAAGCTCCATGTGTGGGAGACGTTCCTTTATAATGCACAGGGAACTACTAATCCACAATTCACAGATCCTCAACAAGCACTCATGAGCATCTCCTCCCACAGCAAGTGTTCGCTTTTCACTGCGGGTCTCACTATTCGCTCCACCTGGCAACGGTTTACCTCACCTTCCTATGTCAACACACGAGGAGTGAGGCAAACTTCCCGCCTCAATACTTACAGCACACACACACACACACACCCGCGCGCACGCGCACACACACACACACTCTCCTCACGGGTATCCAGAGTGTTTTGGGTTTTTCTTAAATTTTTTTCAAGAAATACTGGTACCTACCATGTCTAACCGTTACATACAGTGTGTGTATGTATGTATGTATGTATGTCCAGATGCTAGGCAGTCACGCCGGCCCACCGTGATGCCGATAAAGTCTTAGGTCACACACACCCCGGTTTCAGTTAGTGGTCAAGAATGCTGTAAAAGCCACTTGAAATACTGTATTCGCTTCATATTTCGTGCACCAATATTTTTCACGATTTATGTCTTTACAACTTTACTGGAATACGTCAATTTCTACCGTCCAACCATACAACACAGGTAGTCGCCTGTGTCTTTCACTTGGTGGCCAGTTATAAAATATCATAACTTAACCCAAATTAACCGATCATAACCATGTTATTGGAACACTGTCTCAATGGTCCCTAGTCGTACCACGTGTTATATTACCTGGTATTAACCGGCTAACAACAAAACGGCCAGTGTTATGACTAGTACCACGAACAAGACCATTTAACCTAACCTAACTTGAGACTAATCTTTGGGGCGTTAGTTAAGGTTTAGTTACGATTCACGACATCCTTTAATGGTCTTGTTCATGGTGCTTCTCTATCATTGGCTGTGGTGCAGGAGTCTTACCTTGCCAGCTGGGTCGGCAGAAGAGCAGCGTAACTCACACACACACACACTTACCTGTAACAAGATAAACAATTAAAATAATGCTATACAAAAATATTAAAAAAAATTGCGTGAGAGAGAGAGAGAGAGAGAGAGAGAGAGAGAGAGAGAGAGAGAGAGAGAGAGAGAGAGAGAGAGAGAGAGAGAGTCCACATTCTTTATATACAGTAATAACTGATCACACGAGGCATTATATCTATCTCATTCATTATTTAGATACTAATAATAACTTCAACCTATAAAACACGGAGTTATAAATCACATTGCAAAACACTAGTAAATATTGTGATCACCATAAAAATCTAACCCATGAATCATAACTTTTAAACCACACACCAACGAGCCAAGTGAAGTTGAAGTGTCATTAAATATCGTTGTGTGTATGTATCTACGTATGAGCATATAATACGTCTGTCGTTATGTATGTATGTATGTATGTTAGGATATGCATTTTCGATATGTATATACGTATTAAAGTAGGAGCTCATTTAAGTAATACATAGTTTACGTAAGCTTTTAAATCTATGTATGAATGTATAAGGGGAAAATCACATCCAAAATGGCTTGTGGACCTGCCTCTCACAAGACCTTATAAGACACACCAGGTATTAATTAACACCTACTCACCTATTATGGGGGTGTCAACAAACAGTAATCACTATCATGGCAACCTTCCAAACATTAAGAGTATATACCACAGCAATTTTTTCTCGGTAATGTGAATGAATTTATACACAGCTACAAAGTTGTACCAGATTTACTCCATCCACACCATCAACTTTCCATATCACGAGCCATTATACCGCCCCATAACACCCACTTAGGACGGATATCAACCCAGCCATTACTTCCAGCCGGCATGTGTAGTACCCCTTCCCACCCCTCCCAGGCTACACCATTACCTCCATACACCACAAGCCAACACACACACAACACTCTGATGGATACACCTACTATTACTATTCCCAGTTTCTTGTTTCTTTACACCACCTACACCTGTGTCTCACTTGCGTACGTGTAATGGCTATCACCAAGAGACGCGTTTACTTCTATCTCACACTATCTCTCATTCCCGTTCCTCTTTTCTTCGTCTTGTTCCTAACTCCCGTTCCTTCCCCATTCTCCATCTCTCACTCCCGATTCTCCTTCATCCATTTCATCTCTCACTCCTGTTCCTCCTCCATTCTCCATCTCGTCTCTCCCTCCCCCCACATCCTCGTACTTCGCCCAGGAAACACAAGTACACTCACTTTACTCTCCTCTTCTGCTTGAGTTTTTCCCCCACACACCACCACTTGACCTATTCCTCCAAGGCAAAGCACACCATACCCTTTACCTACTTCTTTCTCCCTCCCCTCCCCTCTACCTACTCCCCCTCTCCCTCTACCTCCCCTTTCTCCTTCCCTCTTCCGTCAGTCCTTATTATCCAATGTCTGTTCTAGCTTTCGTTTAACTTTCATTCCCCTGGTTTCCTTATTTCCCCCTTCTCCGTCTCCCTTCCTTCCTTCCGTTTTTCCTATCAATACTCCGTCTCTCCTCCTTCCTCCCACCCTCCTTCCCTTTTCCACCAATATATTTAACCCTTTCTCTCCCTCTCCCCTTTCTCCGTCATAGTAGTCGGACCTATCCTTTCCTTTCTCTCTTATCATTTGTTCATTTTTTCCTCTCTAAACCCCCCCCCCCCGCCTCCTATTCCATAGTGAGTGTTTTTAGCGAGTAGCCAAGAGCGGCGGGGCGAGGCGGGGCTAGACGAGGCGGGGTTAGACGAGGGGGGGCTAGACGGGGCGGGGCTACACGGGGCGAGGCAGGGCGGGTCGCCTAAAATGGTGGGGTTGTTACAGCTGCTTTTCTAGACGACAGGTTAGTGGTCAATAGTGGGGGGTGGCAGGAGGTCTGGGCGGCAGGTAGGCGGGGTGGCAGGAGGTCTGGGCGGCAGGTAGGCGGGGCGGCAGGTAGACGGAGCGACAGAAAGGTGGGGGCGGCAGAAGGGTGGGTGGCAGAAGGGCGGGCAGAAGGTAAGCGAGGCGGCAGGTAGGTGAGGTGGGGCGGCAGGTAGGTGAGGTGGGGTGGCAGGTGAATGAAAAATGTTAGGTAGAAATAAGCTGTAGATGGAAGGGATAGAAGGAGAAACAGGGGTCACAAGTGTGGAACTGGCTGGTGTGATATGGTTCGGAGGATGGCGGAGGTGTAGTCTCTCTCTCTCTCTCTCTCTCTCTCTCTCTCTCTCTCTCTCTCTCTCTCTCTCTCTCTCTCTCTCTCTCTCCAGTCATAAGCAACACGGGTATAGACGCATGAGGCACTTAGTGACCCAGACAGTGACTCTTGAAACTATGCTCTGTATTCAAGTGGGGATGTGAGTGAGACAGACAGACAGACAGACAGGCAGACAGACAGGCAGGCAGGCAGGCAGGCAGGCAGGCAGACAGACAGACACAAAACGTGGCATCAATACGACAAAAAATACTATCATGACAGGGTTTCCCGGGAAGTTCACGCCGGCAATATTTTACATCAGGGAGCGGCTAGGTGATAGTGACGGCCAGCTGTACCGTTCATCACACTTTTTATCACTCGAATAACCCACAAATGTCGCATCACTTCACGCTCCACCCACAGCGATCACTCACAGGTGCTCTCTCTCTCTCTCTCTCTCTCTCTCTCTCTCTCTCTCTCTCTCTCTCTTTTTTATCCCTTCACTTCTCTCTTTTCTAACCTAACCTAATTTCACCTAACGTAACCTGACCTAACCTAATCTAATCTAACTTGACCTAACCTAACTTGACCTGACCTCATCTAACCTGAACTGACCTAATCTCCCCTGACTTGACCGAGCCAACAGATTTTACAATTGCTACTACCCACTCCGGCTCGCGTTCCTCTTCCGGAGTCTCTTGTCAACAAAACTCATTATAAACTTTCACTGAACCTATCCCCACCCCTACCACCACCCATACATCTACTACCATCCTACCATCCACCACCCATACATCTACTACCATCCTACCATCCACCACCCATATCTACTACCCTCCTACCATCCACCACCATATCTACCACCATAATCACAGCACCATACAACAATATCTATTACCATTATCACCCCCCATTCACCTACCCATATCTACTCCTGTAATCTCTCATCCATCCTCCACTCCCATCACCCCCTCATCCATCCTCCACTCCCATCACCCCCTCATCCATCCTCCACTCCCATCACCCCCTCATCCATCCTCCACTCCCATCATCCCCTCATCCATCCTCTACACCCATCACCCCCTCATCCATCACCCAGCCTCTTACATCACACCTGTCCCATCATATCACGAATACAATCCTCCCTTGAGCCTACCTCCCCCACCACACACCCAATATGTCACACTCGAAAAATAAGAATTTCCTGCACACTTCTAGGAACTTAACCCCCCCTCTTCCCCTCCCTCCTACCAGGCTCTCCCTTCCCCACCAGAATTTCCTTTACCAGTCTCTCCCCTCCCTACTACCCTCTAATCTCCCCCGCCACTACTAACCTCTCCCCCTCCTCTTCCCTCACCATCCTCCCTGAGTTAGGAATCTTAAAGGATCTGGCAGGTGAGTATCGTTGAGGGGCTCTCATGTTACCTTTACTGCCGGGCCCACCGAGGGTCTTGAGCTGTCCGGAAGAGATACGTGAAAGCTGGTGATGGGATTTACGTCGTCAGACACAGATGCGATCAATATCCCAACAGCTTTTACGTTCTTCTCTATCTTACTCATATTGTCCTAATGTATTCTTGTGGCGCGTCGATTGTGGTGGGGGGGGACGATGATATTGCTTTCCTTTATTAATATCCCAAGCTTCCATGTTCAGTCATATACATTGTTTCAAATTTCCTTAATTTCTTCTAATGTGTTTATTTCCTTCACTCTGCATCCGTAATACCATAACACACGATAAATAAAGTGATATAAAGGACAAACTGGGATAAGTCACCTCCGGTATTATGTCCGACTCCCTCCACCCACCCCCCACAACCCACCCACCCACCCCCACATCCCACCCACCCTCTTACTCTTGACAGTGACCAAAAAAATGAAACCAATAAAAAATAATGAGCATCGTTAGAGAGAGAGAGAGAGAGAGAGAGAGAGAGAGAGAGAGAGAGAGAGAGAGAGAGAGAGAGAGTAGGTAGGCATGTTCGACGAATGGGAATAAGGAATAAAGTTAAACAAAACAGATGGAAGGAAAGAAAATTAAATCATGGAAGAGGAAAAATATATAAACAAAATATAAATGTAATCACTTAGGCACATAAAGACTGATAAACAACAACAACAACAACAACAATAATAATAATAATAATAATAATAATAATAATGATAATATTAATAATAATAATAACAATAATAATAATAATAATAATAATAATAACAATAATAATAATAATAATAATAATAATAATAATAATAATAATAACAATAATAATAATAATACAAAACACAGATTAATTATATCTCAAACGCGACTTTAAGTTATTTATGGTATCAGGATTAATACGGCAAAGGGACGATATATTGAACAAGCAGAGGAAGCCTCCCTCACACACCATACAAGCTTCCCTGACACACAATATTCTTCACAATTTTATATTCTAAGTTTGATTAACTTTGACGAAAACAACAGTCAAAACAAATTTTACACAGAGAATATATTTAACCTAACCTAACCTAACCTAACCTAACCTAAGATGAGAGGTCCAGCTTCACAAACAACACAGATGCGGTAATTGATGAAAATTATTCCGAGTCTATCTCAGTACAGGTGTCACCCCCCCCCCCCACATACCCAAGAGATTACAGTAAACACTAATCACAAACTCTGTATAGATTCAACCTAATGTTAAGTGTTAATTTACTACAAACGAACATCAATTACAATATATAAATACTATACAATTAAACATTATAACTTGTACAGGGAGCAGAGATTCTTCCCGACCTCTTCATAGTCTTCCAGGTCCAAGACAACGGCTGGGAGGTAAGCCCCGGGACCTGCCCTGGAATATCGTGTTCCTCCAGACCTTGTCCTGGAGTAGACCATCACCGAGTTTTTGCCTGGGAATGGCTTGTTCCCCGGGCCCTTTATGGACCTCTGGGCTAGAACTCGTGAGCCAAGAACATCTTTCTCTTTCTTTTTTAATATATCTTATAATAAATTAAGCCTCTACTAATCTCCACTGTTTATCCTTAACAAAGGTTGTCAAAGGCTGTTTACTTACAAAAAATTTGTTTCATTATATTCACTTGTTTATTATGAGCGTAAGTACCCACGCTGCACATGTTGTAGTAAGAAGGCAACAGAGAGTTACAGTAAACTCGTCATAATAACAGCGTGGTCATTAATGTAGACTGACTCTATACAATTCCATATTCCCGGTTTATCTATAGGACACCGAGGTATTTGTCTAAGTTTCAACATCTCAAACAATGAAGAGTTTTCACTGTACACAATAAATTGGACAAAACTAACACTATACGCCCCTCAACGAAACAATATTATCACACCATAAAGGCTCTACGGTATACACTATATACACCGGTACATAAACTCCACAAAGATATATCGTAAACACATTCGAGGAACAGTGAACTGGCAGGGAGAGTGAAAACACGATCATGAATCACCATGCCGCTGATTTAGGTAATACTCCCCCCGCCAGAGTGTAAGTTATAGGGCGATAAAGGGTGCTGGTATTGAGGTCCCGTCAACAATGAGTTTAGCCTCTGAGGGCCAATGAAGAGCTGATATGGGCAGGGGATAGAGACAGGGCCAGAGTGCACGTAGACAAGGGGTTGATCTAGGGGAGAGTAGGAGACTGGGGGGCTTGGGACATGGAGGGGAGAGGGGGCTTGGGAAACGTGAAGGGAATTTAGGACACGCTGAAAAGGAGGAACCTGGGAAACGGTGAGGGGAGCCTAGGACACGGAGGGATGGGGGCTAGGGATACATATACTGTATTTTGGGTACAGTTTATATACCAACACTGGTTTATGATTCTACAGGGTGGTGGTGGTGGTGGTTGGGGGAGGGAGATGTACCTGTAGAAAGGCTGTAGAGAGTTTAGAGACCTCACCTGAGTTAATTTTCTCTCGCTCACCTGTATGATCATAAAACAGTTCTGATACATAAAATATACGTGAAATATATATAAACTGCCTACAAATAAAGGGTAAAATATGACTCACTGGACCATTATAACCAGGATAATGGCCCAATAGGTGTCAATGAAAGGGATTTTTGTCTCAGACTTGTATACCATTATGCATGAGTTAGTTCTTAGGTTCATCCAGATTTATGTGTGTGTGTGTGTGTGATAGACAGTGGAGAGGCCAATTATCAAAGCAAGCTGCAGCGGTACACGATGGAGAAGGGAGATAAAAAAATGCAAGACTACAATCTGTGATAAAAATACGAGTGAATGACAACTTTTTTTTTTATCATTATTTAACCATCTGTGATTTGCATGTAAAGAAAATGAAGATAAGAAATTCATTAAGGAAGTAAAAAGTTAAGAAAATAGACTAAAGAAAATAAAGAATAAATTAAAAAAAAACTAGAGTGAGAGGAACAGTAAACGACCTCAAACATGACACCTGTACACAACCCCCCACTACACTACTCCTCTAGAATCCAACTACCACCACAAATCCCCCCCCCCCTGCCCAACCCTCTTGCTCCACCACACACACACACACCTCTCGCCCCCATACCCACGCCCATAAGCCACCCACTTTATTCATCCCTACCGCCGCCCATTAGTCTTTTCAGCCATACATTACCACCACCTCATTAAACTCAACACCTCGTGACCTCCACCTTCCCAAACTCTCCATTATTTCTGCCTATTTATTATTCCTCGTTTTGCTTCGTTATTTTGTCTTCATTACTTCATCTTTTATCTTAATATGACGAACATTTTTATGCTCTTTTTTTACTCTTTCTCTTCACTTCGTATGCTCCTTCCTTTTCCTTTCCACTTCGTATGCTCCTTTTCCTTCCTTTCCACTTCGTATGCTCCTCCCTCTTCATCATCTTATACCCCTTCCTCTCCTCTTCGTACGCTCCTCCCTCTTCATCATCTTATACCCCTTCCTCTTCCCTTCGTATGCTCCTCCCTCTCCTCTTCGTACGCTCCTCCCTCTTCATCATCTTATACCCCTTCCTCTTCTATCTTACGAGGCGCCTTTCCTCTTCATCTCCGTATTCGTTTTCGTCTTTATCTCCTCGTAAATTCCTGACTGGCCACACACCCCCGGGACGAGCGTAAATCTCACTGCGGTGTGCGGGAGGAGCCGGGGGGAGCTAGGGGGGTGGGGGAGGGGGAGGGACGCCGGGGGGAGCTAGGGGGGTGGGGAGGGGGAGGGAAGCCGGGGGGGAGCTAGCGGGGTGGGGGAGGGACGCCGGGGGGGAGCTAGCGGGGTGGGGGAGGGACGCCGGGGAGGAGCTAGGGGGGTGGGGGAGGGGGAGGGACGCCGGGGGAGCTAGGGAGGTTGGGGGAGGGGAGATTCACAGGGAAGTATAGGAAAAGAATTACTTATATATATATGAACAGAGAGAGAGAGAAGACGAGGGAAAGAGCAAGAGATCGAGACAGAGATAGGGAGAAAGAGAGAACGAGAAAATGAACCAGAGAGAGAGAGAGAGAGAGAGAGAGAGAGAAGAGAGAGAGAGAGAGAGAGAGAGAGAGAGAGAGAGAGAGAGAAACCCCCTCGGAGGGTAGCTAGCACACTTATAAATGACAGAATATATCACCGTAAAACCCCCATAGAGAAGTTCACCATCAAGCCGGACCCTTTAACCAACACTCCACAGCCACTTCACGTGTAAAAGGACCTTCACATAACACTCAGTCATCCTTCCCAACCCCAAATTCATCCATTCTCTTATATTTTGTTTTTGGGGGGTGGGGTGGGGTGGAGGGGTGGGGTGGGGTGGGGTGGGGTGGGGTGGGGTGAGGAGGGGACGGGTGAGGAGGGGTGGGGAGGGGAGGGGTGGGGTGGGGAGGGGAGGGGTGGGGTGGTGTGGGGGGAGGAGGGGTGGGGAGGGGTGAGGTGGGGAGGGGTGGGGTGGGGACGACAGTAATTATCATAACAAATTACGTGATGTGTAATTGGCGAACATCGTAAATTCTGTGTGTGGTTAGGTTAGGGTTAGGTTTAGGTTAGGGTTAGGTTAGGTTAGGGTTAGGTTAGGTTAGGGTTAGGTTAGAGCGTATCAGAACAGGGATCCATTTGAGTGTTAACGAGATCCAACACACAAGGTGCCACACCACACACTTACCACAGAGAGAGAACGAGAACAATATATCCCAAGATTGGCGAAAAGGGCACACAACACCGGGGGGAAAGAGGACACACAACACCGGGGGGAAAGAGGACACACAACACCGGGGGGAAAGAGGACACACAACACCGGAGGGAAGGGGACACACAACACCGGGGGGAAAGAGGACACACAACACCGGGGGGAAAGAGGACACACAACACCGGGGGGAAAGAGGACACACAAC
Source organism: Homarus gammarus (assembly GCA_958450375.1). NCBI lineage: Eukaryota > Metazoa > Arthropoda > Malacostraca > Decapoda > Nephropidae > Homarus > Homarus gammarus. The sequence continues at coordinate 984,554 of CAUDMG010002243.1, forward strand.
ACCGGGGGGAAGAGGACACACAACACCGGGGGGAAAGAGGACACACAACACCGGGGGAAAGAGGACACACAACACCGGGGGGAAAGAGGACACACAACACCGGGGGGAAAGAGGACACACAACACCGGGGGAAGAGGACACACAACACCTGGGGGAAAGAGGACACACAACACCGGGGGGAAAGAGGACACACAACACCGGGGGGAAAGAGGACACACAACACCGGGGGGAAAGAGGACACACAACACCGGGGGGAAAAGAGGACACACAACACCGGGGGAAGAGGACACACAACACCTGGGGGAAAGAGGACACACAAAACCGGGGGCAAAGAGGACACACAACCGGGGGAAAGAGGACACACAACACCGGGGGGAAAGAGGACACACAACACCGGGGGGAAGAGGACACACAACACCGGGGGGAAGAGGACACACAACACCGGGGGGAAAGAGGACACACAACACCGGGGGGAAAGAGGACACACAACACCGGGGGAAAAGAGGACACACAACACCGGGGGGAAAGAGGACACACAACACCGGGGGGAAGAGGACACCACAATGAAGACTACCGAGGAGACCCAACCAATAACAACAAAGACAAACATGATAGAAGATAAATCACCACCAACGCCATCATGCCTCACACCCTAGAGACATGATAGAAGTGGATATTGGTTCGTCACACGGCAGGAGGAGGATGGGTACGAGGATATATATGTAACCTTTTGCCCATGTTATCACGTAAATTACCCCGGGGCATTATTTGGGCATGTGACTAAAGGGAGCATGGGGCCAAAAGGAACATGTGATTAAATGGAGCATGTGACAAAAAGCAACATGTGTCTAAAAGCAACATGTGATTAAAAGGAACATGTGACTAATAGGAGCATGTGACTGAAAGGAGCATGTGACTGAAAGGAGCATGTGACTAAAAGGAGCATGTGACCAAAAGAGCAGGTGACTAAAAGGAGCATGTGACTAAAAGAGCAGGTGACTAAAAGGATCATGTGACTAAAAAGGTGGGAGTTTTATGTATTAGAATTTTGTTCGTCCCCTTTGCTTATTCTGTGAAGAGAGAAAACATTATTATTATGATATTTTTCCATTCTAAGTGTTAAGTGTTATCCTGGGAGGGTAATGTGGGAGGGTCATGTGGGAGGGTAAAGTGGGAGGGTCATGTGGGAGGGTCGTATACTCTCCACAATACTTACGGGTCACAGTCCCGATACACCAAATCAATCACTCCGAGGGAAAGACTCGAGGGGTCGGACTAGAGGGTTCGGACTCGGGGTCCCACACGTCATCGTTTACTCAGATACGCTCTCACCTTTTATCCAGGAGCCACAGGTACACGGTAACTCCATCACACGCTGGCGGGGAACTAACTCGGTGGGAAATAGTTTCAATCGTACTGAAAGTGATCTCTCTCTCTATCTTTCTCTCTCTCTCTCTCTCTCTCTCTCTCTCTCTCTCTCTCTCATGCCCCCCCCCCCCCAAAAAAGGCTGGCTTCAATTATCTTCTGCTCCGAACTATAGAATTTTTTTCCTTCATCTTTCCTGTGTTTTTTCAAATGGTCTGTGTACATTGGCAGTCCAATGTGTGCAAACGTTTTATACTGTACTAAAAAGGGGAGAGACGGGAGGAGGAGGAAGAAGAAGATAGTGTAAGAAGAGAGGAAGAAGAAAAAGAGAGAGGAAGAGTATAAAGTCACCTAAACTTTGTATGACTGATGCATCATGACAATGTAACAATGTAATTTACTGACATTCCACTAAAAACTGTTCATTTATTTGCAGACATCAACATCCTCCTCCTCCTCATCATCATCATCATCATCATCATCATCACCACCACCACCGCTGCTTTAGGGCCATCACCCACGTTTGTGTAGGTGATGGCCGGGGTTACGTGATGACCCCGTGACTTGGTTGTCATCAGGTGAATTTGAAGCATTATTACGGAGAGGGAAGTGAGCATTATATTTAGGACTTCCAAGTGCCCTCTTTCCTGACAAGTGTGGGAGCTACTGCAGCTCTTCCAAATACTGACGTAACAACGTGGAGTTATATAATGATTTTTAGATGATAACAATTAACTATGAACGAAGAACAATTATTTCACAGAAATCGCGCACACACACACACACACACACAAACAGTATATATATATATATATATATATATATATATATATATATATATATATATATATATATATATATATATATATATATATATATATAAAACAAAGTTATCTATACAAAACCAAAATGTAATGGAAACTGTCGCCAAGAATGACTTGTCATTTTTTACAGAAAAAGCAATTTTCCACGGCCTCCCCCCCCCCTTCACCCCCCCTCACTTCCCACGTCGTCACACCCCCTACCACCCTATCCACATTACCTACAATAATAATAATAATAATAATAATAATAATAATAATAATAATAATAGGATGGGGAATCTTAGAAATAATGAAATTAACATGAGAAAACAAAATCAATTCATTTTTACATAAATACGATCACCAAAACAAAAACAAACAAACTCATCATAAACAGCCGCTGAAAAATATATAAAGCTTATTAACTTCTTCAAGTACCTCACAAAAGATATATATTGCTGAAAAACGAACACACACACACACACACACACACACACACACCGGCTCCTATTACTACTACCACCTGAGATCCCTCGCCCGAGAATTGCTGTTCGACACCACAACCGCATCCAGCCCATACGTGCACGAACTGACCGCTATAAGAACAGCCCAGTCCCAACCATTGTAAAAATTATCAATAACTTGTAATAAACCAGTGTATTCACTCCCAGTAAATACTACTTCTTGCACTGTCACTATATTGAAATGCCCTGTAGTGTGAGCTTTTCCCCATCTAGTTATTATATATCTTATTTGTATCACTTAAGTAATTTGTATATTATTTGTAAATCGAAACCCATTCCCTAAATATGTAACTGTATATTTTCAGCCTTCTGGCTGCCAAGCTCTTTCAACAAACCGTTAATTATTATTATTATTATTATTATTATTATTATTATTATCACACACACACACACACACACACACACACACACACCTCGTAAGTAAAACCAATTTAAACATGAAAAATGAAATAGGACCAAAGTTGTGGTTCACCGGACGATAATGAACGAGGCCGCCGCAAAAGGAAGAACCTTTCTAGACAAAAAAAAACAAACCCAAAAAATTATTAGGAATGCAATTAAGCCAGATTGAATAGCCCCCCCCCCCCCCCCCCGGTTCAAATTGGATTCTGTACTACAGTAGAAAGAGTCTGGACACTTTGGGAGCGTTTGCAGATATATCCCAGGGTGACAAAAGGTCGTGTATAGTGGGGCAGTAATGAGGATCGTCCACACGCGTTTATACTAGTAGGGTGAACGATGTGGTCAGGTGGTTGATCTATTCTCAACTATCATTTTGTAACGCTCAGGTAACTCATAAAAAAAAGATAAACATTACGACCAGACGCTTCAAAATATTTAAGAATTTCAAACTTAAAAAATTAGGGGTAGTTAAAATCTCACAGCCGCGGCCAACTTTAATTGGTCATAACTTTTGGGCTGCATCTGCCACCCCTTTTGAATATCTCTGGACCGACCCTCTGCTAGCGCTGTTCGCCTAAGGTAAAAGTTAAAAGAATGGTTTTCCTGACCGACTGGCGCACCATGAGATTTTTTCCGGGTATAGGTTCCTCTAGTTCAGGGTCAGGTTGGTTACACAGCCATGAAAGGGGTTTATCTATAACAGCCATATTGTTGTGACCCGGAAATGTAAGATTACCGAGTCATAGTCGTTATCATTACAACTACGAACGCCTACATGCAAAGTTTGGTGAAAATGAATAGCTATCTGTGTAAGTTATCTCATTTACCAAGTGACACTCCCACACACACGTGATGCAGTGACGTTCATATAGTAAAGCTTTCCTATATATGTACGAGTCTCTCTCTGTGTGGGTATATATATTTATACACACACAGACTCGTACACACACAGGGGAACACTATGAGCGCCGCTGCATCACGACTGAATAACTTATTGACCTGCCAACATGCCTAAAGCAATAATACAAATAAGTAAATATGCAAATCAAACATAATTCCCAAGTCAACAATTCACCTGCCAAAATAACCCAGATAAACAAACATTTTACACAACCCGACGTTAACTCCATCCTGCTTTATAAAATATCTGGATATATTGAGTACATTATATGCCACACACACACTAACTCAATTCTAAAATACGTCTCTCTCTCTCTCTCTCTCTCTCTCTCTCTCTCTCTCTCTCTCTCTCTCTCTCCTTCTTTGCCTTACTTCACATCCTCCCTTGTTTATCACTTTATTTACCTTCTCTTCCCTTACTCTTCCCACTCTCTCCACTTTCTTTCCAACCTTCCCCTCTTTCTTCACATGTCCCTCTCTTCACTTACTCTTTCTCCCTCCTCTATATCTTCATTAAATCTCTCTCCTCCTCCACCTCCATCCTTCCCTCCCTCACTCATTCTCTCCCCCTCCCTCACTCCCTACTCCACCACTTCTCTCCCTCACTCCCCCTCTCCATCACTCTATCCCTTACTCCACACTCCTCTTAACTCCCCAGAACTTGCAGATGAAAGAGGGGAGAGAGAATGAGGGTAATCAAGGGTACGAGGGGTCGAGTGCCAACAGTGCCCTACAGGAGTCATTATCTCCACTACACAGCACGTCTGACCGTCCTCCCCCCTCTCCCTCCCCCCCATTATCACCTTCCATCTCCTCTCTCATCCTATTTCTTCATTTTCTCCACCTCTTTATTTCTGTCTCTTCATTTCTCTTTCCCTCTTCCTTTTCTCCTCTTACATGCCTTTCCGTTTTATTTTTTCCTCGTCTTCCATGCCTCTCCCTTTTCCTGTTTCTTTCTTATTCCTCATATTTCTTCTCCTCATTTTCCAAACGTCTTTCTTCTTTCTCCTCCTCCTATTATCTTTCTCCTCTTCCTCTTCTCTCATACCACTAATAAACACACACATCATACCTACGTTCTTTCTATCACTCTAAGGTTGACCAAGTTATTTAAGCTAAGGAAGAATTTTGAACAACAACCCTTCACTCAAAGACCCCCCCCCCCCCAAAAAAAAATATCTTAATCAAAACACTCCCAATACCTACTGAACAACGTCTTCTGCTGTCAGTACACGAGTGAGGACACAAATATATATGAGGAAGTCCCGGAAATGCGTTAAGAAGAGATAAATACGTCTACCATTGCCCGAAATAAACGACGCTCCTTGACGTAATAGATATTCGATGACAATACCATTTGCAATACACAATACAGCTTAAAATATTAAAGTTTATACAGGTGTACCGAGGGACATACAATACCACACCAGTGAAAATATACACAAAGTCTATTACACACACACAGGAGCGCAAATAGCTTGTCAATAGATTTTGTTTAATAATAATAATCTTGTTGATGCACAAACTTAAAGATGGTGAGGTAAATATTGCTGGTGGTGCAGATCCTGGCAAACACAGCGAGAAACAGTCAAAGTTATGTGAGGGAATTTATAGCACTGTGTCGCGACAAATGGGAACAATTCAACAAAACGCTTAGGTAAGATAACAGTGTCTCACCTGAGGTACACCTGGTCTCTGAAAACAACACTGGCAAACTTAACGTGATCTATATTTACCAAAAAACATTTTAGAGGTGACCAGGAGCCACTACATGGCTCTACCCATGACACGTTAACCCCTTCACTACGGGACACTACTTTTAATATATCATTCAGCACAGACAGACAGACTCCCGTACACCAAAAGGTTAAACATAAAAGTTTAATATTTGTTACCGATAAGAGCGACGAAGACTACGACGTGCCATACCAGTGATCTATTCCTGATAAAGCCTCCTGCAGTATAACACGGATCCCTGGTAAACATGGCCGTCGTTTACCATAATGGCCGACATAGCTTCAATAAGGTCTCAAGTTTGTTTTTTTTTCCAGGTCATATATAAGATACACTTCTCCCCAAATCAACACAAAAGTTCTCCAGAAATTACAAGTTACTTTTTATATACATCACATTCAGTCGTCCCAACATAGCAGCGCCTCCTGGAGAAAAAGATGGCCAGTGTAAAATAAAAACACACTGAAACCAAAAAACCTTCTCTGGGTTGAGTGAAACTTTGGAGAGACACATCAAACACTTTCACGGTGAAGTAAAGACCCTTTTTCTGAGGTGAAAATCACGAGACAGAAACGAGAGAGAGAGAGGGAGAGAGACATCCTCACACACGTATAAGGACCTTACCTGGGAGATATTAAGCCTCAATAAATACAAACAGAAACACACACGCACCATAATGGCTCGCACGTGTGAAATGCTCCCCAAGTAAATAAATGCATACTGAGAGTGGTTGGTTGGGATGGTTCTTACGTATGTGGTAGAGAAGGGTCACATACGAGCTACATAATTCATGTTCTCATTTCATAAACTACCAAACAAATTGACCACAACCTATATCAAACCACAACCTACACCATCCCACCACAACAACAATTACCAAACAATCTGACCACAACCAATGCCAACAACAAAAACTACTACTAAACAGCCTGACCACAATCTAAACCAAATCACAACCACAGGCTCCTCCTTCCCCCGGCTCCGTCCTCACACTCCTCTCCTCTGGACAGTACTCGAGTCTATTTCCTTCCCACGTGACGGAGACTGGAAATATTCTCTCCTGGGTAACGAAGACGCCTTCAGTTCCCTCGATAGCTTTAAATATTTCCTCCTACAAGCTTACAGACATTCTAAGCTTAAACTGGGTCGGGTTGGGTCGGGTTGGCAACACACACACACACAGAGGAGGGACAGGTAAAATCAATAAGCACTCTACGACCATAGCGACAAATTAAACATAGAAATAACGCATTCCTGTTCTCAATCTCCTGAATTATTTGTAAACAGGATTCCGTCTCTCTCACTGCTCTCTTTTACTCGGCTGTGTCCTCCACCGCTTATTATATTTTTCCTCGTCAATCTTCTCTACAGATCTTCACCGCCGTCAACACCTCGAGGCGTGAACTAATTAGACCCCACTTGCCGTTCCCTTCTCAAGTTCTCGGCTCAAAATAGCATTGCTTCCTTTTACAATACTCGTAAATGTAGGTTTCATAAAACACTATGACAGAGTTTTTTTTCTCCAGTCTGGCCTCGTGTTCCCCCTCTTTTTATTTCCTCTATTGATGAATTTTTCTTTCCCTCTGCACTCCCTTCCCCCTGCACACCCTTCCCCCTGCAAACCCATCCCTCTACACACTCTTCCCCCTACACACCCTTCCCCCTTACACACCCTTCCCCCTACACACCCTCGCCGTTATGTTAATGGCTCATTCCATGTAACTAACAACAACAAAAATGGAAAAAAATGAAATGACTCGTTTTTATTTTAATGAAATTTGGAAAGTTTACGGCGATATTCGATGGACTTTATCAACCCAACTGGAAAGTCACTCTTACTTCCTGTTTCCGTGGGAGAGGTCAGCTGATTTATGACCAGACCCTCACGAATTTTAGACGTATGTGCAAAACTATTCTCGTAAAAAAAATAAAATAAATGTTGTCCTTAACCCAATTTTAAAGTCCTACCCATTCTTATATACAATCGAAGACCTGGTAATCTTACACAACGAGCCATCACCATTATCCTTTTCACCACTGTACCTCACCACTGTACCTCACCACTGTACCTCACGACATACCTCACCACTGTACCAAAATAACTTAAGGATCGACAGTTGTATCATTAATAACGTTACTAAGAAATGTAATTTGTATTTTTCCTCAGACTATCGTAAGTTACTCGTCTTTATCTTGTTTGGTGATGAAGTGAGTTGCCAGCACTGAAGCAAAGGTGACAAAGGCTCCTGACTGAAAAAAGTGTGTGTGTGTGTGTGTGTGTGTGTGTGTGTGTGTGTGTGGCATCATATACTACTAAAATAATAAAAACAGTAAAAATCGGCAATTAACGCTGACACTTCGGATCACTATTGCCAATAAGTTGTAATAATTTTCAGTGAATTTTCCTGTATATCGATAATGTTCAGATATATAGCGTAAGGCCCTCAAGGAAGTGTCATTATCGACGAGGTTCCTCATCAGAAACATAAATATCAGGCCGAAATTACCCCCCCCCCCCCACTGTGTCCTTATACCTTTGGCATTTGCGAGTTAGGATTGGCTGAATGAAGATGCCCTCACAGGTTTCCAGCCCCGCCTACAGTCTTACACTTAATCTCACCCAAGGGAAAATACTGCGCACCTCTACAGTTAAATTAATTACACCCTCTCCCCCCCCCCCCTCCACACACACGTCACGTTCACAGCCTGCACACATTTTAATTGTACGTTCTCCCTAATTTACATGTTTGCACCATTTTATTCACGTATTAAATTACCTCCAGTTGTAATAGTTTAGTCGCTGGCCTTTTATGACCCCTTAACGTTTTACGGAGAACTCTGGTCGTCAGTTTAAATGTTTCAACAATTAACACGAACAAAAATATTAAACATTACCAGCCTACACTCACTGTTATAACGCTCAATTTGTTCTTAAGATTTTCATAATATTATACAGTACGTCGCTATGCTTGGTCCATGTTTACCGAGCTCACTCAAAAGTTTTCCTAAGTTAAAGTAAATCGGCCTTACTCACGTCAAGTTACCGTTGTGCAAGTTAATAAAGTTCGCCTCAACTCAACGTAAGTTAACCTAACTTATTCAAAACTAATAACACTTGCTTAACTTCACCCTCTCTAAGGAATTAACTATAAATGAACAAATATCATTAATAACTAATCCTACTCGTTTAACACAGACAAAAAATTAACCTCCACAAAAATTTAAGCAGCCTGTTAAATTTTCCAATAATTAAATAAAACTTTTCCCAAATTTTAATATCAAGTCTTGGAAACTGAAGTAAATTTTAATGATAATCCAACATGGTTACAAAAAAAATGAATTTCAGTTTGTCTAAAATAATTACAATGATGTAAACCAAACTATTAACAATTGGCCTCAACTTACTGTACCTAATAAACGGCAAAAAATGTGTATTGTTTATTATAACTGATAAACAACGACTAAACTGTCATAGGGTGTTTTATTTCCCCCGTAATTTTAATAGAATCATAAAGCCACCACACACACACACGAATAAGGTCCAGGTAACACAGGGGCACAAATCGGCATCTTTCCGAAATCCTCCCACTTGATATAAACAGCAGACGACCTGTAAGAAATACTGGCTATAGCCCTCTTACGTGCCGGGCCCACACAGCGTCATAAGTAGGAAGCACAAAGATAAAACACTGGTGGGGTCGTCCTGGGTCGTCTTCCATGTACCGCACGACCTCCACTTGGGACACACACACACACACACACACACACACACACACATATCACAAGAATGTCTACAAGACTAGCTCCCACAGTACCAGTTCTACAGTTAATCTCTATGTTGACTGTTTTTTATATTTTTTGTACTGAAAGCTTTTGTCAATCAAGTGACCCACTCTACAATTTCACAATATGTAAGTTATCATCTCTGTTTATTGTATATTTTCAGCCTTCGGGCTGCCATGTTATCTTAATAAACCGTTAATTATTATTATTATTATCACACACACACACACACACACACACACACACACACACTAACGTATGCGTCACCAGCCTGGTCGTCTTCTCTCAACTCCACCCAACAACGTCAGCTAGAGAAGGTACAGAAAAGGGCCTGCAGAATCATGCTCGGAGCAGACTACTCCGGCTACAACAACGCTCTCTCCACCCTGGAAATGCCATCCCTCAGTGACCTCCACCACCAAGCACTGGAAAGGTTTGCCAGTGGACTACTGCACCACCCTCGTCATCGCCACCTCCTGCCACCGGCAGCCCCCCACCCACCTCGCGCAGTCTGCCACTACAACAAATTCAGCCCATAAAAGCCCACACCGACAGATATAAGAACAGCACCATCCCATCTATTGTTAAAATAATAAACAACTCCTGATTTATGTACTGTACAGCCCTGTAAATGTATTCAATACATATTATATCATTATGTCTAAATCAAATGTAAGTCTGTATATTTTCAACCACCGGCAGCAACTCTATTAATAAACCGTTTATTATTATTATTATTATCATTATTATTACACACACACAGACCATTAACGTGACTAAAGAAACAAAGAATGACCAATAATTGTACTAAATATCTATCTTATGAACACACAATTAAGAGTGACCCAACATTTGTAAATTAAGCTGCGTCAAAAATTTCTCATAACGACGCAAGAGCGACATTCACAGACAGCAGGTACAACCTAATATTTGACGACAACTACTTTACCAATTTTGTAAAGGCTTCTGCTGTTCCTCATGGCTAGAAGGACAGCAGCCAATCCCGAGACACAATTTCCTCTGGTTTCTACAGCCACTTTCCTCCTGCGTTCTCTGTTGCAATACAGGTGTGACAACGTAACCTTTGATATATTCTGTCCAATAAGAGACAATAAACTCAAACTAAGAAAACCAGTAACATGTCTTTCTTCGAGTTTCTTCAGTGTCGTATATTAAGCACAATGATATCAAATATATTCGACAATGTAATTCTACCTCTATTATTTATCGTTATTCTTGCATACTTAGAAATTATTCCCTAACTCTTAAAAACAGACATATTTACCACATACTGCGCTCAGTCCTTAAACATAAACTGCAAGCCTCGTGACCCGTATAATCGATTTACAGTGTTTAAAGTACATTTTCCTTCTGGGCCAATGAACTGTATGGGAGGGAGCTGTTGAATGATAACACCCGACCACTGTGTATCATGGCAGGCAAACATTTCCTTGTGTCTTTGTCTTCCTCGCCTAAATAACACCGAGTACAGACTTATATCTACACAACACTCGAGATGTTTACGTTGTGCTGTACCTACATAAACCAAGAGGAAACTTACACTCGTCCTATATAAACTTGGGCCGAGTTATTGTTACCATTGTTATCTTGTTTTGCTCTAAGATAAGGACCATTTAACGCTCGAGGGGCGTCTCTCGTGATAACCTCCAACACCATCACCGCTTAACTACAACAACACCAACGTACAGTACACCTACAAACTTAGTGTTGTAAGGTTTATTACTGCTATTTTATAATGATTAATGATTAAAAAATAGAATAAAAATAAAAGCATTCAGAAAATTTAGCGGGTATAAAGACTGGGCTAACGCACACACTCAAGACCCCAGGGCCAGGTTAAAGGGGGACCACTAACTGTCGCCTCTGTGACCACTCACTCTCGCCTCTACAGTGGTATGGAGAAAAGGTCAAACATCCCTGAGGAGGAGACCTGGAGAGAGAGAGAGAGCGTCAACAGAATAATTTCCGACCCGGGTACAATTAAGACCAAGACTGCAGCACGCGTGGGTCGTCTCAATGGCTCAGACGCTTCCCACCAGCCTCTAAAAATAGTCACAACACTACCAGTTAGGTTATACAAAGAGTAAGTCACAACCCCACTGAGTCATGTCACAACCCTACTGAGTGAAGTCACAACACACCCGACCTTAAGCCTTTATATGGACCATCGCCTTCATGACTCACAACTAATCTAATTGTCAGCGACATCTTCCTGAGTCACGTGAGATGAATAATGTCTTCACCCAACAATGGCTGAGTTAAGTGATCACACACACACACATACACACACACACACACACACACACGCACGCACGCACGCGCGCGCACACACACACACACACAATCATTACCAACGAAGAATATCAACGTCATGCCGTTAACATATCCAATTATTTTAGGGGGAAAAATGCGTAACCAGCAGCAGCAGCAGCAGCAGCAGCACGCCGCCCATCTCGTGCACCACCAAGGTTTATATACAGTAAGCGGCCATCTTCATGCTCTTGCTAAAAGGCACCGAACCAACGGGCGAAATAGCTAAGACAATAATTAGCCATACCATACTGAATGACCCATATACACTGCTGGGTAAAAATCTCCTCCTTTTGGGGGGAATACATACAAGGTAGCGGCGATTTCACCTTCTACAGAGCAAAGTTTCCACCTTTTATACAATAATATCAAAAATATTATTGATTCAGTATGAGGGATTGGTTCTGTAGTAATACGAGAGAGAAAAAGATAACAACAAAAGATACTGAAATTGCACAACTATGCGTCACCAATTACCTAAAGGTTGGAGGTAAAGTGAATTAAGTTCCAATTGACTTTCGCTAATCTTTTAAAAGTCGATCAAAATATATACACCGACCTCAACACTCACCACAGCCTCACCATACATTTTGTTCTCAACACTCACCATACACTTTGTCTTCAACACCCACCACAGCCTCACCATGTACTTTGGCCTCAACACTCACCACACTCACAATACACTTTGCCCTCAACACTCACCATACACACAACTTGGTGGTAGGTGCCCTCCGTCAACCAGTCAGTATGGTACACTGGATACAAACATGGCCAGACGTGCACCCTGGCCGCCTAATTGCCTTTACATGTTTCCGTCCAGCCGCTAATTTATTCTCCCTCGGTTCACAGTTCTCCACCCCTGTGTTCTGGTCGAGTATGGTAGGTAGCCTCGTTCCCTCCAGCGCTGCAATCAGGGAAGGCGGCATTTATCTTGCGGATGAAATAAACATCTTCAGCAGGGTACTTTCTTTTACATTCTTTCTACTTCGTGGTAACCTCAGGTGGCTTTAAAAAAAAGACACAAATGTTCAGAAATGGGTTCAGTTGTATCAAGGAATTAGAACCATGCAAAACGGGTTAGAGACAGAGAGGACTTGCCGTTATGACGTATTGCGGTGGAGTACGTAACATTGCCTCAGTGGTGGGGAAATACGGAACATTAAAGGTGTGATGCAATATGGAACGGGGGAAACCAAGCCGAACAGAAATAAGGAAGCAGCGAGGGGCAGTAACCTAGACAGGAGCCAATGTAATGGAATACAAAGAGCTTTGTCAGCAGCCTACACAGCTCGCCTGCAAGTGCATTTGGACATAAAATAGAAAGAGAAAAGTGTGCAATTGTGTTACCTTCCACCTACACAATGAATAGGGTACGAGATTACTGAAATAATAATTAACTTCAAAACTAAAATCAAAATCAAATAGCAGTGAACGCTAACAAGATGGACGACCTACAGTAGTAACTATGACGTCGGCAGGTACGGCAGGTGCTCTCACTCGTGCAGGTGAGTTAAGACAAAACATACTCGTACATTGAGACTATTAAGGTGGGATAATTTGATTAGGCCCCATTACAACTTGAACTGGTTCCCCAAAAATCATTGTTAGGTTAGGTTAGGTCGAAGGCTATTACTAATTCTGGACCACTGGGGCCCCCTTTCAGTATTCATAAGCTGAGATAAACCATTCACCAAAGGACTGACGACGGAGGAAAAGGGAGGCCAGCGTGACACAAATGATTTACAGGCCATTAAGCGAGATGGAAATGTGGGGCCAGGGGGTCAGGGTACTGTAGCGGTGCCAGGCTATATCTCTCCCCGAGCCTGGAGGCCACGCTGTGTGTGTGTGTGTGTGTGTGTGTGTCCGCGTGTGTGTGTGTGTGTGTGCGTCTGTGTGTCTGTGTGTCTGTGTGATGAAGACAAACACGGCTGATAGCGAGATACACGAGTTGAAAATGTCATAGTGAGTGAGTGCAGGAAATAACGTCATTATAATGCAACAAGCACGAAGCACCTAAGACATATAACCCACTTAAAACACCAAACGGGGGAACGAGTCATAAAAAATAGCTACAAGAGACGAGGAACGCCGGACCGGGTAATTATGGCGGTGTTATTGGCGAGAGGAAGAGTCGCACTAAACACTAATTACCGGCCATAAGAGCGGCCACGGAGGTGAGAGTATCGCAGGTGACGACCATCCAGGGAGCTGCTCACCCCCCACCAGTGTCAGTGACGGGGCCAACATCAGGATGACCACCACACCGGGTGCCTGGCCATCAAGAAATTTTCTGACCCATAAAATCAGATTCCTAATTAAATTCCCAGGATAGCCAGCCATTAACTTGGGTCGAGAAACGTAATAATACCATATTCAAGTGCATCATTTACGATACGGTCAATCTCAAAGCGGAGAATGACTGATGCATTAACTCGGCCGCGCTTAATATATTACCCACGCTTAATATCGGTAAAGAACATTTTATGAGGTAAGTTCGTGTTTCCATCAGCCGTCAAAAAGATGTAATGGGATCCTTCACCGCTTAGTCTTTGTCCTAGCCCACACAATGATGCCCACACACCGTTATGCTCACAGTTTAAACCACATCAGTTGACAAGACTTTGAAACGATCTCCGAAAATAAATAAAAGTAATATACTAAGTCGTCATGCCTACAGAACACACCAGACCAACGAACGATAAAGTATAGTCATCAGTATCGTGAACAAGGACCCATGAAGTAGGTAGTGCTGTACGTATGGCGACCCTCCAGCTCATGGCCACTCGTGTCTCCTTACTGCTACTCGGAGCCATCCCCATGTTTACAAAGGGCCTCCAACCACCGCACTTCATGTCTCTCCCTCCCCACAGTCTCTGACGGTAATGACGAGCATTAAACGTTTCCACTACCCGGGACACAAACACTACACTACACTAATAACAATCATCTATTTCCCAGAACAAGTACGACAAACCACACACAAGGACACACATCATCTGCTTCCACCATCCTGGACGCCATACAACATGACACGCGTCGTTTATATACAGGAGCCAGGACACAACCCCGAGGAATACATCACACACGAGGATATGTGTGTGTGTGTGTTCACTATCATAATTTAGCCGACGAATCGATGAAGGATGGCCAGAGATGTAGTAATTGGAGGAAGCGAGCGGCGGCGGTGGGGGTGGGGTGGGGTGGGGTGGTACTCTCAACAGCTAAAACAATTCTCAATCCTGTAACAGCAAGTATTATTTACTAATCACTGGATGTTATCTAGTAAAGCCATCTTACAAAACTGAGCTAACTACTCGAGTAACGTACAGTACATTCAGCTGGAGTCAATCTAGATACGCTTTAAAGAACTCTTATCATTGTACTTCGGTCCGGGCCTCATCTTCAATAGTACAGCCTGGGATACACGTCTCTACTGACCGTTTTCTACATAACCTACATTGTGTGGTGGATCTGGCACCTTTAGGAGAATATTACATTGTTCTCAGTTATGTCTCTTGAGTGGTTATGATACACTTCTTTCCTTAGGAGGAGAAACGAGAACCTGGATTTTCATTCTCATCTCTCAACTTAATATTCTCCTCCCGACAAAAAAAGAATATTATTTTTTCTTTATAAACTAAACACACTCCTTATCAACTTCCATGTTAACGATCTCACCAAACAACCACCTAACGCAATTTATCTGACTCAATCTAATCAAAACAATAATCAGCTGATCATTTCATATCCCTGACGTCATGAAGATCTCAACTATGATCGCCGGGAAGCAGTGAGAAGAAATACTAATAAACTCGTCACAAGAAATCAACAAAAACCAAGATTGAAAACTACAAGTGATTGCATTTTTTGGGGAGAACCAATTTGCTCATCTGGTAAAAATATACAATAAGCATCCTTAATACGGGTCTCTCTCTCTCTCTCTCTCTCTCTCTCTCTCTCTCTCTCTCTCTCTCTCTCTCTCTCTCTCTCTTTCATAAACTAAATACGCAAAACCTAACAAAGTAAAGATGCTTTTGTAAATTCATACACACACACACATAATTACAATTAATTTACCTGAAATATATACCAAAATACAACATACCTAATTAACAAAAAATTTAAAATATCTTGTGTGATTTATAGAGAAGCTTCCCATTCAATACTGTCAAGGATGAACTAAATTCCTTTACTTTCGAGGTTATTGACTGGGGATGTTCTCATTAACAAAAGAAGAAAAATAGTCCAACTATTCCTCAACTCCACGAAATAAATTTTCTAATTACCGTCAAGCGCTGAACCTCGTGACACACACAGACATACAAACACAAACAGGGTGAGAAAGCAGGCAGCTGAGGGGGATAGACCGTCAAGCAGTTATAGACCTTCCCTCATCTTGAAATAAGACTCACAACCCCATCAATTGTCCCCTTTAATGGTTCTCATCACCTTGGCTCCCTGTACCATTTGTTTAATGAGCATTTAAAGGCGGTGAGAAATGATAGGAGACGCCCCAGGAGCCGGAAAAAAAGAGAGACCCGTGAAAAATGAGACGATACTCACCGTCAAGAAACCTGGAGACTGGGCGACCTCTGTAAAGACAAGAGAGATACGTCAACAAACACTCACACATGGATCAATATAAATATCTTCAACTCGGAACTTGTCGTCGAGGGCCAAGAGAAGAACCAAGACACAACTCTACAGGCTGGGGCATCCACTCTATTATAGTACTAATTCCACTACTTATATCTTACAGCTCTTAGGAGAACTTGAATCAAAAGTTCTGACACGTAGTATCTCGAGGCAGACAGCGGCGACCAACACACAGCGGCTCTCTCCCTCTCTTACCCCCACAGACACTTGGCACCGCAATTCATTCCACTTTTTACTTCAGGTCAAACTTACACACCCAATCTTTCCCCCAAACCCCGACTTTCTTCCCGTCTCCACAACCCTCCACAACTCCTATTGTTCCTCCCGCCTCCACAACTCCTCTCGTTCTTCCCGCTTCTATAACCCTCCACAACTCCTCTCGTTCCTCCCGCTTCTACAACCCTCC
Source organism: Homarus gammarus (assembly GCA_958450375.1). Taxonomy (NCBI): domain Eukaryota; kingdom Metazoa; phylum Arthropoda; class Malacostraca; order Decapoda; family Nephropidae; genus Homarus; species Homarus gammarus. The sequence goes on from CAUDMG010002243.1 coordinate 1,001,459, forward strand.
ACAACTCCTCGTTCCTCCCGTCTTTACAACCATTCTGTCTCTCCCGTCTCTACAGCCCTCCCGTCTCCACAACCCTCCCGTCTCCACAACCCTCCCGTCTCCATAACCCTCCCGTCTCCACAACCTACCCGTCTCCACAACCCTCCCGTCTCCATAATCCCTCACAACCCACCCACCCACCTCCAGTGTTTCAGGCTCTCTGCATTCTACCTCATTTACCATTGTTTGTACAGCGCCGTGAGCAGAGCGGGTCAGTGAACAATGTGCATAATGTACACTAGCTTGAGTTGTTAATGTACGAGGTAAAATATATCATAATCCCCCCCTCAAAAAAAAAAAGAAAACACAAAAATGAGTTTAGTTCTCTGGTTAGGAATTATAAAGAACTTATGAAATTTTAACTCATATTTTTTAACATTGTAAATAAGCGGATGAACAAGACATTACAAAATTAAATGATAAGATCTTTATGAAAAATACAGGCAACACCAGCAAAAGAATTTATGTGAATAAATGACCTTTAAGAAAATACAAAATAGTAGACATGTTCGATACAATACTCATGATTACCTGAGTCAATATTTTCTACCTGGCTGACACCTTGACTCACTAATGAATAAGCTGTTATATTTTCTGTAACTACAAATGTTGACAAATATTATATCACACTTTATCTACTGTATTATAAAGCTATACATTTGTCTAATTACCTCCATATGTTTTATTGTGGGTTTTTTTTTTTATCAACTAAGTTAAAACATTGTGGAAATATTGCATATGTTGCCGTCACATCTGGTTAATGGGGTATTCTGGGGAGATTAATTCACAGCAAAAATTCCCCTCTCGGTCATTTTATATTAATTTTTTTTTTGATGTGACAGAAATAAAAATAATATCCAGGTTAAAATGTCCACCAGTGGCTGCAAACACGGACAGAGGGAAAATTCTGGACGGGAAAAAAAAATCCTGCCAGATATTTTCCAAGGCAAGAAAACTGCCGATGACAAAGACTTCCCTGTGCAAATATTTCTGTCCCCCAGCCACTGTCCCCCTACCCACTGTCCCCTACCCCACTGTTCCCTACCCCACTGTCCCCAACTCACTGTCCCCTACCCCACTGTTCCCTACCCCACTGTCCCCAACTCACTGTCCCCTACCCCACTGTCCCCTACCCCACTGTCCCCAAGCACCTATCCCTAAACCACTGTGAATATAAGAAAACAGGAAATACAAGAGAACCTGTAGGCAGTGATATGGACAAAATCTGACCAGGGAAACAAACAAAATCAATAAAAAAAACATGGGGAAATTTTACCACACACCATCTTCTCGGTGACTCACACAGTCTCCAGCGCTCACCACGACATCGAAGCTTCCAATCACAAACAAACAAAGTGGCTTCCTACAGCACGTATCTACATGAGTTTACAATGCCAATGGCTGCGTTAGTGGCATAAATACTTCCTATGTGATATCTAGCTGAGTGTACTGTATATATTAGTTAGGTGCTGGCATCTGCATTGATCAATCTTTTGGAAGAGGGGGAAGGAGGAGGGGAGGGGAAAGGAGGGGAAAATGGGAGGGGAGAGGATGGAGGAGGAAAGGAAGGGGGGTAGAGGGGGGAGAAGAGGAGAGAGAAAGGGGGAAATGGAGAGGAGATGGGGAGGGGGGAGAGGGGGTAGAGTATTTTCACCTCTTCCATAGTTAAAATTGTATACCATCTTCTAAACTATATCAATTAACAACTGTAAAAAGACACGTATTACAGTGCCCTTAGTCCTCAGTGGATGACATGAACGATAAAAACACGGAAAGAAAAAAGTGACGAAAATTACCCATCATCATCATCATCATCATCATCATCATCATCCTGGTCCCCCCCCCTTCCCTCCCACTACCCACTTTAAGAGAACCACGATAAGAATTCCTCATCTCAAAATCCCGTTCCAGCTTAGAGAATGATTACGTCACAACCTATCCCACGGAGTCCATTAAAACGAACTTTAAAATGTTGGAAGACGATAACTAACCTAGGGGGTTGGGGAGGGGTTATGGGGGGGGGGGAGGGGTTATGGGGGGGAAGGGGTTATGGGGGGAGGGGTTATAGGGGGAGGGGTAGCATCACAAATTTTAAAACACGACCATTATCATTTCCAACAGTCCTTCTGCCTCCTGCACCTCCCCCCCACCACCCCCACCACTGCGGGTAAAAATCTCGGGATGAGGGAAAAGCGGGAAGAGCGGAGAGGAAGAACGGGGAAGCGAGGACAGGAGAAGAGGGTAGAGGGTAAAGCGAGGAGAGGGAGAGGGGAAAAAAAGGAGGAGGGGGGGGGATGTGGAAGGGGGAAAGAAAACGAGGTGGGAGAGGGAAGGAGGAGGAGGGAAAGGGGGAGAAATGGAGGTGGGAGGAAGGGAGAAGGGAAGGAAAGGGGAGAAGGGGGGAGAGGGAGGTAGAGGGGGAAGGAAGAGGAGGACAAACGAGGCTATTGTGCAAAACGGAGGGAAAAAGAATGAGAGGATTACTGTAATAAAGCAACAGCACTGTGTAGGAGACCAAGACACGGTGTAGGAGACCAAGACACGGTGTAGGAGACCAAGAGACAGATGACTGGATGTATAGGAGACCAAATAAAAATATGAAAGTAACTCATAATTAACAAATAAAATTAACAGACTGAGAGGAACATCAGAGCGACACACATGACTAATACTAACATAGATAATGTGTGTGTGTGTGTGTGTGTGTGTGTGTGTGTGTGTAATCAATAACCGTTTTACAGAAAATTCATCTAAAAACTGAAAACAAAACAAAAGAAAAACAACGGTACATAAACAGCGTAGTGTAAAATGAGGGGAGGGGATAGGGGTGAATAGGTAGGGGGTAGGGAGGAAAAGGGGGTAGGGGGGTGAGGGGGTAGAGAAGGGGGGTAAACACAGCCCCATTCTGTAAATTCAATAAAATAAAAGAGTAACAGGGAGGGAATAAAAGAGATATTAAAGAGATTTGGTCTTTTTTTCTCTATCTTTTTCAATCGTCGGAATGGAACTGTTCTTGCGGCGATTTGTGGGACGTTGTACGAGTTTAATGCGGCGGTGGGGGTGAGCCTGTGGGAGCGGTGGGGGTGAGCCTGTGGGAGCGGTGGGGGTGAGCCTGTGGGAGCGGTGGGGGTGAGCCTGTGGGAGCGGTGGGGGTGAGCCTGTGGGAGCGGTGGAGAGGAGCCTGTGGGAGCGGTGGAGAGGAGCCTGTGGGAGCGGTGGGGGTGAGCCTGTGGGAGCGGTGGGGGTGAGCCTGTGGGAGCGGTGGGGGTGAGCCTGTGGGAGCGGTGGAGAGGAGCCTGGGGAGCGGTGGAGAGGAGCCTGTGGGAGCGGTGGAGAGGAGCCTGTGGGAGCGGTGGAGAGGAGCCTGTGGGAGCGGTAGAGAGGAGCCTGTGGGAGCGGTAGAGAGGAGCCTGTGGGAGCGGTAGAGAGGAGCCTGTGGGAGCGGTGGAGAGGAGCCTGTGGGAGCGGTAGAGAGGAGCCTGTGGGAGCGATGAATAGGAGCCTGTGGGAGCGGTAGAGAGGAGCCTGTGGGAGCGATAAATAGGAGCCTGTGGGAGCGGTAGAGAGGAGCCTGTGGGAGCGGTAGAGAGGAGCCTGTGGGAGCGGTAGAGAGGAGCCTGTGGGAGCGGTAGAGAGGAGCCTGTGGGAGCGGTAGAGAGGAGCCTGTGGGAGCGGTAGAGAGGAGCCTGTGGGAGCGATGAATAGGAGCCTGTGGGAGCGGTAGAGAGGAGCCTGTGGGAGCGATAAATAGGAGCCTGTGGGAGCGGTGGAGAGGAGCCTGTGGTTCAGCACCTTTGTCCCAAGCTGATGGATGAGGTACACTGAACGCCTCTTGACAAGTGATGTATAAAGGAAGACTCACAGTATGTCTCCCGCCCACTTCTCCACTCTCTCTCCCGCCCACTTCTCCACTCTCTCGCTCAATTCCTGCTGTATACCGGTACCCAGTTTGAGATAAATAACGAGGACAGGGGGAAGCTTAGACGAATGGGGGAAGAAGACTAAACTTGGCGTGAATGTTCCCGAGTTGAAAACACTTACCCGAGGAACAAGATTTTATTTTCTCTAATATTCTGTACGTTCCACTTATATAACAAACACCCTTACACTTCCTTTATAATTAAGCTCCTAAGCATTCTAGAGCACCCCCCCCCCCCCCCCACTGCTCAAAGAACGCTCTCCACATTATGAAGCACACAACATACACTTAAATGACTCAGTAAGACCCTCACAGTCTTTGTATAATCTTCCCGCACTCTTTTGTCCCCCTATTAAAGGTCGCAATATAAGCCCATCTCTCCCTGTATGAGCAAGCGTCTCCATACTTTGTACCAGTGAGTCGTGTTCCTCTCATTAACCAACTCTCCACACACTCTACCTTCACCCTGTCTCTATATCACTGCACTTTCCAGAGATCCCAAATGTCTGTATATTTACCAAGACCCCCTCCTCACCCAACCCTACCCCACCCCACCTCACCCAACCCGACCCCACCCAACCCGACCCCACCTCTAGTAAGCCTACACATCCATTCAGGTTATGTACACACTCCATGTATAAGTGACCTTCCCCTTTTCTCACCCTAAACACACACGGGTATATGAGAGAGCTGTAGAGAAGGACAAAGGTGAGAAAGTGTCGTAGGTGACTAGCTTGTAGTGCACCATAAGAACATTACCACTGTATAAACACTCCCACCACGACAAGACCAAACAAGGGAAGTCCGTACACACACACACACACACACACACACACACACTAACAAGACCGGACCTCCCTGAATATGTGAGGCAAAAGTTGGCCAGCCTCCAGCATGTGACACTAGCACATCCACATAAACCTAATCAAACCCCTCTCCATATACCGTGAGTCACCTAGTATATGGCCCAGTTATTCAGGACGTATAGGGACACAAGCAACACGGGTGAATGAGGGATTACTGAACACAAATTTATCCTTAACGCAAGAGGTGAATTAAGTCATATCATCCCTACAATAATACCAAAAAACTGATCAATGGTATTATCTCACCCACACGATATTATGAGATCCTAACTTTCATTTGTCGCTATATTAACACACACACACACACACACACACACACACACACACACACACACTAACGTATGCGTCACCAGCCTGGTCGTCTTCTCTCAACTCCACCCAACAACGTCAGCTAGAGAAGGTACAGAAGAGGGCCTGCAGAATCATGCTCGGCGCAGAATACTCTGGCTACACCAATGCTCTCTCCACCCTGGAAATGCCATCCCTCAGTGACCTCCACCACCAAGCACTGGAAAGGTTTGGCAGTGGACTTCTGCACCACCCTCGTCATCGCCGCCACCTGCCCTCCACCCACCTCGCGCAGTCCGCCACTACAACAAAATTCAGCCCATAAGAGCCCGCACCGATAGATGTAAGAACAGCACCATCCCATCTATTGTTAAAATAATAAACAACTCCTGATTTATGTACTGTACAGCCCTGTAAATGTATTCAATGCATATTATATCATTATGTCTAAATCAAATGTAAGTCTGTATATTTTCAGCCACCGGCTGCAACTCTATTAATAAACCGCTTATTATTAATATTATTATTATTATTATTATTATTATTATTATTACACACACACACAGAGCACTGAACCCGAGCAAACATCCGCCCGTGGGAAGACTCGAGACACTGGAGGAGAGAGAGAGAGAGAGAGAGAGAGAACGACAATATCCTCCTGAAGAAAGAAAGATATAGGTTGGGAAGATCGCCCATGAAAAAAAAGTAAAGTCGGGAAGGAGAGAGTATAACGATGAAAGAAGGAGGGGATGGAAGGAGTGAAGAAAGAAGCACATCAAAGGAGTGTGAGGGAGGTCAGGTGGGAGATGAGTGAAGGAAGAGGACGGATAAGGTATAAGGATGGAAGGAGATAATATGTAAATATAAAGTATTGATCTTTTTCATCCCGGTAAGAGAGGGTGAAGCAGGAGGTGGAGATACTGTGCTGAAAGAAAAGAGAGAGAGAGAGAGAGAGAGAGAGAGAGAGAGAGAGAGAGAGAGAGAGAGAGAGAGAGATATTGGTACAAGAGATCAGCAGGCAGGAGTGTGGAAGTGTACAGGGCAGGGGGGGGAGAGGGGGAGAGGGAGGAGAGGGGAGAGGGGGAGAGGGTGGTAGAAGGGGAGAGGGGGGAGAAGGGAGGGGAGGGGGGGGTGGTAGTTCGTGCTTTATCTCTGGACCAGTAACGATGCTTGACGCGGCCGACGTGGTGATGCTTCTGTGATGGTATCAGAGTCGGGCGGCGGAAGCACCTGATCTAGTTATATATGTGTTTGGTTTAATTATTGAGGTTGAGGTAAACAAGAAAAATTACAGGTGAGTGGTGGTGGGGTGGATACAGTGCTCGCCTTCTGTCCTAGGGGTCACTGTTCGCGCTAAGGCACCCTCAGTTTACCCAACTGTGGATGGGAACCTAACAGATAGAGGATTGTAAGGCGGTAGAGTACAGAGCTGACAACACAGCTTTCTTGTGTACCGAAGGTGTTTTGTATTCACCCGCTGCTGTTCCAGATTTTGCTACAGGATCACCAACCTCCATATACTGACGAGACTCTGTGAGTTGTGTCGACGACCTTGAACCGTGTGTCGTGTGCACAGTTTGTGTCCCAAACATGTCCATCACGACCTCACGATGTTCACCCCCACGGCGGACCAAGATACCGATTAATTAGGCGGGTTTATATAGCATGTGAGACCGAGGGCACTTGACACACAAAGTCAGGGAGCCATGATAACCTGAAGGGCCACCAGTAGTGCAGGGGAAGGAGGTGGAGGGGACCATGGTCTTCATGGATCATGTTGGGGACTTGGTAATACCTGAGATTTATTTATGTCTGCACGTTCACACACCCGGCCTTCAGGTACACACACGTGGCCTACAGTTCCACACACCCGGCCTCCAGGTACACACACGTGGCCTACAGTTCCACACACCCGGCCTACAGGTCCACACACCCGGCCTACAGGTCCACACACCCGGCCTACAGGTCCACACACTCGGCCTACAGGCCCACACACCCGGTCTACAGGTCCACACACCCGGCCTACAGGTCCACACACTCGGTCTACAGGCCCACACACCCGGCCTACAGGTCCACACACCCGGCCTACAGGTCCACACACTCGGCCTACAAGTCCAAACACCCGTTAGTACCAGCATGGTGATATATATTCAATGGTGTCCCTAAACTGTTCCTTACAGGAGTCATATTTCTTACATTCTATTCTTACTAACTCTACAGTAAACACCATTCGCCAAGTATGATAAGAAGCTAAAACTGTTTCTATAGGTCACCAGCGACTATAAAAAAGACTCCATGAAAGTCGCTCTGCAGAGAAAGGATTATCTTCAGGTAATAAAATACTTAATGTTTCCAGGACAGGTGAGAGACCCACAGCCTCTTTGTTACGGCACAATGTAACACTCATAACGACTCGAGTTTTCACCGCTTTGTGAATATCTGAAATTCCCATTACCGAGGTTATTGTTCTCTAATTGTTAATACGGGTTTTTCTCCCCACGCAGACAAATACTGTACTGTATATGTAAAAAAACACGACACTTCCATTACTAAATCCCGGCTTTTACTGAGCTTAATGCTGGTTTAGTATCTTCTACGAATCTAATTTCCAGTTAAGATTTTAATACTGCCATTCTTTAATTCGACATTTATGAGCTTTTCTGTTCCGCTTCGGCAATTTTCAAACTCCCAGGAGACGGTGACTAACGTAGACCACTGAGCTACAACACCGCATCCTTCCACTTCACCCAGACGAGATTTACAGGTTGAATTCTTGACAAAATATCCAGGTCAACAATCGTTACACAAATATCCCTGAAATACAACATCCTTTTACAGTCAAGTATTATTTAGCAACAGTGAGTTTGTCAAATAAATACATACATACATACAGTACTATATATTGACAACTTCAGTGATTATACTTACTATGATCCATTAGCTGTAATAACAACGGACAATATAAATCTTTTTTTTTTCCTGATACAATGGCCAAAATATTTATAGAGGCTCCTGCAGTTGATTTTTAAACCAATTCGGATAAACTAAGCTAAGTATTAAAACGTATTACCAGTGTTATTTATAAGGGCATGTTGGAGTCTTACTGTGAAAAATATTACTATTAAATCTTTAAAATTTTATGGTTTAATACATTATCCTATTTTGTGGGATATAAAAGAGGGTTCAATAAACATGAACCTCTCCCAGCATAATAGTAGAAATAGATGAACCTCTCCCAGCATAATAGTAGAAATAGATGAACCTCTCCCAGCATAATAGCAGTAAGAGATATAACTGGTAAATGTTGGTTTTGGGGGAGGGAAGAGCTTAAGAAAGAGGTGATCACGGCTTAGGGAGGGAGCGAGTGACGAGAGCAAGGATCAGCACACACACACACACACACACACACACACACACACACACACACCTCTCCCTTCCTGGGGGGTCTCTGGCCCACATCGGGGCCTGGGGGGACGAAAATGTTGTAATAATAATAATAATAATAATAATAATAATAATAATAATAATAATAATAAAAAAAAATAATAATAATAATAATAATAATAATAATAATAATAATAATAATAATAATAATAATAAAAATAATAATAATAATAATAATTATAATAATAATAAAAATAATAATAATAATCATAATAATAATAATAATAATAATAATAATAATAATAATAATAACAACAACAATAATAATAATAATAAAGAACCATAAGAATTAAAAAAAGAAAAAAGATCAAGTGAGAAACAATATACAGGTATGTATGTTGTGTTGTCTCTAGTGAGAGAGAGAGAGAATTGAGACCCTGCAATTGTGCATAAATGAGGCAGAAAGTCAGATGAGCAACCTGGGACTTGGTCACAATTTTGGTGATGCCATATGGCAGCAGGGTCTACCATTAGACAACACATTATGCTTCCAATGTCTTCCCAGGCGGTAGTACCTCCCTGTTTGATAGCTGCCTACTATGGACGCTAATGCTCCTTTGATACATTATTTTGTTAAGAAGTTTACGGGCGACGTAAGCACCTTGTGACTTTCCTTACCCTTAGGAAAACACCTTCTATTAACGCAAAATATTTTCAGAATACATAACAACCTCGTCATGCTCTCTAGGTTAGGTTAGGTATATATTGATATTTACTATAATGGATCTATCTTACAACAGTGTTTATGTGATGACTATTTAATTCATAACGTGTAAATGAGAGATGGAGGTAAAAAACTGTAACACACTAAAGTTGACTTGCTCCTGGAGGCTTTAGTTCCTCAAACATAAGCTTCTAAAACCCAACAGTGAACAGTATATTCCGCCCTACACTTCCCCAGGCAGCGTGTGCACCTGCTGCACAGTTGGTACTGAGGCTTCTGAGACAGCGAAAAGATCCGCTAAGATGAGGGAAAATTTTTCATATGATCTGCCTTAGATACCGCTAATCGCATTACTGGACACTGATCTTACTCACACACTCTGGGACTTGATAATATATTAATTAAAATTGGATCAAAACATGTTGTGAACTAGTGTGCTTACAGTCATCTTATTTATGACCTAATATAAACATCCTCACATACCTAATCATATAATTATTACAATGGAGGCTAATCTGCTAAACTACCGATACCATTAAGATATTTTACAAATTAAAAATACGAATCATGCACATGTGTGTGTGTGTGTGTGTGTGTGTGTGTGTGTGTGTACTAAAACGAGGACTTTTTACACACAATCGCTTCTTTACCTACATAAAGAAGGTAAGGTAAGGTACATTCAATTAGTTAAGAAAGATAACTACTTTACCCTTATAATGTTTACACTAACTCCCTCGTTATGTTGCCACAGCTACGGAGTCACCGACTATTTTTCATCCTGTAATCTTCACTAATTACACGCTTGACCTTGAGTTCTTAAAAGTAACGTAAGAAGCTTAACTCATACCTGTTCATTATAGACTGAGTCACCTGTTCATTATAAACTGAGTCACCTGTTCATTATAGACTGAGTCACCTGTTCATTATAAACTGAGTCACCTGTTCATTATAGACTGAGTCACCTGTTCATTGTAGGTTAAAGGATATGATGACGTACACTAGGCCAGGGGAAAGCCAAGTTAAATACAATATACTTGTTTTATTATTGGTGGATGTTGGCAGGACAATATTAATCATCTATAACTATTTCAACCTATGATATTCTCGTATAAAACTCGTACTGATCTAAAATCACACTGGGGTTAAACTTGTACGGTGCAGCTGGTCACATCAGGTAAGAACACAGGTATGGATATAATACGTGTTGCTCTTTTTCCTGGGGATCACATGATGGATTTTATTACAACAGCAACAGATTCTTCACTTGTTGATGTGTGAGGTCTTCCACAAGTGAGACTCAGTGTGTTAAGTAAGAATCCTACACACTATATAATGGTATGGCAACGGGAAAAGGCACCTATTGAAGTGACTGTACTCTGCCTCGACAAAACAATCTGTGAGAGCTTCGACCGTCGAGCAATAAACAGTACAGTACTGACCTTTGCCTCCTCCTCCTGCTGGTACAAAGGTCACCACGAAAGGTCAACCCGCAGCAGGCCATGTAAAGCTGACAATCGGGTCATGGACGAGATGCTTACTACTACACGGACAGAGATGATAACGTCACTAATAACAACCTGATCAAGTGACACAGTAGACGAGGACACTATTTCCACTGACGAATACAAGAAAAATTCACCAACTTAACTAGCACTTTTGCCTAATGAGCTGTACACACACGGCAATTATGGGTTGGAAAATTGACGTTGTACACAAGGCAATGTGAGAATGAGAACGGTGATACTTAAAGCAACATGCACAGTCATACGGTCTTTCAACACAGCATCAACCAGTCCCCAAATACAGCACTAAGGGGGGCAGCAAACACCACCGCTAGTAACCATTACATAAATTACTACAGCTATAAAATATGGTCATTAGCCTACAAATTCCCCTCATGGGAAGTACAAACACAGTCATTACGGGGATGAGGCTACCACCATCACCACTACCATCACCGCTACCATCACCGCTATCACCACCATCACCGCTATGCCTTCCGGGGTTTACAAACTTATAATTACTAGAATTACGAGAAGAAAAAAAATCACCAATACACAACTACAGCATAACCAATATTTATATAAAATGACGTGAAGAAATAAAAATACGTGACCTGGAAACAGTGACAATTAGACTGACCAATACAGCGTTTTACTGTGACAGTGATGCTGTGCTACAACTGCATACAGGGGCTTATAAATACAGACAAATATATCTACAGACACACCTAATACACAGACAGACAGAGTATGTGTGTGTGTGTGTGTGTTTATGCCGAAAAAGGGCAAAATCGAACATTAATGAACACATATAAAGTAAGGTCATATAAAAATTACAAATACTCCAACGAAGATAAAAAAAAAAGAGCATCAAACAAGCAATTACGGCGGTTAGAGACAAAGCGCATTACGAGGGAGGACGAAGCAGCTAGTTCCCTCTTAACATATTTACCAAGACTTCTTTGATGCATTACGTCTAAACACATTTAAATTGGGCGCCCTGAGAGTGAGTGTTCGTAAGTACCCACAGCTGAAGCTCTTGTGTCCTTCATCTGCTGCCGTGTTCATAATTTCATAAAATATTATACTTTGCAAAGATCTATTTCAATTACAACCTTACAAATATCAGTTATTACAATTGTTATCGATATCTGAGATGAATCGGTGTATTTCAGAAAATATATAGAGCCAACTGTGTCGCAAAACTTCACTGACACCATCATCACTCAGGCTGAAGCACCACAAACTAAACACATGCACAGTCATACGGTCTTTCAACACAGCATCAACCAGTCCCCAAATACAGCACTAAGGGGGGCAGCAAACACCACCGCTAGTAACCATTACATAAATTACTACAGCTATAAAATATGGTCATTAGCCTACAAATTCCCCTCATGGGAAGTACAAACACAGTCATTACGGGGATGAGGCTACCACCATCACCACTACCATCACCGCTACCATCACCGCTATCACCACCATCACCGCTATGCCTTCCGGGGTTTACAAACTTATAATTACTAGAATTACGAGAAGAAAAAAAATCACCAATACACAACTACAGCATAACCAATATTTATATAAAATGACGTGAAGAAATAAAAATACGTGACCTGGAAACAGTGACAATTAGACTGACCAATACAGCGTTTTACTGTGACAGTGATGCTGTGCTACAACTGCATACAGGGGCTTATAAATACAGACAAATATATCTACAGACACACCTAATACACAGACAGACAGAGTGTGTGTGTGTGTGTGTGTGTGTGTGTGTGTGTGTGTGTTTATGCCGAAAAAGGGCAAAATCGAACATTAATGAACACATATAAAGTAAGGTCATATAAAAATTACAAATACTCCAACGAAGATAAAAAAAAAAGAGCATCAAACAAGCAATTACGGCGGTTAGAGACAAAGCGCATTACGAGGGAGGACGAAGCAGCTAGTTCCCTCTTAACATATTTACCAAGACTTCTTTGATGCATTACGTCTAAACACATTTAAATTGGGCGCCCTGAGAGTGAGTGTTCGTAAGTACCCACAGCTGAAGCTCTTGTGTCCTTCATCTGCTGCCGTGTTCATAATTTCATAAAATATTATACTTTGCAAAGATCTATTTCAATTACAACCTTACAAATATCAGTTATTACAATTGTTATCGATATCTGAGATGAATCGGTGTATTTCAGAATATATATAGAGCCAACTGTGTCGCAAAACTTCACTGACACCATCATCACTCAGGCTGAAGCACCACAAACTAAACACACACACAAACAGCATAACACAAGCAAGACTCCCGCCAACAGTAAAACATAACATGAAAATCGTCCAAGTTACAAACGGCGCCTCTATTATAACTTGTAAAGCCTTCCCTCGTTCAATAAGTCTCAGAAACAAGCAATAAAAATGATATACTGTTCCCATTCACCATGACTGTCTCCACCATGGTATAAGAGCAGCACCCACAAGCGACCATACTATGTTAAGGGTGCTAACCATAGGAGCCATTATGTAGACTGTCGGAGCCACTATGTGTACTGACTCGCACCATCGTCACTCCGGCCAACCTGACAAGCCACAACACACAGGGAAAAGGTTAATATTTCTAAGCCGTGTTCTCAACTAGGTGCTAATGTTGACACTTTCGTAAACACACACACAACTCCATCCGTTTTTGCCTGACAACTTACGTACACACACACACACACACACACACGGAAAATAGTCATGATAAGTGGTATAAAGATGGAAATAAAGCAAGAGCAAGCAGCCAGGGTAGTAACTTGAGCCGCTCTTCCCCCTTCCCTTCCCCTCGACCTGACCAAACCTTACACCAACACCCACTCAAGAGATTTATTCACGTATATTCACCAAATGCAAAACTTCACGTCCCAAACAACGATAACATGCAAACACTCACACAGCAATCCACACATTTCCCAAACAAACATATAAACATACACAAAGACGTGACAATAAAATACTCTGCACCCAAACAAACAAACATACATGACACCAACACAAACATGGCAGAGAGTACATTAGCGCATCACAACAACAAAGGTCTTTCAGTTAATCAGTCCTAAATCAATACACCCACCAAAAAATAAAATAAAATACACAATTACAGAGAGATTAACCTACCACAGTGAAGCATTAACGTTATATATATTTTAACGTTATATATATTTTATAACACACGAAATAGATCCCAGATGGAGATGGTTCCAGGTTAATTAGATCACCTGAATGAGAAAGAACATAACTTGTCAATTTGTCAACCACAAACAGGAAGAAGAATTCAGACGTGAAAATTTTGTACATGGAATTTTTGTTTAATATTTTCACTAAAAGTTAAAACACAAATTCTGAACCCAAGACACGTATTTTTCCTCAAGACTTAACGACCTGCCTAATTCCATCGACTTAACGTATCATAAACAATATCAGCTTTGACCTTTTCAATTAATCTCCAGGAAAAAAAAAACTGATATAATTGTCTGAGATGGAAGGCATTGTAGAAGCTTTCACATACAACAACAAAAATCGAAAAAGTATGTCAGTATGTACAGTACTCCTGACAAAGGTTTCAACGCACATCAAGTTCACTTTTGCTGTTCACACTTTCTTGACTGTATTTTCAGAAGCACATCACGACAGTACTTAATTTATTTAATTTTATTATATTTAATTTTATGCACTACCAACCCCCAAGATCCAAAACTTACCTCCCACTGTACAACTTCCTCACATGGTCATAGACACTTAACCACTGCTACAAATACACCTTACACAAACACCTAACAACGTGAGTTATCCAGCGCTTCACTGATTGTTGCCGTTACTGTTAATTTATTGGAGCTTTTTTTGTCATCTTTTAAGTAACTGACGAAACGCGAATTCCCTCAACACAACAAAAGTTTCCACAACAAAAGGTTCAAGGAGGGAGCTGGTGAATAGGCAATGAACCCCGCCTCGGAGCCCATTAACTAGCCATTTTTCACCAACCAGGATTAAAGTTTTAAGTGTAGCTGAATCGGAGAAGGATTCGTGAGAACCTTACCGCTCGAGTTGGGACTTAAGTGTGTAATAAAGAGAGGTGGATGATCTGACGGATGAGTGGATGGTCAATACATAAGACGCACGAGGGGTGGATAATAACACGGGCAGACTCGGATATAATAAAACAAAATCACTCACACACACACACACACACACACACACTCACTAACAAGACCGGACCTCCCTGAATGTGAGGCAAAAGTTGGCCAGCCTCCAGCATGTGACACGAGTGAGGAAAAGTGAGTCTTAACTTTCTACCAAATGACTACTAAAGTTTTGTAAATTATATCAGTGTAAGGCAACTGCACTGTCATTAATATTCACAAGACATCGAGCGAGAAATATGACGCTAACTAGAGCCAGCCTTCACGGTGGACCTTACAGAATCACATGTGCAAAGCCTTTCTCACGTAAGATAAAGTACAGTGTTTTTACTTCCTTCAATGCTTCTATGCGCGAACCTTCTTAATCGCTAATAAAAATCAACCACTATCCACAGCGACCAATGGTACTAATGACATTTAACTCACTTGCTCAATCTAATACATTATTCCCCCAGAACAGCATTACCGTAGTACATCGAAGCACATGAGGCATACGAGTGAGATTCATATTCATATTTAGGCTTCTGGAAATGGAATCCAATTTGCATCTTCTCCCAGGGAGGTTCATTAGCACCAGACACACTGATACAACATCCACCAACATCAATTTCCCGGATTTATTGTTATTATCGTCAGTGTCGTTATCATTAAACATACTGTATCTTCCTTAACTAGCTTGTTTACATTTAATACTGTGACCAAGTACATGAATCATAAAAATTAGTCCCAGGAATCTTTATGGCGTGAATTAGTCTAATATTGATACCCATTAATATTTTTAAGACTGTTGCCCTGCGTTACCAGTTCATAACTTATGACCATTGTAAAGATTTTTGAGTAAAGAGAAGGCCGAGTGTACGTCCCTCCGGCAGATATTCTGTATAGCCTTTTACTGTGCCAAGATTCCGGCAGTGCCTCCTCTTAGCTCATCGTGGTGAAGAGACCCTTGTGGATCTTGGCTAAATCTGTGGAGGATCTCTGAGCACTCTGGGGCCCTGTAAGTGCGGTGTATATGACTCACAGGTGTATGGCCACGCCTGCCACTCACCAACACAACCTGTACATGATGCCTCAGGGAAAACCCCTTTAATGGGTCAGTAGCGGCAGCGTCAGGTACTGGTCAGGAAGACCCCACCCTCACCAAGGTAAACATATTACCTGTACACACACTCACCCATACACTTTACTGTTGTTTGTCTTCGTGTAATAAGTTTAAAACTCTATATTATGAATTATATACTTCTTACTTGTACAAAAAGAATATCAATGTTAGACTGTACATTTGGTTGTTTTGAAGAACAAGCTGCCACTTTCTTTATCAACAAAACTTACACTGATCCACTACAACTATCAAGTGTAAAGCCAGAGTTCAGATGTCAAGAACACTTGTACATCAGACTCTAACAGAAACCAAATTACTCCGAGGACATCCAGAGCAAGATTTAAATAACAAAACTTGTTTTAAGGATCAATTTCACTAACTTTTATCATTACAACAAAATCCACCAAACAATTCAAAATACGAAACAGAAAGCTGAAGGACGCACAAATGTTTCCCGCTGTCAACCTCTGGGACGCGAATAAAAAACAAAATATTCTTGAACCATTTTATGCTCACCCAGTAGTCAGCTGCTCCGTGCCCTGTATAGTATTGTTAGGGACGGAGACGTCATCTATGTATCATCAGTCACTATCAAAACGACCACATAAACCTCCCACTGTCACAAACAGAAAATACCTTTCTCAGATCACAAAATATGTTTATTGTCTCTCATAGAAACTACAACTTAGCGAACAGTGCTTAATGACCTTGACACATGAAGCACCTAAATTTAAATACAATAAGAACTTCTCAATGACCAACTTCCACCCGACCTCTACCACGAATGGATATCAAACAACTAACACACAAAGGCTATAACAAATCGCCTCCACTTAAACGTTCAAACTGTATTACATCATCACCACTACGCAATAAAATACCATCCAGGCACTTCCATATAAAACAAACACGAGGATAAACTACGTCAACTACGCCCTGTTGATCAGATCACTGAAACAAGTTGTATGTGACGTTACTCTACCACGTTACAAACGCTAATAGTTAAAAAATATATGACCTGATTCTCTAGCACGACATCAGAGAGGGTAGGGTGGTGATCACACTCTGCATTTCCGAGTTCAAAGTGCTGCTGACAAAATGGGGGCGGGGGAGGCGGGCAGGGAGCCGGTTGGGAGGCGGGACAGGGAGGCGGGGCGGGAGGCAGGCAGGGAGCGGGGCAGGGAGCGGGGCGGAGGGCAGGGCGGGAGGCAGGGCAGGGAGGCGGGGCAGGGGAGGCGGGCAGGGGGAGGCGGGACAGGGGAGGCGGGGCGGGAGAGGCAGGGCAGGGGAGGCGGGGCAGGGGAGGCGGGGCGGGAGAGGCAGGGCAGGGGAGGCGGGGCGGGGGAGGCGGGGCGGGGAGGAGGATGAGAGGGGAGAGGGAGAAGGGGGAAGGTTGGGGGGGGATTCAGGACGACTCGAAATTCCAGACACGAGAACTGGATGCTCTTCTTTGCAACACTGGATAAACATTCTGGAACCTTTATTAGGAACGATAAGTCGAGTAGAGGTAGAGGGGGGTTGGGAGGTTGGCTGAGAGAAGAGGGGAGGTGGAGGAAGAGAAGAGGAGAGGTAGAGGGAGGGAGGCTGGGAGGGAAGGAGGGGGTAACCAGCGCAGTCATCACAATAACCTCACCCCTCCATCATCACTGATAATTTAGCAACACAAATAATGGTCTTATTTATTACTACGATGAAGGATCCTACAAAGAGTCTCAAAATTTCAAGATTTTTATCCAGCGCGCGTGCACACACACACACACACACACACACACACACACACACACACACACACACACACACACACACACAAACCTCTCTAGAAGCGATGTAATAATTGTTGAAAATGCAAAAAAAAAATACCTGAATAAATCGAGATTCTCAGGTAAATAAAAAAAAAAGGAAGAAGTTGTAGATGATGAAATTATGAGAGAAACACTAGAGAACAAACACAACCTGACACTCCTCATCAATTCGTCACTGCCAATAACACTTGTTCCCCCCATCCCTCCACCTCTCACCCCCCACCCCTCCCACCCTACACCCCTCCTACCCCACCCCCTCTACCCCTCCTCCTACCATTCCTCAATACCTCCTCCCTCTACCTTCCTCCCCTTCCTCAATCCCTCCGTCTACCCCTCTCTCCTACCCTCCCTCCACCCCTCTATCCTCTCGTGGTTCATCCTTTCCTCTACCCTCTCTCTCTCCACCTCACAAGCTACACAAGTGTTCGTGTTCCGTGGATCGATGTGCGGCTCGTGTCCTGACTTTTGCCAAATGACCTGGAGATTTAGGAGATTATGAAGCTCCCACAGTTCATATTTATTATTGACGTGAGAGTCCTGAAGTGAGCTGGCCAGTAGTGATGGTATTACTTCACGCTGGTCTGTGTTTGTTACAATTATTCCATCCACAATTACTCAATCTAACCTCACTTAACCTAACCTTTAAGTAATATAGGTTAGGTTAGGAGCCAATTTCACAAACAGGGCGTAAATGAAGTATAGACCCGTCACTCCACGTCACTGAGCAACAGAAGTCAATTTGAAAAAAAAAAAGTCATCTTTCTGTGTGTATTAGGAACGTTATCAAGACTGGTCCTAAACAGGTTATCACTGGCACCATCATGAACTCAACTGTATACGCATCTTGTAGAGAATCTTATCTGGTATCCGACAATACTCACCAACAGACTTTAATTAGGGGCGCGCCACACACACACACACACACACACACACACACACACACACACACACACACACACACACACACACACACACACCATTAAAAAGAAACAATAAAAAAAATAAAAGTTGCCCAGCATTGCCCACAAAGACTCTAACATCAAAGGCAGTAGCCAATTCCCCTCGTGTTGGGCTCGCTTAATATTTTCCCTCACCCTCAGGCCACAAAAATAATAAATACATTGATTATTTTTTCCTTCAAGCACGCCCGACGATTACTATCAACACTTTGCTTTAAGACATCCACAAATGTACAAGTTCTATACACGTTTTGCCTTCCGTAACAGAATATGATCTTTATTGTATAGGAACAAGGGACATTGAATATGACATCAGTTAGTGACATACCCACCTTAGCTATATATCTAACCCTATTTACTGATTACTAATAAAAAGGTAACTATTAATGCCATTGCTAGTTGGAAATTTTATTACCTATATTACGTTTAAACAAATATTACAATGACGTTATTCATACTATAATTAATCATCATAACTTATACTACTATGATCATTATTCCGGATTATTACTGTCATTGTCATTATTCCCATCACATCATTTATTTATACGGATTACACAAGAATATTTTTCCCACACTGAACACAACAGTTCGGTCGGGGCAAGACAAGTTCATCCTTAAGGTTCCTGGCACACAACACAACTCCTTCCTCGGTGTTAATCTAATTTTAAGTTGCCGCGACTCCTGCCATCAAGAACTTATTTCATCAGCACAGCAACACAGTTTCTCCCGAGCATAAGCCCGCCCAACCCCTCCCCGGCCCCTGACTTAAGCACAAAAAAAGGCTTAAGCAACAACCAAACTTACATACAGACCTCCAAGACACACTGGTATTCCTGGTACAATATTATGGGTTAAGAGATGAAACACACTTAAGATCACAAAGATATACTTACTTTATAATCTCACACACACACAAATAATGAGAATTACACGAAATCCCAACATACCGCGAAATAACTACATACATACATACTGTACATAATAATGGAAGCCCCTCGAAATCGAGGATGGCCGGCCCAAGGGCCTCCTAGGCGTGAATTTGTAGGGTGTAGACGCTGTCTCCAACACAACAACCACACCCTAAGTTAACGAGTTGCATGACCCAATGTCACGAATAGTCCGAGAAGACCGGACAGCTCGCTAACTGCACTGGCTAACCATTACCCCGGAATACGAACCGCAAATCGATTAACATCCAGATTCCCAATTACTGCTGGGTAGACAGAGGCAAATGGTGTAAAGAAACTTGCCCATAGTTTCACTCAGCCCGGGGATCGAACTCGGGTCCGCTCGCTTGCGAGGCGAGGATGCTATATATATATATATATATATATATATATATATATATATATATATATATATATATATATATATATATATATATATATATATATATATTAAAAAATACATATATATTTACGCTCATACATATAAGAGAACTCGCTGTACACTGTCAATACTGGGCCAGGTATTACCTTAAAAGGCTGTAGGTATTACGCTACTTAAAACACACACACACACACACACAACACACACACACACACACACACACCTATCTGCTCTGATATAATAAATGTATATGAAACAAAAATAAGTACAAAAAACAAAAGATGTGACTACATGTCGCGCTACAGTTCCCAGGGCTACAAACTACAGCCAAGGTCTTCTCAGCACCACCATACATCATAACTCACCATCCTCACACAACATACAATAACCAGGTCTTCTCAGCACCACCATACATCATAACTCACCATCCTCACACTACATACAATAACCAGGTCTTCTCAGCACCACCATGCACCATAACTCACCATCTTCACGCTACATATCAAGGTCAAGTGAGTGAAGTGTACCGCCCCTTGTGGCTGTTCAAGACATATTCAGCGACACACACGGGATTAACTGCGGCATCTGCTGACTCCAGTCTACACAAGCCAAGCCGCTTTACGCTACACCTCACCTCAGCACCCAGCACCTACCGTACACCACCTTGCCCGGGCAGTTTTCTGTACCTAACCTGAACTAAGTGTGAATCATCATAAAAACCAATATACTCGTATACAACACATACCCAATCAAGTACAGTACACGAACGCGAAGCCGCTGACCTCGTGTGACCTGCCGCAGCACGTGATGTTTATGATGTCTCTGTCTAGTATTTATAATTACAACACGCAACTTCGACGGTAACCCTACGAGACTTGTTAGAAATAATAGGAGATGATTCCAGCTGACTCTCCTGGACACGAGTCACCTATGTAGGGCAGCGGGGCACCAGGAGTGGCTAAATGTGAGGGAGCAGCACCACCACCTCGCCACCCAGAACCTGAGTGGTTTTAGCTCCTCGTCAGACAGAATAATTGCTTTTATCCGTCTCCTTACTTTAGCACAACACCAGAGAAACACTTTTTCTCTCTGTCTCTTTCTTTCTCTCTCTCTCTCTCTCTCACACACTCACGGAGTATAAACACGGTGGAGGTGAACGCTCAGGTAAACAGAAATGGAGGGGGAGGAGGGAGAGGGACAGAGAAGTCTAGAGAGAGAAACCCGGCAAGTGCGACTCTTCAACATGATCCAGCCTACTGTTGACCTGCCACGCGTCTCTTCCTCCTCCACCTCCCTCTTTCCTCTCTACATCTTCCCTCATACACACGTTGGCCGAAATTATTTTAAAACTCTAGCCAGATTAAAGAGTTTTGTCAATATGATATTAAGAACCGTACTCAGACAACCATTGGCATCAACCCAATTTTTGATTGGTTAAAATTGTTTCTCAATCATGATCCGTGGTGTGTTGGGGCGGTACCGCGGGGGATAGAAACAGGTTATGTGTGGATACCAACATTAAGCACGGCACCAGCTCACAGTTCGTCACTCGGGAGAAAGTGTTGCCCTTGACTTATCTACGCAGTGACAGCCAGCCTGAGCGTGTTTCCCAGACTTGTGTGGGTCATAATTACCATCCAGTCAACCCTGTGGGGAGGAACAGCAGCATATGGTTAAGTTTAACAAGAAACCCGTCATAAAGAAATGGCTATCAACGACTTTTGTTATGAGGTGATAATAAGGTCACTCTGAACTTGATCCCTGCTAGAGTCATTATGAAGATATATTCATTATATTGTATGGATTTGGCGAATGGTATCCTAATCCACAAGTAATCCATAAGTAATCCATAAACTCATTCATAGACCTCTAAAATCACTCTAGCCTTTGTGGTAAAAATAATTAGTCTCCGGTTTCAATATCATCATCTTACCTCGTTAGAAAATTGTAACACCTCTCCTCAACTCCCAGTACGTAATTGGTGGGGTTTTTTCCTCAAGACCATCAGCAACAAAAAGTTTTCCATATCAACCGCTCGTCCATTTTTTTCCCTTTGCCTATATCCCTTTCAGCGTATTTCCCGAGCTCCATCTTCCTCACTTCTCTCATCTTTTTTCTCTTTCTTCCACGAGTATCTTTTATTTTCTTCTCTTTCATGTCTATTTCTTTCTCACCTAACCATCAGTCTCCCTCTATGTATATGTATCCACCTGTCTCACACACACACACACACACACACACACACACACACACTCTCTCTCTCTCTCACACACTCACAAACCTACGTGGACAAGTTAGGTGTCACAACATTACCTTTATGTTATGTTTGGATGAATGTTTGTCCTTCTTCCTGGTTACACTGCTGTCAGAAGAGGTTAAACACACACACACACACACACACACACACACACACACACACACACGCACGCACGCACGCACGCACACACACACACACACACACACACACACACACACACACACAGTGTATATATAAAATTTACTGCGTCATTCGTGGCTGATAAGTGGTGAGACTTTAAATCAAGAGTCTCGCTAACAACCTGGGAGACAGATGGTTCCCGGGGAGAGGAGCCTCAGTCTTATTAACAATCTCTGAGAAAAATGGTCTCGACAAGTCTCGTGAGAGACAGATGGCCTCGACAGTCACTGTGGGGCAGATGGTCTCATCAGTCTCGCTTACAACCAAACAGACAAGTGGCCCTTAAGTTGCACTAATAACCTGAATGACAGGTGGCTACCAAAAACCCCTACAGGCTCACTAAGCCCCAACAGGCTCACTAAGCCCCAACAGGCTCACTAAGCCCCAACAGGCTCACTAAGCCCCTCAGCACCGTCGTCTGTGACACTCATAAGCCAGCTCGTCGTCTCCTCTGAACAATGGATGAGGAACAGAATATTCAAGGACAGTTGGAATAATTAAAGGCAGACTTCCCTGCTCACAAGTGGCAGGTGGAGACGGCTAGTGACGTCAACACGAGCAACAAGTGAGCATCGTACAAGAGTGACATTTACTCCTTATCAAAGAGTGATATTCTTAAATTATTTGTGAGATATTAACCAATAATTTGTTAGGGGAGTCACGACAAGGGAATGGTGTTTAACTTTTACATGGGACATCACTGGTCCTCGTGAAGAATGTAACTCGCTCCCTGAACAAGTGTTTCCTGTAGCTCAGACAGCGTCAGGGTAGTGGTTCAGATAACTCTAGATTATCGCTACTTAATCCTATCGTTTTGAGTCACCGAGCGTCCGCGATTACTGAACACAATTTCTACAAGTAAACATTCAAAAGTTGTCCATATTCACACTTAAATGTTGTCAGGATGAACACCTCACTATAACACAATGTGGCAATAATGGCCAGCATTATGTCAAGGTATCCAGAAACTGATAACACAGACAATAACTTATCAACAGTTATATACAAAAAAAAATAGAAGAATTAAAAGACTCATACAAGATATCTTAAAGTCTGGAGGTACAGCAGTAACTGCTTGTACACCTGTCTGCCCACCACATCTTTCTGCCCACTACACATGTCTGCCCACCACATCTTTCTGCCCACTACACCTGTCTGCCCACCACATCTTAGTAAACCTCCACTTTAACAGGTACAAGAAACTCAAAAGGTTAATGAAAGCAAATAAAAAAAAAGTGACAGTCTACAGTTACGGTTCTCTCAGTGCCTAGGCGCGGGGGGGGGGGGGGGGAGGTCTACAGCAGAAAATATACTAAGGGAGAAACTTACTACACGTGTAGAAGCTTCTGACGAGGGAGAAATCTCATTAATTGGTCTTACAGGTGGAAAGACTTAAGAGCTACACCAATGGGTCGAGCTATAAAGAGAAGAATATAATACAGTAACTACCTCGAGGTGCAACGACAGGCGGCTGTGACGAGGAAGGAGCTAAGGTAGGTAGAGAGGCGCTGGCAAGGCGGTAGACTGGAAAGTTGAGATCACAGCAGCGAGAAAGTGTGTATCTGAGGCGAGGGGAAGGTCTATATAAAAGACTTGGTCTGTGGAGGACGTGTATAGTGTGTGTGTGTGTGTGTGCAAGAAAGGGGCTTGGGGGGAGGAGGAGAGGGTGCACTCGGCCTATTTTGTGGAAGGTCACAGGTGAGAGCATGCTAGGGAAGGGGGAGGAGGGATCGTGCTAGGGAGGGGAGAACATGTTAGAGAGGAGGGAGCATGCTAGGGAGGGGAGAGGTGAGAGCTGGGTGGCAGGAAGGGGCTAAATGTGAACAGGATCCAGCTAGTGTGGGTGACCTGACGTGGGACGCAGACAGGTACCACGATTACACACTCATAAGGGCACCTAACCTAACCTAACCTAACCTAACCAACCTTAGTGGAATGCATGTCTTAATAACAAACTTAACAACTACTGTAGACTAAAAATCACGAGTGTAGAGTAAGAGTACATAAAGCTGAGCCCACACTACAGGAACACTAAGACGGAAAATTATTTGATAAGCAACAAGGAGACGGTGGAAGACAGACAGAGGAGAGGCAGCAGAAGCAGGGAGGCGGTGGAAGACAGAGGAGAGGCAGCAGCAACAGGGAGACGGTGGAAGACAGAGGAGAGGCAGCAGAAGCAGGGAGACGGTGGAAGACAGACAGAAGAGAGGCAGCAGAAGCAGGGAGACGGTGGAAGACAGACAGAGGAGAGGCAGCAGAAGCAGGGAGACGGTGGAAGACAGACAGAAGAGAGGCAGCAGCAACAGGGAGACGGTGGAAGACAGAGGAGAGGCAGCAGCAACAGTTCACATGACAGCGGACAAGCACCTGTGAGTCGGAGGAATGACAAAAGCTCGTTAGTAATGGACTACTTCACTGCCACCCAACCCTGCACTCCTCCACCCTGTCTCTTCTTCCTCTACTGCTTCACCCTGTCTTCTTCTTCTTCTTCTTCACCCTGTCTTTTTCTTCTTCTTCTTCACCCTGTCTTCTTCTTCTCCACCCTATCTCTTCTTCCTCTTCTTCTTCCTCTTCTCAACCCTTTCTTCGTCTTATTATTATTATTCTTCGCCTCCTTCTATCATTGTGTCATTCTTCTTCTTCTCCCTCTTTTCTTCCCTCTTGTTCTCCTTTTCAACCTTGTCTTTCTTCTTCCTTTCTCCGTCTTCTCTTCCAATTTGTATTTCTTCTCCCTCTCCGTCTTCTTCATCTTCATCTCCTAAACTCCAATATTCTCGCCTTCCTTTTCCGAGACTCCACCATTTCTTCATCCCTTCTCACCCATTCTTCTCCTTCACAACGTTCCACTTCCTCCTCTTTTCCACCCATCCTCATTATTCATCATTTCCTCTCATTCCCATTCCATTTCTTCTCGTCCCCATCCTATTCTCTTCCACCCAATCCCCTAACCTCTATTCCTCTATCCCCTTTGTTGCTGTTCTTTCCTCCCTTCTGGCTTGTGATCATTACCAACACTTACCACCAGCAGAAGAAATCCTCCTTAGCTTTTACCTTCAGTCCCACACACGCTCCTCTCCCTCAGGCCATTTCCTCCTTTGTTGTCTCACACTACATTTCCCTCCGCTTTCTCTCTCCCTTCTATCCCTCCCACTTGTCACTCACTCCCAGCCTTGGCCACCTCAAACCATTCACCATAAAACATATCATTTTTCGGTCCCATTTGTGTTCTTCAAAATATTGCATGCACCCACTGTTTACATAATGTGTGTGTGTGTGTGTGTGTGTGTGTGTAAAGTGTTAGTTTAAATAATGTGTCTATACATGGATAGAGAAATTGTCTTAAGGTTGAGGTCTACTGTCATGACCCTCACCAGACTGTATAATATAACCCGTGTCTAGACCTCACAGTTAGTAAAGTCTTGTTTATATACTGCCTCAACCCCCTCCAGTGCACTCCTTAACGTGTGAATAATTACATAAGAGCTTGTAGATCTTTCCGTGTTTCTCTTTCCTCGAGGTTACTAGCACTCTTATATACTGTATATTACCGACTCATTTCTGCCGTGTGTGCGTGCGTGCGTGCGTGTGTGTGTGTGTGTGTGTGTGTAAGTATTTTTCATCCATATTAAATGAAAACTGTGGACGTTATCGTGTTTGACTTTGATGTGATGCTGACGACCGGTAAGTTCAGTGTTTAGCCCAGACCCAACCCGACCACCCGTGAAAAGTTCGATAAAGATCAGTTAATATTTGTAGGTTTATCGGCGGCCTTTGACCACACAAACACTGGATAAACATTGTGGTCGCTACCGTGCAGATAAACAACGTGAACCACAAACCGAGAAAAAAAAACTTATATTTCACCTAACCTAACCTAACCTAACCTAACCTAACCTAACCTAACCAAATCCTAGCCCGAGTGCACGTCACCATAAGAGTGTCTTGGTAATCTGGGGTTGTTCACCTCGTCAGCCAAGCAAGGAATTTCTTTTACACTATCATCTACACTTTCACCATCTGGCTCAGTGAACTGTGGTTGTGTTCAGTGTAGCCAAGTGTGGTGTAGTGTAACCAAGTGTAGCAGTGTAGCTTACGGCAATACAGTGTAGTCTGGATTATGTATGATAGCCTGCGAGTGTGTGTATGGATTAGTTTATTTAAAAGGAGGTTCTGGGTAATACAACTTGAAAGGAAACTGTACTGCACTTTCTTAACCAAACCTAACCTAACCTAACCTAACCTGCGTCCACCAGCCAGCCTACTTTTTCTACAGTAATTCCGAATCCACTTAACTTTAGTATTTCTTTTCCTTAATCCAATGCCAAATATTTTAAGATTATTGAGAAAAATTTAACCTACAATGACTTGCTTTTGGTGTGTGAGAGAGACTGAGAGACACAAACACACGTAGAGGATAACGATGAACCACAACCTGGGAAAGACAATAATAACTATCTTGTTAGTGTGAGGTCAGGTTAGGTTGACTACACATCCAGAGACTAGTCGATTCTCTGTTACTCGTTAGCAACACCTGACTGCAATTTACGAGTCACTCTTTTAAACCATATGAGACACGAGACAACATAACGTGACAAGCTGGTCCTCATGACGGTGTTAACCCGCAGTGAGAGAAAGTCAGAGATTTCTCCTTAAATATCGAGAACAGACATAAGACAACCTCACGATATTTACCTGCAAGTCACCTCTTTAATCACAGGTAATATCCGAGCACATCTTTTCACAACCTAAGCCTTTGAACAAAACATCTGGTGTGTGTGTGTGTGAGAGAGAGAGAGAGAGAGAGAGAGAGAGAGAGAGAGAGAGAGAGAGAGAGAGAGATTAGATCAAGGGGGGCGTCGAATATTGGCGATACATTTTTTTTTGCATCCACCCCCTCTTACATCCTGTGTAAGGTGAAGCGCAGAAGCGTTTACAGCGCCCAACAGGGAAGCATGCTAAGTTCATGCTTGTCTTTATGTCTCATGAGTTAAGGGCGTAGAAACCTGAAGAGTCAATGGTTTTACACCTTTAAATAAACCCAATAGAGGAAGTTATGAAGATGGTCTACGATTGGTTGTGGATGAGTCGGCTAAACAGTGAGAGAGGAAGATTGTCAATAAGATAGAATAAAACACATTCTTTCTAGTGTTGACGACGAACGAGAATCAGATGAAAATAAAGTGTGTGTGTGTGTGTGTGTGTGTGTGTGTGTGTGTGTGTGTGTGTGTGTGTGTGTGTGCGTGCGTGTAGCCTCTCTCTCTCTTTCTCTCTCTTCTCTCTCTCTCTCTCTCTCTCTCTCTCCCCAAAAGAAATGAAAAGAAGAAAAACAAGACGACAGGAAAGGAACGTGAAGGACAGACGGAAGAAAAGTGCTAAGGGAAACAGGTGAGGAGGAGGACAACAGAGACCAAGACATTAAAGAAAGAGAGAAAATGTTTATACAGGGCCGATAAATGTGGCAAACTAACACGAAATGTCAATGGGTGTTTGTTATTTATTTATTATATACATAAACGACATAGATATCGGCATAGACAGCAACATAAGTAAATTTGCTGATGACACTAAAATAGGATGTGTTATTAAATCTGACGAGGACTCTGCAAAACTACAGGAAGATCTAAACAAATTTTTCGAATGGTCGGAATAATGGCAGATGAAATTCAACATGGACAAATGTAAAGTACTCAGTATAGGAGATGTAAACAGGGAAACCAGTTACCAGATGAACAACGATGCCATAGAGAAATCCGACTGCGAGAGAGATTTAGGAGTAATGATAAGTAGGAATCTTAAGCCAAGTAAACAATGTGTTTTTGCTCATAACAAGGCTAATAAAGTACTTGGGTTCATACAAAGGAGTGTTAGTTACAAGACTAGTGAGGTCATCCTAAAACTGTATCTTGCGCTTGTGAGACCTCACCTGGATTACGCAGCTCAGTTCTGGTCACCGTATTACAGAATGGATATAGAATCATTGGACAGAATCCAGAGGAGAATGACAAGACTAATCCCGGGCATTAGGAACCTTGAATGCAGAAACATGTTAAAGCATCTTAATTTGCACTCCCTCGAGAGACGTAGAGTGAGGGGCGACATGAGAGGTGTATAAATGGAAGTCAGGGTTAAACAAAGGGGACATTACAAAGGTACTCAAACTATCCAACCAGGAGCGAACTCGTAACAATGGTTTTAAATTAGACAAATTTAGATTTCGGCGTGAAATAGGTAAACATTGGTTTGGAAACAGAGTAGTGGATGAATGGAACAAGTTACCAAATATCATCATTAACTCGAATACGCTGAATAGCTTCAAACATAGGTTGGATGCTCATATGAGCAATAGGGGTTGGGTGTAAACGGGACTGCCCAGTATGGGCCACTAGGCCCGCTGCAGTTTCCTCCATTCTCATGTTATTGTTTATCTATGTTACTCTTATCTTCCCTCCTAACACCTTCACCTGAGCTTGAGAATATATCCAAGTGACGCTAAAAAAACCTTTGGAATTAAGTACATCATCTACTTCATGGGCTGTACAGGTTAGTTGGTAAATCATAATTCGGAACAGGAGGAGATGAGGAGAAGGAGATGGGAGGAGGAGGAGGAAGAAAGGGAGAAGAAGGTGGGGAGGAGGAAGAGAGAGAAAGGAGAGGAAAAGGAGATGGGGAAATGGAGGAGCGAGGAGTAATAATAATAAAAGCCAGGATTAATAACAATAATAACAAGAATAGTAAAAGAAGAAGAAGAACAACAACAACAATAATATGAATAATAATAATAATAAACTATCCCAAATTATATAAACAAGAGACTCACGCGGGTAACTGGTGGTGGCGGGAGTCAACAGTAAACTAGCAGCAGCCATAAATAATCAAATATGTTAATGAGCGGTAAAAATAACATGAAACTGAGCAGATTTAATTATTTTCATATGCTAATGGTCCAGGGAAATGTGGAATACCTGCCGCATCACTCACTGGATTAACAACTAAAACGTAGATCAAGCCAACCCGTATTAGTGAAAGTGGGTCCCAGAACGGAGACAGCATGCATACTGAATACCGAACCTTCTGCCGGCACTGCACTCGACTGCCTTAATTTTCCAAAAGACTAAAGGGGGGGCTGAAGCACATATTATCAAGGTAGCCCCTTAAGATGCGTCAGTCCCCCGCTATGCCACAACAAAGAGCCATAACTCTTGACAATAAAGACAATATACTAGTGCTCATTACCGACCCCCGCCTTCGATCCTTGTGCACAATACTAACACACAGAGTTAGCTGAACATCCATCACTACTTCTTTAAAACTTAACTTCCAGACAGACGGATCACGGGTGGACGCTAGGAAGAGAAGCGAGTGTTCGTGTGGGTGGAGGTAAACTAACACACTAAAAGAACCAATGGGTGGAGAAGGTCAACATAGACACAGCGAAAGAGGATTGACGAGTTTGAGGGTAAAAGCTTGACCCAGGTGAGACAGGCCCCAGGTACACGACCCTAATTACTGTTTTAGGAAGGAAATGATAAGCTTCTATCACCTTGAGATTGTACCAACTTTATGACTATGAGTATTTTATTACAAACATATAGGGATGTGGGGGGAATAGCGCACGCACTCTCTCTCTCTCTCTCTCTCTCTCTCTCTCTCTCTCTCTCTCTCTCTCTCTCTCTCTCTCTCTCTCTCTCCGGTGTGACCTGGCAGGGAGCCCGTTGGGACACAAGAGGGATCGACAAAACAGAGGTTCTTGCTTCAGTAAATATCAGACAAACTGGAACAAATTTCATGGTTAACTTAGCGAATTTTCTGGCTAAAGGGCAGGAGTGTGATGGGCTCAGTAGCCGCCTGTAACTGAGGCTCCAGAATGGTGGTGGGGAGAGACGGCGGCAAAAATCACAAGATGACACTCCGAGATTCCTTTCTTTCAGTTTCTCGTTCTATTATAGGTGGATTAATCTCAACTTTCCTTATATATAATTTAAAAAACTTTCTTCAGGACGTCGAGTGATTATCAACTACAAAAAAGTAAAAAAAAAAAAAAAATCTACCTGAAACATTCTATAGAGATTTAATGAGCCACGACGCTCCAACCCCCATCCCTTCACCCTACGAGACCTAAAACGACAATAGAAACACGGAGGATGGTTCAGTAATGTACTTAGCATATATCAGACAGCACCCCTCCAGCACCGCCCTCATCTACATTCAGAAACACGCACACGAGAGTAAGATAAATGTGACGTACCTCGGGAACCTTACTCTGTACTCGGGTGGAAAAATAAACCACAAATAAAAATAAAATAGAGGGATAAAATAATATCAGAAGTCGTAAGTAGAGATAAAATAACAATAAAAACCAAAATCCGCCCAAAAATAAAATCAATGAAAAATACATCAAATTTTACTAAAAGAAAAGCTTGAAAATGTGATGTACTGTTGTCTCGTGTATAGGATAATGTATGAGGGTTTGTGGGGGTCCTACCAAGGAGTCCCGGAATTGAGATATGTCGTATATAGTGGCTCCTTCAACAGGCACTGAGCATGAAGATAATCCTATACCTCCATTGTACTGGACATAATGAGGGGTTTAGTTATACGTTAAAGGACTTCCCCACACGCACACGCGCACGCGCACGCACACACACGCACACACACACACACATCACTCGACTCAACCATAAATACTAAACGAGAAAACTTTCCCTCTGCAATTCCCATTATAAAACACCGTGTGACCGCCCCCCTGAGACTTCTTCCCACGTTTGCGATGTTCGGTCAGCCGCGCTACTGCCGACACCCTTCTGCCAATGTTGTCACCTTCGAAAAGTCTCTCCCTCCCCTCCAACCTTCCCCCTCCCCCAAACACACGATCCTATGTTAATTTAAGCAACATCGATTTTCCATCCATCTTTCCCGAGTCCGATGGCAACAATAAAGGGCAAAAAAGGCGTCGACAGGATTATACGACCGAGGAAAAACCCGCAACACAGAAACTGCAACCGCAAGAAAAGTGTGTGTGTGTGTGTGTGCGTGTGTTGACACAGTAGATTTGGAAGAAACGAATGCAGGAACGAGCTGTGCATTGTGGAAACGGGCAAAATATCTCTCTCTCTCTCTCTCTCTCTCTCTCTCTCTCTCTCTCTCTCACATGTAAGCAGTTTAGTCTAGTTTAGTCAGTGACCAGTATAGCAACCAGAGTATTATACACGATGGATGAATAAGTTTTCATTATGCATTTTACATTGACCAGCAGGGGTCAAAGATGTTTTAATAGCAAGCATGTACAGAAGAAAGCATTTATTTAGCCTGCTCAAACGCAGCTGCTTTAGTCACGCACACGGTCTGGAGACAGTGTGTTGACCAGAGATGTCTCAACATGACAATATCACCTTTAAAGCTCATTACTTATTCAATTGATGACTCTTACTTGATCACTAGGTACAGTCATCATCACTAATGGACTTCCAAGTATTTGATGAAAATTATTAGTCAGATTAGTTAGATATTTGCAACGTCAATTAAGGATGATTCACGGCTCTAACGAGATCACTTCCAGACAGCTATTTCAGTAACGCTGCTGACGTTGATTCATGTGTTCATGCCAAGGAATTTGCTTATACCGATCCTCCCTGCTGGTAGAAGCTTCTAGAACAGTGGTTCCCAAACTTTTTCTGATCATTACCCACTTTTCATATATGATCCTTATCCATGGCTTCCATCTCCCAATCCATATCTCTGGCTGGCTCAGCTGCTGACTGGCTGTTCTGGTGTGGTGGGGCTTGGGATTTTTATGTGTACATAGCCTCAGCTTATGGCCCCCTAAATTGTGCTGGGGGGCCTGGCCCCCAGTTTGGGAACCACTGTTCTAGAAGCTTGGACCCATGCATCACTATTGTCAGTTAGCCCTGGAGTGGCTTCACCCAGGAAGAGCTAGGCAATCTTTAGATGGACACCACACATTAGTGATCTACCACTGAGCAGTAGACTGAGCGACCCCTTCAGTTCTAGCAGATCTAAATATCTCGAACACTGCTCTCAGCCCTCAGTCCCAGATCAAGTGACAAGCCTCTATATATATATATATAACGACTTGTATCCGTCCACCCATCTCAGAGAAGTGAACTAAGATAGATGGTTTTTGTGAACAATATCTGGTAATTCCCTAATTAAGCGTGAGTCTTCAGAACACACACACACACACACACACAGTGTCAACTGTTAAGTTGGCCCATACCAACCCCCTCCCCTGAACCCTCCTCCCCACCGGAATATCAACAAGTTCTCGCCAGAAGTTACAATTTCATTTAGGAAAGGAACGGAACCAGTGTTAAACAGAGGTGAACAGTGCTTAAGTCACTGAGAACAACTCAACAGTAACAGTCGTACCCAAGTTAACCTTCACACAGTAAGGTCCCAGGTACCCAGTGATAACGGCCCGTGAGACCCAACAACAACCAGTGATATGTTAATCCGTCTACGATAGGAAGGCCTAAGACCACACCTCACTCATATAACACCATCTGTGAGGGAATTACTACACCACATGTCCCTCATAACACCATATGTGAGAGAATTACTACACCACGTCAAGTCCCTCATCACACCATCTGTGAGGGAATTACTACACCACGTGAGGTCCCTCATAACACCATCTGTGAGGAAATTATTACACCGTCAGGCCCCTCATAACACCATCTGTGAGGTAATTACTACACCACGTGAGGCCCCTCATAACACCATCTGCGAGGGAATTACTACACCAAGTGAGGTCCCTCATAACACCATCTGCGAGGGAATTACTGCACCACGCCAGGTCCCTCATAACACCATCTGAGGGAACTACTACACCACGTGAGTTCCTCCTAACACCATCTGGGAGGGAGTTACTACACTACGAGTTTGCTGTTCAACACCTACATTAACCTGTATGTTCACTGTATGTTCCTTTACCTTTCTCTAATGAAGGCTTTTGTTAAACCACCAATGTATGTAATAAGTCATTTATGTCCAATGTATATTTTTAGCCTTCGGGCTGCAGAACTTTTTCAATAAACCGTTAATTATTATTATTATTATTATTTCCACACACACACACACACACATTGACCCAACACCTACCCAGTATACTACAACAGGGTCAAGGCACCTGTACAATATTAAGTTGATTAATACAGATAAGCTAAAGTCACGGCTGGGACACAATGTTTACCACCACACAACAGCCGGACAGCGCCATGTCACTCTACGCTTGTGGTCACATAGAAACAGGCCACTTTTGGTAGCGTACAATTCAACTTTTAGATGATACAAACTATTCAAATTATTATTATAAAAGCATTTCCCCACGTGATGAAAAGGATTCGCAATAACTGTACACACACACACACACACACACACACTACATCTTTATCTCGTATTTAAAGTAGAATGTTATACAATGAATTATCCCCAACACAAGTATTACTTTTGGTTAAGTGAGAGCCCTAAGCCCTGCATCAACACACACAGCAGCCAAAACACCTGACACACTATAGTTATAACACGTTTTTGTATTTTTTTAATAATTTAGAATGGCTAAAAAAATAGATTCCAATTTTAACGACTGTTGGAATTATTTTACCACTCCCTATGATTTTAACTTTACTTTGTGTGTGTTGTAACAGAGACTGACAAAACAATGCAATACAGTATATATATATTTTCAGCATATACCGATGGTTTCATTTAAATATTTCTTTGACTTTCACAAAACATGTAATCAACCACAACTGACAAATAAACACAAATTTATGGTAAAAAAACTAAGTTAGGCTTTTGTTACAGTTCTTGTTAAGTGTCAATAGCAACGTATCATAGCTAACACATTCTTACGACTGTTCTTACACCACAACCCACGCCCACACCGCTTATTGTAACCCCCTCCACCACAACCCACGCTCACACCGCTTATTGTAACCCCCTCCACCACAACGCACGGCCACACACACCTTATTGTAACCCCCTCCACCACAACCCACGCTCACACCGCTTATTGTAACCCCCTCCACCACAACCCACGCCCACACCGCTTATTGTAGCCCCCTCCACCACAACCCACGCCCACACCGCTTATTGTAACCCCCTCCACCACAACCCACGCCCACACCGCTTATTGTAACCCCCTCCACCACAACCCACGCTCACACCGTTTATTGTAACCCCCTCCACCACAACCCACGCTCACACCGCTTATTGTAGCCCCCTCCACCACAACCCACGCTCACACCGCTTATTGTAACCCCCTCCACCACAACCCACGCCCACACCGCTTATTGTAACCCCCTCCACCACAACCCACGCTCACACCGCTTATTGTAACCCCCTCCACCACAACCCACGCTCACACCGCTTATTGTAACCCCCTCCACCACAACCCACGCCCACACCGCTTATTGTAACCCCCTCCACCACAACCCACGCTCACACCGCTTATTGTAGCCCCCTCCACCACAACCCACGCCCACACACACCTTACAACCACCCACCTGTCACAACCCACGCCTACACGCATCCTGTTCCCAGCAGCGGCAATTAAAACATGTAACTGTTAAAGGCGCCTCAGGATGAACCCCGGACACAGTGTTTACGAGGTTCATGTACAGCAGACTCCAGCATGTCCTATCTCTATAATAATGACTTGTAAAAATATAACACCTTTCATTAAGTAATATCAAAACAATGGAGAAAACATCAACAAGAATAAACGAAAAACAAAATAATAAGTATATCACAATAATAATAATAATATTGATAATGATAACAATAATAATAATAATAATAATAATAATAATAATAATATTAATAAAAATCATTCGCCGTCAAGGTTGGAAAGACGAAAAACAAATGCTTCCTGTTTGAAATTAAGATAGATAGATAGATAGATAGATAGATAGATAGATAGATAGATACATACATACATACATACAGTGTTCAGGTAACGTCATGCATGTAAAGATGTGAACAAAATCCAAAGAACAGTGAGGTATGAACGATAACCTGACCCGATAATTAAACTATACTATACAACCATAAATATATGCCACGGTCACCGCTATACAGTAATGCTCTCAAATTATCTAAAAAAAAAAGATGTTAAAGGTCAGAATTAATTGAACGGA
Source organism: Homarus gammarus (assembly GCA_958450375.1). Lineage (NCBI taxonomy): Eukaryota > Metazoa > Arthropoda > Malacostraca > Decapoda > Nephropidae > Homarus > Homarus gammarus. Next base: position 1,037,145 of record CAUDMG010002243.1, read on the forward strand.
AAGGTCAAACGTCAACAAAAGCAGAGCCATGTACAATACGCCACTTGTTCGTTACCAAATACTACCTGTGACCTTCACTCTATGTCGTCTGAGGATGAAATAAATTAAAAAAACAAAAATTCTCATCGAAGTAATTATATATTCCACTTACCGAGAATTTATTCACATACAGACGCCAGATCTCTATCAATTATTCACACACAGACGCCAGATCTCTATCAATTATTCACATACAGACGCCAGATCTCTATCAATTATTCACATACAGACGCCAGATCTCTATCAATTATTCACACACAGACGCCAGATATCAATCATTTATTCACATACAGACGCCAGATATCTATCATTTATTCACATACAGACGCCAGATATCTATCATTTATTCACACACAGACGCCAGATATCTATCAATTATTCACATACAGACGCCAGATCTCTATCAATTATTCACACACAGACGCCAGATATCTATCAATTATTCACATACAGACACCAGATATCTGTCATTTATTCACATACAGACGCCAGATATCTATCAATTATTCACACACAGACGCCAGATATTTATCAATTATTCACACACAGACGCCAGATATCTATCATTTATTCACATACAGACGCCAGATATCAATCATTTATTCACATACAGACGCCAGATATTTATCAATTATTTACACACAGACGCCAGATATTTATCAATTATTCACACACAGACGCCAGATATCTATCATTTATTCACATACAGACGCCAGATATCAATCATTTATTCACACACAGACGCCAGATATCTATCAATTATTCACACACAGACGCCAGATATTTATCATTTATTCACATACAGACGCCAGATATTTATCATTTATTCACATACAGACGCCAGATATCAATCATTTATTCACACACAGACGCCAGATATCTATCATTTATTCACACACAGACGCCAGATATCTATCATTTATTCACATACAGACGCCAGATCTCTATCAATTATTCACATACAGACGCCAGATATCTATCAATTATTCACATACAGACGCCAGATATTTATCATTTATTCACATACAGACGCCAGATATCAATCATTTATTTACACACAGACGCCAGATCTATATCATTTATTCACATACAGACGCCAGATATCTATCAATTATTCACATACAGACGCCAGATATCTATCAATTATTCACATACAGACGCCAGATATCTATCATTTATTCACATACAGACGCCAGATATCTATCAATTATTCACATACAGACTCCAGATCCCTACCATAATAAGCCCTCCACCCAATAACACGTACTGTATACAAACCCCAAAACGTATCCATACGGGGGGTCGATAAATTCCAGAATAAACACTGTGACTCCTGTTGTCTCGGTCGGGTTGTCAAAATCCATCGTCCGTTGTGTCCTATTGTCTAACACAAAATCGTGAAGATACTTTTATTGGAGCGAGCGTTACGTCGTATATTAGTAGACAAACAAATCAGTTGATGAAGAGTGGAGACTAAGATAAACCCCGTGAACGATAACAAGAACAGATTCACATATAAACAAATTAATCGGTGGCGCTGTTGAGATACCGTGTAGGAACTATCATTATAAAACACCCACAAGAACGTAACATTACCCCCCCCCCCCTAAAAAAAAAACACACCAGCATCATCACCATCAACTATACGTGTAAAAAAAAAAAAAAAAAAAAAAAAAAAAAAAAAAAAAAAAAACTGTCAAAGTTAAAAACTGATTGGAGTAAGGTTCTAGAGGGGTTAGGTTAGGTTAGGTTAGGTTAGGTTAGGTTAGGTTAAATGACGTCATGATACGCTCAGACACATGCTTGGTTTATGATACAATAGGTTACGGCAGAGTGTATACTGTATGATAAGTGAATGTCAGACTAGATTCACGTAGATTAGGATAAGGTTGGGTTAAGTAGATTGGGTTAGGTTAGGTTAAGGTTGGGTAAAGTCGATTGGGTTAGGTTAGGTTAAGATTGGGTAAAGTCGATTGGGTTAAGTTAGGTTAAGGTTGGGTAAAGTCGATTGGGTTAAGTTAGGATAAGGGTAATTACAGTCGGTTTGTTAAGGTTAGGTCAGATTACGAGAGGTTAGGCTATGGTGGGTTGGAATCAGGGTTAAAGTCCACTGGGTAAAAGTAAGGTAAGACTCAAGACATATACACCAGTACATTAAAACAAATACAAAACACTTTAGCCGTGTTACACTCCTCAGTACTGGTAGAAAGAGCTGTTTTAGCCTCACCACGATCAAACACATCATCATCATCATCATCATCATCATCATACAACCAAAAATAAATTAATAAGATACAAATAACCTAACCTGTAGCCAGCCCCATCACTAAACACACCTCTCCTTGGATACAAAAATACCCTGTAAATTTTATATAATGATAATCATTGTATGCAATTCAATTAGTTGCTATTAACAGTTAACCAGTGGCAACAGCTTCATTACTGAGCCTAATTGTTTATCATCACACCCAGACCAGCACAGCCAGGGCAGCACAACACACAGTCAGGCCAGCACAACACACACCCAGGCCAGCACACCCAGGCAACACAACACACACCCAGGGCAGCACAACACACCCAGGGCAACACAACACACACCCAGGTTAACACAACACACACCCAGGGCAGCATAACACACCCAGGGCAGCACAACACACACCCAGGGCAGCACAACACACACCCAGGTTAACAAAACACACACCCAGGGCAGCACAACACACACCCAGGTTAACAAAACACACACCCAGGGCAGCATAACACACCCAGGGCAGCACAACACACCCAGGGTAACACAACACACACCCAGGGCAGCACAACACACCCAGGTTAACACAACACACACCCAGGGCAGCACAACACACCCAGGTTAACACAACACACACCCAGGGCAGCACAACACACCCAGGGCAGCACAACAGCTCATGAGATAAATCCCAAAACACACATTTTTTGTGTGTGTGGGGGGGGGGGGGGGGGGAGGGGGACACATATCCTTATGTAAATACCTTTCTTTCCTCTTTGATTACACCAGATGTCTATAATTACCTTGTATCGTTAACTACCCGGTAACTGGCAACGATGGTGACGTGATAATGATGATGGATGAATAACGTGAGAGCGATAATTAGCACCTGTGGACGTGGCAATGTTGTGGGCAGGATAAAATAACACCACCTGAAATTATTGTTAGTGGCCCCTCGATGCCTGTTACTACAGTGGTGGTGACCGTCACAATGGCCTATCTCCAACCATAAACACAGGTGAAAAGGGTTAAAGTCCTACAGCAAGTGACTGGTCCCAATTTAATTCAACCTAACCTAATCTAACATATCCTCTCCTCTGGCACAAGCTCTTAGGGTAAGGTTCTCCCCCTCTTAACATTCTCGCCAGGCATTTACTCCCCTAACTCACACTTCCCCAGCACGTCCTCCTCACACTCACACTTCCCCAGCACGCCCTCCTCACACTCACACTTCCCCAACACGCCCTCCTCACACTCACACTTCCCCAGCACGTCCTCCTCACACTCACACTTCCCCAGCACGCCCTCCTCACACTCACACTTCCCCAGCACGTCCTCCTCACACTCACACTTCCCCAACACGCCCTCCTCACACTCACACTTCCCCAGCACGCCCTCCTCACACTCACACTTCCCCAACACGCCCTCCTCACACTCACACTTCCTCAGCACGCCCTCCTCACACTCACACTTCCCCAACACGTCCTTCTCACACTCACACTTCTCCAGCACGCCCTCCTCACACTCACACTTCCCCAGCACGCCCTCCTCACACTCACACTTCCCCAGCACGTCCTCCTCACACTCACACTTCCCCAGCACGCCCTCCTCACACTCACATTCCCACACGCCCTCCTCCACCACACTTCCCAGCTCGCCCTCCTCACACTCACACTTCCCCATCACGCCCTCCTCACACTCACACTCCTAGCCTCCTCACACTCACACTTCCCCAGCACGTCCTCCTCACACTCACACTTCCCCAGCACGCCCTCCTCACACTCACACTTCCCCAGCACGTCCTTCTCACACTCACACTTCCCCAGCACGTCCTTCTCACACTCACACTTCCCCAGCACGTCCTCCTCACACTCACACTTCTCCAGCACGCCCTCCTCACACTCACACTTCCCCAACACGTCCTTCTCACACTCACACTTTCCCAAAACATATCTGAAGTAAACTCATAGGGAAAGTTTTTCTAGGTAATGCAGTGAAGTAAATTGGTTGCACCCTGAACGCTGCAGACCCTTCCGTCCCATTTCACTTTCGCGGAAGGTCAAGGTAAGCACAATATCTTCCAAGTTCTCTAAAAGAAAGTAAGAGCGAAAAGTTACAGATTCGCGGAGACAATGAGATCCCGTGTTCAGAATGTGTCCAATCTCATGGGTGGAGCGGTCCTCTATTCAGGGATCTCTGGAGTTCACCTGCACACAACAATGCCTGCAGTCGGGGTTCAGTGCTGCTGATCTTACCACGGGTTGTATTACGCCTTAGCGAGTCACACTGCGTCACAACCGCGTGGTTCATGGAAGGTGATGGTAAATGGTCAGGTGTCAGAGATGAGTTGCTTGTGTGTCGGTGGTTCGGTTCTGGTGAAGAGTCACTTGTTACGGGTATTGTGTCACTGCTCGTGGCTCACTAGTTTATTTTATGTGGTGTGTCATAATTAGTGTTATTCATGGTGCTTGCCGGTCACTATTATTAATGATGTTACGCGTAAAGTGTTGGTCTGGTTACAACTTCCAATCATAACCTCGCAACTGAGTAGCGGGGACCCTGCCTCATATCTTTTGTGCGTTTCCCGACAAAACTCAATAACTGCCACACTTCCTTATGAGGACAGGATGAAAACGGTTCCCTACTCTCTAAGTTAAAATAAGTTCACTCAAGTGTAACGTTTTTCCTATAACATATTCACCTTTTAAGTGCACCACGTTCACCACAAGTGCGGCAAGTTAGTTCTCAGTGTTCCAAATTGACGATGACGGTAACCATTGTAAGTAGCACAATGTTCACTAGGCAGCCTCAGGTTTATCACCACAAGCACCTTTAATCTACCCTACAGGTACACCACCAAGTGCATCAGCTCCACTCTACTAAACCAACTTAAGACCACCATGTGTAGGCTATTATAAATACTCCGGGCTCTCAACAACAGGTAACTACCACCCTGACCTTTAACCTTGTGTAAAGGCCATACTATAAAAAAAATGAAAAACTCACTTCCAATATTCGCTCAGCAATTACGGTGCTGGGGTTGGGCGACACCTGCTGTGTGGACTGTAACCTTTGACCTCACCAAGATCACAAGGTCCATAAAAAATTGACCTGTCAAGTATCCATCAAAGCTTATTGTAATTGCCAGAATCTGTTGTACTCGAGTAGACAGATCGAACAAAAATAAATGTTGACTGGCATAATGAAGCAGTTTGACGATAATGATAATTTGTTATTCTAACGTAAAGACAATATTCAACTGTCTGTCAAAACACTGACCCCTCACCACCTCCACCTTTACACACACACACACACACACACACACACACAAATTAAAAATAATAATAATAATAATAATAAACAACACTGATATAAATATATGAGTAATGCATCTTTATTCCATTTTTTTTTGGCAGTAAGCCAAATCAAATTTTCATGCCCTCACCAACACGGAAATTCAGTACAGTATATTTATTTCCGTCCGTCCGTCAGTCCGTCCGTCCCACCACTCTCACAAAACATAAGCCAACACGAAAAACAAAAACCTTCACATGAATTAAATCTTATAATCTGGTTAATTTCGTTAATCTACATCTAATCATGGTAATTTCTCAAGCCTAATCTTTTATTCATATTGCTGTAGGAACCGAACAGTATTTATCATGCCTGTCTGTGCGCGCGTCCCATGGTACTCTATATCGGTTATTACATGTAACCTTAGGGAGGGGGGGGGGGGGGTGTACAGTACAGTGAAACAAGAGACCTTTACCATGTGACATTTGTACACACTGTTCACTCGTCTGATGGGAGATCTGTTCCATATAATATTTTTGTCCCTTTGTTCAGCTGCGAGAAAGAAGTTTGAAGACGATTGCTGCTGTCACCTTCCTTATTCCCTCCCTCTCACCTCCACCATTCCCTCCCTCTCACCTCCACCATTCCCTCCCTCTCACCTCCACCATTCCCTCCCTCTCACCTCCATCATTCCCTCCCTCTCACCTCAATCATTCCTTCCCTCTCACCTCCATCGTTCCCTCCCTCTCACCTCCATCCATCCTCCCCTCTCTCTCACCTCCATCATGCCCTCCCCCTCACCTCCATCATGCCCTCCCTCTCACCTCCATCCATCCTCCCCTCTCTCTCACCTCCATCATGCCCTCCCCCTCACCTCCATCATGCCCTCCCTCTCACCTCCATCCTCCCCTCTCTCTCACCTCCATCATTCCTTCCCTCTCACCTCCACCATTCCCTCCCTCTCACCTCCACCATTTCCTCACTCTCACCTCCATCATTCCTTCCCTCTCACCTCAATCATTCCTTCCCTCTCACCTCCATCCTCCCCTCTCTCTCACCTCCATCATGCCCTCCCTCTCACCTCCATCCTCCCCTCTCTCTCACCTCCATCATGCCCTCCCTCTCACCTCCATCATGCCCTCCCCCTCACCTCCATCATGCCCTCCCTCTCACCTCCATCCTCCCCTCTCTCTCACCTCCATCATGCCCTCCCTCTCACCACCATCATGCCCTCCCTCTTACCTCCATCATTCCCTCTCTCTCACCTCCATCATGCCCTCCCTCTCACCTCCATCATTCCCTCCCGCTCACCTCCATCATGCCCTCGCCTCCATTTTCATTCCCTCTCGCTTCTCTTCGCCTGTCCAATTTCTTAACTTATGTTCTTCTCTGTTTTCCATCTTCTGCTTCTTCGCTCACGTCATATTTGTTCCTTTCCTCTCTTTCCTTTATCTTCGTCTGTGATGATTTTCTCCGCTTTTACGTATTTCTCGTTTTCTTCCTTCTCCTTTTACTTTACCTTTATTCGCACTACACTTCGTCTTCTTCCAGCCATACAACACTTCACGTTCACCCCTCCTCTTCCTTCAGTAACTTCTTTTGTTCCCAGTACCGTCTCCGCCCTACTCCTTCCATGAGGTCTTTTATTCTCAGTACCGTCTCCGCCCTACTCCTTCCATGAGGTCTTTTGTTCCCAGTACCGTCTCCGTCCTACTCCTTCCATGAGGTCTTTTGTTCCCAGTACCGTCTCCGCCCTACTCCTTCCATGAGGTCTTTTGTTCCCAGTACCGTTTCCGTCCTACTCTTTCCATGAGGTCTTTTATTCCCAGTATCGTCTCCGCCCTACTCCTTCCATGAGGTCTTTTATTCCCAGTACCGTCTCCGCCCTACTCCTTCCATGAGGTCTTTTGTTCCCAGTACCGTTTCCGTCCTACTCTTTCCATGAGATTTTTTATTCCCAGTACCGCTTCCTCGTTATCCTTAAACTCATCCGTCTCCGCTTCCTCTGACAGCTACTGGACCAGAAATAGCCTCGCGGGATTCCTAAAGTGAAACCAATACTTTTAAGCGTTGCTGCAAGAACCGCAGCTTCGAAGGGACTGTCGTGTATCACATAAGTTACAGCACAGGTGATCTTACTTCACCCAGGTACGCCTCCTGGCACGAATTATATATATATATATATATATATATATATATATATATGCAAGTAAATCACTGTAGGTGCGCGTGATCTAGGTATATGCTGATAACCACCAGGAAAGAAGAAAACACGAAGTTCCCAAGCGCTTTCGTGTAATTCACATCTTCAGGGGTGAATTACACGAAAGCGCTTGGGAACTTCGTGTTTTCTTCTTTCCTCACCCTCCTCTGTATATATTCATCTTGTTCTGCATTACTCTATCTAGTCTGTACTCACCCCTGAAGATGTGAATTACACGAAAGCGCTTGGGAACTTCGTGTTTTCTTCTTTCCTGGTGGTTATCAGCATATATATATATATATATATATATATATATATATATATATATATATATATATATATATCTTTTTCCCTCTCCAACAGTCAAAAATAAACTGTAATCATTTACCCAACCACAATGATCACCTAAAACACACGCCTCCCTCCCCCTGCACCTCAACCCCTTGCCATTACAGAAATAACCAGCCCTCCTGCCTGCACTATTTACTTAGCAGTACACAGCGTCCCTGCCTAGCTACCTTACCGCCAAAATTACCTAGAATCTGCAGCAATACGTTCTGGGTGGGGGAAGAAGAGAGGAGAGGGAGACAGGGCGGGCTATCTGCGGGGTAATTATGTAATCAAGGGTAAGACTAATTACGAGGAGGCCATGATCACCGTAAAGAAGGAATCCCCCAAAAGGAGGTCGTCTTGCCGCCAATATAACCCCACCAAGGACGGCCGTAAAGCGCCAACAATACCACCGTGACTGTAGGTAAGTGCCCATTACACGACCCCCAGCGCCACCCTCCACGTTAAACATATACACCTTTACCTCCCTTGTGATTTTCTACCATTCCGACCCTCTCTATATCCTGGCCTCACGGGCATTAAAGGAGAGGAGAGACCAGATAATGAGAAAGTAATCCCCATAACAAAATACTGTAGTAGAAAAAAATATGGTATATACTATGGGGGAAAATTTATTGAGAAATATTGGAAAAATTATTTGAAGGTATCTGGAAAATTAACAGGTACATGGAGGGCGGGGGAGACACCTGGAGAACCAACTACCAGGTACATGGAGGACACCTGGCGTTAAGGTTCATGTTCCAAACTGTTCTTTTTTTCTTCTTTTTTTTTTGGGGGGGGGGGGGGGTTAAGTTCTGTAAACAAACCCAGGTCACTTTGCTGTATTAGGTCATATACCCACGAGAACCTCAAATAATGGAGGAAAGAAATGACACAACCACACACGCACATACACCACACACGCACAACCACACACGGACATACACCACACACGCACGCGAAAGCACAATGAACATTGAATAAAAGAAAAACAATTCATAAAAAAAATACAATCACAAAGTTCTAAACCCCACACACACACACACACACACACTAAACCGTTTATTATTATTATTTACACTCAACAACGCCACACATGAAAATTCTTAAACACCTACACAAACTCAATTCCACATTAACGCCACATCCCAAAATTCCACATTAACGCCACATCCCAAAATTCCACATTAACGCCACATCCCAAAATTCCACATTAACGCCACACCCCAAAATTCTACATTAACGCCACATCCCAAAATTCTACATTAACGCCACATCCCAAAATTCCACATTAACGCCACATCCCAAAATTCCACATTAACGCCACACCCAAAAATTCCACATTAACGCCACATCCCAAAATTCCACATTAACGCCACATCCCAAAATTCCACATTAACGCCACATCCCAAAATTCCACATTAACGCCACATCCCAAAATTCTACATTAACGCCACATCCCAAAATTCTACCCTAACGCCACACCCAAAAATTCTATAACAGCGAGCCACACCCACCAGTTAGCCTCTCTCTGGGACACAACACAACCCATAAATATAAACGTTCGTGTATGACCCCCTCACCCCCCCCCCCCCCGTCACCAGAAAAAATTATACTGGCAGTTCCTACACTCACATTACATATAAGTGCGAGAATGTTTTTGTGGCTCTTTTCAAATTCCATGGTCTTGGTTAGGTTAGGTTGAGTTTGGTTTTGTTAGGTTAGGTTGAGTTTAGTTTGGTTAGGTTACGTCAGGTTGAGTTTAGTTTGATTTGGTTAGGTTAGGTTAGGTTTGATTTGGTTAGGGTGATTAATCCTCAGGTGAAATACGCTGGGGTGGAGATTCTTCAGGTGATCCAATTCATATCCTTTTTTTTACATAACAGCCTTAATTATTCACCTTATTAAATTATTCACTAGGTAGATGAAAATTTAACTACAATACGTAATAAATAATAAAAATCAGCTCTACAATACCTGATTAACTTTCTATAAAAGTTTCAACAATATAAAATTATTTATTTATTTATTTTACACTTCATGAATAATATTTTATGTATTCTGTTAATTAACTTGTATTTTATTTAACATCTGATTAACTTGCATAATTAATTACCTCGCGCCATAAATGACTTACATTATGAAATCAGATCATTAAGTTGGCCATAACTACCACCCGTTGTGCCCAGGTAACCATGTGGTGACTCTTACTGCGTCCCACTCTATAATGTACCGAGAAATTCTATACATTTTTCCCTCGTCAATACACACTGCTGCTGAATGGGGTTTAAACGTTCTAACATCGAGTTCTACTATAAGTGACTGATGATGATGATGATGATGCTGGTGAGGACGATGATGATAAAAGATGATGATGACAGTGACCCTTGCCTCCACGAGTCTTGTGTGTCGCCAGAAAATTCGTCGCGGCTGGTAAACTCTACGGGTTCCTCCAACCACGTTTCACTTACTCTCATCTCGGTGGGTGGTAGACGTTAAGAGGGATACACTGCCATCTGTTGCATGTATTGTTTATGACTTACCCTACCCTACCCTACCCTACCCTACCCTGTCTTTAAGTATGTCTCCTTAAGTTCTTTCTATGTCTGTAATTCCTTATATTAAATACGTTGGGGGTAAAAGTCGAGAATGAAAAACTCTGCATTGTTTAGAATTCACGGTAAATTAACCTAACCTTAACCTAACGTAACCTTACTTATCCTATTCTATCCTATCTTAACTTATCCTATATCAAACTAAGCCTATCCTATCCTAACCAGCACATACAATGACTACTAAAACCCTCACAGCTGCTGTTTAGAGGTCAAAGGGGTCATAAGTCAGGGTCTCAAGCCAGACGTCACACACACACACACACACACACACACACACACACACACACACACACACACACACACACACACCATAAGGATAATTCTTCCCATACTACCTCCTATTACACCCGAATCCAATCATTACAGGTGGATATTTTGGATATTTCACATTAAGGATAACTTTTAAATATCATTAGATTAAAGCTTACAGGTATTTCAGCCTGACAATCCGAGCCTATTTTACTGAATGGCTTCCTATATACAAATTTACATATCATAATTAGATAGTAATTATTTATACACGTGTTATAGTGATGATTTTTCCGGTAATTTAAAACCCTGACAGGTTCTATAGAAGTTATTATTACTGGATTTTTTTTACTTACTGCAGTTGGTTTTCGTAATAGTATTTTCAGAATCGCTAAACACACACACACACACCCGACACGCTACACAAACTCAACACACACACACCCGACTCGCTAAACAAACTCAACACACACACCCGACTCGCTACACAAATTCAACACACACACACCCGACACGCTACACAAACTCAACACACACACCCGACTCGCTACACAAACTCAACACACATACCCGACTCGCTGAACAAACTCCAAACACACACACACACCCGAAACGCTAAATAAACTCAACACACACACCCGACTCGCTAAACTAACTCAACACACACATCCGACACACTACACAAACTCAACACACACACCCGACTCGCTAAACAAACTCAACACACATACCCGACTCGCTGAACAAACTCCAAACACACACACACACCCGAAACGCTAAATAAACTCAACACACACACCCGACTCGCTAAACTAACTCAACACACACACCCGACTCGCTGAACAAACTCAACACTCCTTCACTGAACTCGCTAAACAAACTTCAAACACATACACACACACACCCGACTCGCTAAACAAACTCCAAACACATATGATAAGAGTCAATACTGTGGAGGCACTCGGCAGGCAGGTGGGGGGCTACCATCTCCCGCAGAGGCCAAACTTTACCACCAGCCTGAAGACAAATCATAAAAGTTTTAAAACAACACTGAAGCTTCGTGGGGGGAGGGGGGGGGGGTGGAGGATGAGGGGGAGGTGGTATAGGAGGAGCGGGAGGAGGAAGTAAAAAAAAAAAAACAGTTCTCAGATTCCAATATAGTGTTTCAAAATTCCACTGGCCGACTTGTGTCTCTTGTTTGGGGGTCTTGCTCTATATGCCAAGTTCATTTTCGTAATTGCAGTCTTGATAAATGAGACAATCGATACGACGATGATTGTAAAGTATGGACAGATTTTTTTGGAGTGACTTAAACCGGAGGAGTTCGATTGTTGGTGACGGGAGCGGAGGAGGAGGGGGGGGGAAGGAGGGGGGGGGGGGGGAAGGAGAGGAGGGGGGAGGGTGAAAGGAGGTGGGGGAGAGGAGGGTGCATGAGGCCAAGTCACCCGGGATACACAGTCCGGAGGGTCGAGGTTCCGGGTACGAAGTTGGGAGCTCAGAGCACAACAAACTCACTTGTAAGTATTTGCGTCACTCCACACACTCCTGCTGCTACGACGAAGGTATGATGGTGCTACAGCTGACGTATTGCACTAACACCAAGAGCCTCCCGATGAACAGACGATACTGACTATACATGTTTCTATACTACGATCATAATCAGTGTACCTGTAATTAGTGTCATTACATAGGTAAATGACATATGATGTACCTGTATTTGGTAACTCAGTGACGCATGGATTATAACCTTCTATTTGACACCATCAGAGCTAAGACCGACAGGAGAGAACAATGGAAAATGCACGGTATGTATCGGCAGTAAGGTGGATGGTATAAGTATAGTAAAGGTTAAGAACAGAAGCATGATACAGTAATTGGCACAGGTGGAGGTAAAAGCAAGGATAGAAACGCCGTCGCTGGTGCAGGTATAGTACATGTTGTGTGTACATTATTACCGGGTTGAACAATGAGAGGTGCAGAACTTTGTTGGGGTAATGTGTGAGATAATAACGGTAACTTTTTCTCACAAGGTAGTTATGGACAGTTTTGTATATACATTTTAAGCTGAATAAGGTGATACATTTCAAGACAACTGATGAGAGAATGTGATGCAAGCGAGTTCAGTTACATGGTCTCTTGAGGTCAACTGTTACCAATATTCTACTCACTCATGTTTTAAGGGTGAATTCTACCCCAATCGATCCCACAATATACTGCTGCCCGCCCTTGTTTACACTGTGACGTAAGACCCGATGTACCAATACCAACACCGTGAAAAGTCTCTCCGGAGAAAACATCTTTACTCAGGTTGTCGCACATGCGTCAGTTGGCCGAACCAAAATATATTTTATTATTTCCAGTAACCTAAGCTTATCTAAGTTTTCCTTCACAACTTACACATAAATCTCACCCGGGAAGCATTTCCAAGAAAAGCTAAATCCGGTGAAATGTCAGGGATTCACCTCCTCCAGGTAAATACGTCCTCGCCCGGTTTGTGCACCTGCATTATGCGGTCATAATTTGCAACAATCTATAATGTTTTTTTGTTTATTTTGGACAGTAAAGAACAAATGTCAACGAGGAATTTTATTTCGGAGAAACCAACTCGACCAATACCCACTAAAACTACTTAAAACCTTTTACAATTACGGCCCCATAAGCACATTACCTGACTCGGAGAATGTGTAGAAATGTTTGGGTACACGATAATCAGCTCAGCTCACCTGGAAGAACAAGAATAACACATTCAAAATCATCCATAATTCTAGCATCGTCTCGTTAATGTCACAGTAAACAATAAATATAAACAATTGTCTAGTTTTCGCTATACGTCAGGTTAAAACCGCACCTTTACCTGAACACTCGGCAGCCGGGGGAGAGCACAGTGTGGAAATTAGAGAAACCCAAAGTAATTTACCCTCACTAACGCACATATACGCCGACCTCGGGGATTAAGAAAAAAGTTACTTCCCGAATGTTATTTCTCTTGGTTTAGGGAGACTCAAACAGACAACCAGTGATTCAACCCTGCTACTTGTGGAATAGTAAATTATGCAAATAAGGTGATACATAAAGGGAGGGGGAACCGATAGATGTGGCCCCAACAGATACCTTATAATTATATCGGCAACTCTTGACTTATACCCAAACTATGATCTGACCTCATCCACCCAGACAAACATATCACCTCTCTCAGGGTAAACATTTAACACGGGATTTTATTTTACTTATATTTAACATGAGTTTTGGGGGTAACAAGACGCTATTACACATATGACTTTTCTATCTGATGAGAGAGGAGAGGACCTGACATGAGACACCTGGAGGAGCCATGAATACCTGTTATAACTAATCTTATTTACCTTCGCTCAAGAGTAATTAAACACACACACACACACACACACTACAAATTACACCTAGTTAGGATTATCTACTATTGATTTAACCTTTGTAATTCACAACTATGGATCAGGAGGACTAATATACCTCGCTTCCTCAGTCCAATATCTTCATGTGAGAGGAGCCAACCTAAATGTTAAACAAACACCGGTGCTAACCTCCCTGTTTATCCCTGTGTTCTCGTGTTACTCTCTACTTCAAACAACACTCTCTCTCTCTCTCTCTCTCTCTCTCTCTCTCTCTCTCATTTACCTCAGAGTACCCCAGATGAAACCGAGAGCAACATTAGACTCGGGAGAATCACCCTCAGGTCAATATCCCTCCACCAAATCCCGCCGTGTGAGCCACCACCATTTCCGGCCGTGTGTTCTTCTTATCCAGGACGCGTCATCTCAAAGGCCACCTGAGGTAACAAATACAAACACCCACTGAAAGTTCTAAGAGTTAAAAATAAAATGATGTGGAACTTTTTTTTTTCCGCTATCATTTTCTGGTTCTTGCGCTTGTATTTTATATTAGAATTTAATAAAATAGTTGTTTATTTTTTTTTTGTCATTGCTACAATTTGTCAAGTGCATCTTTTCATACGTCACATAAAATAATGCCAAACAAATAAATTACATGGAAATATCAGACTATATCAACGTGCGTGTGGCAGTGCAGCCAGCAAGTGTTGCTAATCAAGGGGTTTAAGACTAGTACTGCCTGCCATTCAGTGTTGCCAGGTCAAGAGACTCGTTAGGAGATACATGTAGCGACTACAGGATGTGGAGCGAAGCTAAATATAGTGAAATTCTCTTCGATTACCAACAAAAATACACTCATGGACTGAAAATAAACCATAAGCATCGACCAAACTATATCGTGCCCATAAACACTGCTTGTTACTGTGTTCAGACAGCTTGTTACAGGTTGTAAACACATTCACAAGTCACTTGCTGTGAGGCGACAAGACAGTCACACGCAGCAAACGCGTTCAAACGTCGTTTGTTGCAAGACAACAAAAGCCACGCTCGACGGCCGTCACTCCAGGCTTCAGCTCAGGCGGTTTGAGTCAACAGTTTCCGTACATCTCACGCGATTTTAAAAAGATTAGAATTGGGGAAATAAAATCTGTTTTGTTTATGACCTACATAATCAGGGTAAATTACTTTTTTTTTCTTTTTTTTTTTTTGCGTTTCAGAGAAGCGCATTGCATTTCCTATGGCGGCTGGCTGGTGCTGCTGGTTCAAGGACTGATTGCTAGGTTGGCTGTAAACTTTTCCATTTTAAGTAATTACTTTTATTAAACGGCAAAACTGATTACAACAACCGAGGCATCAACGAAAACACATTATTGGGATCTCGCCCTTCACCTGACAACCTCGAGGGAGTCTTAAAATTGTGAGGCGTGAGCAGGTAGGTAAAAGTAAGTAAGTAAGTAAGTAAGTAAGTAAGTAAGTAAGTAAGATCAATTAAATAAAACCCTTAAAATAAATAAAACAAGATGTGGTAGAAAACAATATCTACTCAAGAGTTCAGGAAAATAATCTCATTTCCCTTAAACGATCCATATTTTCATCTGTGTAGCGAAGAGTCTTTTAAACACCTCCAACCAAGACTGGAACTAGATTAATGGCTGTAATGTATCGGAGGAATGACTGCATGAGCTGGCCCACCAACCCTCCCTGCCCCTGTGAGTCGTACACCACATTTGGCCGCCGATGCATTTTCATCTACAAGTGTCTCAAGGGGCGGCACCAACACCACACGACCTGGCGCGAAGACGTTCAACAAAACACCGGAGAAAAATGCCTTCAATAGCCGTGACACGTGGACAGATGAGTGACACGGGTGATACATGGGATGAAGAGTGACGCATACAGGCGGGTTGGCACATGGACAGACAGGTGACACTCGGGTGATAAATAACAGACGAGAGAAAATAACAAGTGAGTGTCGACCAGACAAATAGATATGACACCAGATGGGTCACAGATCACCTTTGGAAACCTGGTCCGTGTCATCAATAACATAAGTAACACGATGATGAGATAAATAATTGGAATGACAGACCTTCACTTTTTTTTATTATTATTATTATTATTATTATTATTATCACATTCTTACTATTATCCTTATATATAATTACCATTAACATATTATATTAAAACGGTGATGAACTGAGCAAATATTCTTGTGGCGGTGAGAAAGGCGTACAGTTGGCAGGGTAGGTTTTTCTCTCACACACACACACCACCAAACACAGGGTAAAATTGGCTACGCTTTGCCCCCCTAACACCATTATTCTCGCGTCTAATATTCGGCTGCCATTATTCTAAGCGCTACAGCAAGGTAATTTTGCCGTGCGCTGAGCTGAAAATAACAGTCCGACGAAATGAATATTCTGATTGGTTCTTTGTAGTGTGAGAGGTGCCAATCAGCGGACGGCATTGATTCACACACAAACGCTTCACTTGACTGCATGCTACCCCCCACGCCCTGTACTGTACAGGTGTTGCAATACTCCCTGTGTTCTTAGACCGTTTCGCGTTCGTTCCTTTGTTTACATATTATGGCTGGTTCTTCATTTGTTTTCTTCAGTGTTCCTCGTGTGCTTTTTGATTCATAATTCCATCGTTTTTCCATTATCGTCTTAGAAATATCTTATATTTTCCAGGTCAATACAATACTTGTTTTCAATGAGGTATTTCCAAAGTCTCTCAAGGGTGTAAAGCGATACAGCGTGATGTCGAGAATGTTGAACTTGAATAACCATTTCTACCAGTCACACCCCTTGAAATTTTTGCTCCTGTCGACTCATAACTAACACAGTATGGGAAGGGTTATAATCACGAAAGTAACAAAAGCGTTGATATAAAACAAAAGAATGACGTTATTACCACCTGTTATATACTTATGGCCCACACGTTATTACGACCTGTTATACACCCATGGCCAACGTTATCACCAGCTGTTATATACCCATGACCCACGTTATCACCACCTGTTATATACCCATGGCCCACGTTATCACCAGCTGTTATACACCCATAACCCACGTTATCACCACCTGTTATATACCCATGGCCCACGTTATCACCAGCTGTTATATACCCATAACCCACGTTATCACCAGCTGTTATACACCCATAACCCACGTTATCACCACCTGTTATATACCCATGGCCCACGTTATCACCAGCTGTTATATACCCATGACCCACGTTATCACCAGCTGTTACACATCCACGACCCACGTTATCACCAGCTGTTATACACCCATGGCCCACACATACCCCAATTGACACACAAAAACTTAACAGTGAATGATCAAACGGGCCCAGTTTTAATCGAGTCAGGTTCTAATTGGTTTCGAATCTCATAGTTTGGGTGAGTTTAGTTAGGGCGAGCCCATTAGAACGCGTTTAAACCTGTGACCAGAAATTGTGTCGTCAGATAATAAGGTTTAATCTTCGTTTTCATTTCCGTTGTTAATCGCGTTTGTTTTAGCCTACGGTGGGAAGTTGAAGCAATGGTATAGATTTAATGAAACAAATATATCGGCGTAAAATAGAAATAAATTATATAAATAAATCACACCCTCCACACACACACACACTCAACACATAATCTACCCAGACATCTATAGCTAGTTTCTCCCAGCCTGTGCTTCTCACTATACAACACACCACAATAATCACCCAACAGCCGTGACCACAATACCACTAAACCTAACAGCTAATAACATCCCGGAAATGGAGGTAACTCGTGTATAAATGATCTTCATAACTTTGTGCAGGGATTATAAAACAGGGTCCCCACTAATACCTTACAGGGCCTGGCAGGATTACCTTCATTTCACTACGCCGACCAAATACCTGTAGAGTAAGGAAGGTGTGTTAAGAAAGGTGTGGGGTGGAAAATGTTTTGTCAGAGGGTTAAACCATCGTCGGCGAAAGGGTTAAATCATCGTCGTCAAAGGGTTAAATCATCGTCGTCAAAAGGTTAATCCATCGTCGTCAAAAGGTTAAACCATCGTCGTCAAAGGGTTAAATCATCGTCGTCAAAAGGTTAAACCATCGTCGTCAAAAGGTTAAACCATCGTCGTCAAAGGATTAAATCATCGTCGTCAAAAGGTTAAACCATCGTCGTCAAAGGGTTAAACCATCGTCGCCAAAGGGTTAAAACATCGTCGTCAGAGGGTTAAAACATCGTCGTCAGAGGGTTAAATCATCATCGTCAAAGGGTTAAATCATAGTCGTCAAGGGGTTAACCATCATCGTCAAAGGGTTAAACCATCGTCGCCAAAGGGTTGTCAGTCAGTCTTGGTGCAGTTTCTATCACACACACACACACACACACACACAAATACATACATACATATCTACCTACCTACACACACACACAAATACATACATACATATCTACCTACACACACACACACAGAGCATCAAACAACAGCAACAAACACAGTCTCCCCCTGCTTCACTGTAGTAAATATTGGACAGGTGTAAATTAGACGTTTAAGCAGCTTTGTGTGTGGTTTAGCGTATAACCCCACAATACTACCCCCCCCCCCCCCCAGAGCCCCCACGCTGTGTTACACCAACGATGCGAGGGATCAAACTACAGCTGCCATGAACCGTTCAGCCCTCCTTCCCTTCCCCTCGACCCAAGCGAGTTTTGGACATGTGAGGCTCGATCCATACATCATTGAAAACGTAAGTAGAGGCCTGCTGATATTACCCCTGGGAGGTTAGGTTAGGTTAGGTCTTGATGGAGCTAGGCATGCCCAGATCATTTTCAGCTGGTGACACCGGACATTAAGAGCGAGGGTTGAAGCTGGTGGTTACATCCTCGTCTTATTCTTCTAGCAAAACTCGGTTTGCTCTAAATGCACCTGTCAACAATTAGCGTTCGGCAAGCATCCATTACCTACCATTAGAGGTTTTCCCTTGGTCTTTGTTCCCCCAACTCTGTAAGACAGTTCATTTTTTTTTTCTGGACCGGGAGAGTTAGTTTCTGGCTACCTGCATCAGAGTTCACGATCACAATACGTAATAAAAACTACACATTCTTTCACTCTTTAACTCCAAACAATTATCTTGATGAGACATTACGTTTCCTCCGCTGTGCCAAACTTACATACAAGTCAATACAAGACCCGTACAGGGAGTAATAGACGGATGGAAGGAGGAATAAAACAAAATAATTCCGACCAACTCCACACAAACATATGGCAGCGAGCGCATTAACAAGGTAGGTAATGGAAGTGGTTAATGAGGGTTTAAGTAGGAAATGCACTTTAAAGAGGCACTGAGAGGAGGCACTAATGACAAGCAATATACCAGATGACAGACAATGATGAATGGCACTGGTGTCTGACACATTAATGACAGGTAAGGTCATGACACACAGGTAGCGGGCACAACAGACGCTCCAGGTGACAGGCACAACAGAATCAATCTCTCTCTCTCTCTCTCTCTCTCGGTAAAGATAGTTTTTAAGGGACTATACAGGAACAACAACCCACCAGCCGCCCTCCCCCACCGACGTAACACACACAAACACAACTTTACCTTAACCTTAGATTAACTAAATCCCGCCCTGAGCCCACCTTAAACTTATCCTTTCTTAAAGTTTCAACCCGAGGTAAGCCACTGTAACCTCACGCCATCTATGTATTATGTATACTATGTATCAATTCTTTTCTTACATACAAGGAGACAATAATAAACCGGCTTTGTTGTTGTTGAGGATAAATAAATAATATAAAAATGAAGCTTCTACTTGAATTATGAACAAAATGTCTAATTCACCTGCTTACAGAATAAACACACACACACACACACACACACACACACACACACACACACTCCCCAAATATGTAACTGTATATTTTCAGCCTTCTGGCTGCCAAGCTCTTTCAATAAACCGTTAATTATTATTATTATTATTATTACACACACCCATATGTCATACCTTACCCAGTCTTGACCTCACTCTCCTCCCAGCTTACTTACCTCCCCCCCTCCCAGTGTTCAACTATATGAAATCGCCAACAAACTCCTGAAATTTAAATCAAAACGCTCCACGTCCCCAATTGACCTCCCAATCAAAATATACAAGGTGTTTGCAGTCGAACTTGCCACCCCCCTCTGTTCTATTAAAATTATTAATGCATCCCTCAGACAAAGCAAATGCCCTAATGAATGGAAAACCGCATTTGTCACCCCCATCCCCAAGGTCACCACCCCACAGTCCCCTAACGACCTCAGGCCAGTTGCCATTACCCCATACCCAGTCTACTTTGTGAGGACTTTGTTTTTGAGTGGGCACCTGCCAGTATCTATCAGTCAATTGATCCACAGCAATTTGGCAATATGAGGATCTCCTCTACATCACACTGCTTGGTGAGCTTTCTGGATTTTCTACACAAAAACTTGCAGAAACGTAAGACATCACTGGCCGTTGCCCTTGTGGACTTCAGGAAGGCCTTTGACCTTGTTGATCACTGTACTGTTAACAACAAGGCTATTGCACTAGGGCTGCCCACCAACCTGGTCTCATGGCTCACTGATTTCTTGAGTGGACGTCGCCAGGCAGTGAGGTATCAGGGCTTGGTCTCCACATTCCAACACCTCACGTGTGGTGTTCCCCAGGGGACCAAGATGGGACCACTGTGCTTCCTCATCCTGATCAACGACGCTCTATCGGACACTCCTCACAGGTGGAAATACGTGGATGACTGCACTGTGGGGGTTTCAGTGGACAACACCGCACCAGACTACTCATCGCTACAACATCCTGGAAAGGCTACAGGCATGGACTACGGAGAACAAGGTCACCATCAACCACACCAAAACCGTAGTCATGCACATCAATACCGCCACCACTCCAGTGCAAGCCCCAGCAGTCACAGTGCGTGCCCATCCTCTCCAGCTGGTGCAGTCTGCCAAACTCCTGGGTGTAACTATAGACAACAAACTTGACTGGAAGGCCCATGTAAATAACACAGTCAAGGCAGCCTCGTACCGTCTCTACATGCTACGACGACTTAGGTCACTTGGGGCACCCACGCCAGAGCTGAGGACCATATACAATGCCTTTATTCTCCCCAAACTAACGTATGCGTCACCAGCCTGGTCGTCTTCTCTCAACTCCACCCAAACGCGTCAGCTAGAGAAGGGACAGAAAAGGGCCTGCAGAATCATGCTCGGCACAGAATACTCCGGCTACACCAACGCTCTCTCCAACCTGGAAATGCCATCCCTCAGTGACCTCCACCACCAAGCACTGGAAAGGTTTGGCAGTGGAATACTGCACCACCCTCGTCATCGCCACCTCCTGCCCCCCACCCAACTCGCGCAGTCCGCCACTACAACAAAATTCAGCCTATAAGAGCCCGCACCGATAGATATAAGAACAGCACCATCCAATCTATTGTTAAAATAATAAACAACTCCTGATTTATGTACTGTACAGCCCTGTAAATGTACTCAATGCATATTATATCATTATGTCTAAATCAAATGTAAGTCTGTATATTTTCAGCCACCGGCTGCAACTCTATTAATAAACCGTTTATTATCATTATTATTATTATTTATATCTTACCCTTACCTAGCAATAAAACAGGAGCACCACAAACTAAAGTAAAACACACCTCATATCAATCTTACCTGACCATAATATTATCACCTGTAAGAAGTATATAAGTGAAAGGCATTCATCTCCTAATCCCCATTCACAGGGATGATTAGGTGAAGCCATTGTGGGGTCTACCACGTGACGTCACGATTACAAGCTTAAGGGTGACGTAACAAAATCATGGCTGAAGATAGTACTATACAGCTATGCCACCATCAACAATGCCACCATCCACCATGCCACCATCCACCATGCCACCACCAACCATGCCACCATCCACCATGCCACCACCAACTATGCCACCACCAACCATGCCACCACCAACCATGCCACCACCAAAGCCCTACGCCCTATGACCTTTTCTCCATTTGCTTCTTTAATCCCATTTATGACTGCAGCACCACCACCGCCACCATCTGTCCAAGTTCAAGCTCTCACATTCAAGCTCTTAATTCTCTGCCCTCGCCTGAAAGCTCTAGCTCTCACCCGTGAACTCCTTCTTACCTGTAAGCTCTCACCTCTCACCCTCGGTATGAAACCCTTCCTGCAATCTCTCACCTATCATTTCCTCTCTGGCCATCTCTCATCTGTAATTTCATACCTGTAATCTCTCACTAATTAACACCTACCGTACACCTTACCTATAAGCTCTCAATTATAAACGTTCAAAAGAAAATCCTCAGACGTAAGCTTCTACCTGTCTTTTTTCACCTGTAGGCTCTATGTATTCAACTTAAAGAGCTCTCGTAACTAAAAATGCTTACCTGTTAAACTTTCTACTCTGTGCTCTGATCAGTCAAGTATAGACGTGTCCAGTGCGATGACTCTCTGACCTGTCCTTTCTCGGATATACACCCAGTCAACTCTCAAATACCACCATCTATTGATTCAATCACACACACATCCTTGACCACCGTAGGGTCAAAACCTATCAGGCGCTGCTCCTGCTGCGCAGCGGCCCCCCCCCCCCCCTTGACCAAAGTTCGGCCCATTCCCCAAGTTCCTCTCCCCGACCCATCCTCACCACAGGGATATCTACATAATCAAACCTGACAATTTCGTTTTGGAAAGAAGTGGGACCAGAGATGAACAGTGTTTAAGCCAGTGAATTCAGCACAGGACAGTACCAGTGAGATAAGCACCACTGGGAACTGATCACCATCTTCTGACCAGGAGGTGCTAGTCCGTCCACCCTGGGAACATCAGAGGGCCGACCGGCTATGCACCTGACTATGAGATAATACATCACCACCGAGCAGAGTGAGGTACTGTGACACCACCCCACACCTCACGGTGTCCCCATGACCACGTGAGGTCCTTCATGTCAACACCCGAGGACGAGTCACTGTACCACGTGAACACCACACCACCCGATGTTTCCATGACCACCTGAGGTACTTCATATCAACACCCGAGGACGAGTCACTATACCACGTGAACACCACACCACCCGTTGTTTCCACGACCACGTGAGGTCCTTCATATCAACACCCGAGGAAGAGTTACTACACCAAGTGAACACCACACCACCTGATGTCTCCATGACCACGCGAGGTCCTTTGTATCAACACCCGAGGACGCGTCACCACACCACCCGATGTCTCCATGACCACGTGAGGTCCCTCATATCAACACCCGAGGACGAGTTACTACACCACGTGAACACCTCACCAGTCACCACCTGGTGTCTCCATGACCAGCCCAGGCCCGGGCCATCAACTGCAAACTATAATAATTTGTATGTTCAATCATTGTTCCTTCTTCTTTCAGTAATGAAAGCCTTTGTTAAACGACCCACCCACCCCATGACTTTGTATGTAATAAGTCATTTTTGTCCAAAGTATATTTTCAGCCTTCGGGTTGCCAAGCTTTTTCAATAAACCGTTAATTATTATTATATCACACACACACACACACACACACACACACACACACACACACACACACACACACACACACACACCTAGAAAAAGTACAAAAGAGGGCATGCAAGATTATTCTCTCCCCCTCCTACTCCACATATCAAGAAGCGCTCAACACACTGACCCTTTCGACTCTCACTGACCATCACCACGACCTCATCTGCAAATTTGGTAAGAAGCTTCTACACCATCCCCGACACCGGCTCCTACTACCACCTGAGATCCCTTGTCCGAGAATTGCTGTTCGACACCACAACCGCATCCAGCCCATACGTGCACGAACTGATCGCTATAAGAACAGCCCAGTCCCAACCATTGTAAAAATTATCAACAACTTGTAATACTGTAACACTGTCACTATGTTGAAATGAACTGTAGTTTGAGCTTTTCCCCATCTAAGTTATTATATGTCTTATTTGTGTCACTTATGTTACTTGTATATTATTTGTAATTCGTAACCCATTCCCCAAATATGTAACTGTATATTTTCAGCCTTCTGGCTGCCAAGCTCCTTCAATAAACCGTTACTTATTATTATTATTATTATTATTATTATTACACACACACACACACACACACACACACACACACACACGGCTACTACAGGTTGGGCTAAGGTTCCATCCAAGATATATAAATTTTCTGTTGCGAACACAATGTTGATTCACTTCGGAAAGGACCGCTAAACTGCTTTCGGCAAACTTATGAAATTTAAACTGTGAATTTATATATTTTCACTCTGTCTTACGGCAGGAATAACATACTAACAGCGGAGAGATGATGCAAGTAACGATGTAAACAAGCGATTATCACAAGGGATGCTGGCCTGAGGGGTGAAAGTTGCGTAAGTATCAGCAGAACTAAAGAAAAAGTAGCAAGTTTGTGTGTTGAGTACTTTGGTCTTCACTGCGTCCGTCCGTTAAGCCTCCCGTGAATCCGTACGTGAAGCCTCCCGTGTATCCGTACGTGAAGCCTCCTGTGTGTCCGTACGTGAAGCCTCCCATGAGTCAGTCAGTAATACAGCACATCTACTACACACACAAAGCCGTAGATAGATGAAACAAAAACTCACTTACTGGTAAAGTATCCGCTCAGAAATCGAAGTGACCATAACGCGTTGTGGTGGTTTTCAAACTAACCAGAAAGCTAAATTTTGCTTTTTGGCTTTTACCCTAACCCAATCCAAACTATCTTAAGCTAACCCAATTCAAACTAACCTAAGCTAACCTATAGCAAAATCTCGCTTCTGATTATTTTCCATGGAACCACAAAGCGTTGTGGTCGCTTTTCGGATTCTGAGCCCAACATATATACATTTTAAGTGCATTACATCACCCCAAGTCAGGCATGCAATTCCCTCCAGATTGCCTCCGCCTCATCTTACCTCACCTCACCTATCCTAATCTAACCTAACCAAACCAAAACAAACCTAATCTAACCTAACCCCTAGCCAAGCATACTATCCTCTCCAGATTGCCTCCGCTTCACCTAACATACTGGGCGAGGCATTCTGAGCCACGTTACTGAGGAAGAACCATAAATAAGGTCCATCAGTCAGAGTCGCCCTGAGGCATCCACCCACCTGCTATTCAGTCCTGAGTTCTGGACAATATTAACAACTTGGCCCGAGAAGAAATGTCGAATGGGGGGTGGGGTGGGGGGGGGAGGAGGTAGGGGAAGGGGAGAGAAGGGGAAAGGGCGGGAGGGATGGGTAAGGGAAGAGATGGGAAGGGGAGAGAGAGAGAGACATAGATTACAGGTGGAGTTTTAAGTGACATGGTGATGACTGTTATTATTTGTACATAGAACAAGCAATAATGACGAAGCATAAAAGACCAATGGCAAATACAATCTTAAGGACTCAGTCAGTCTAGAGCCATCAATGACATGCCTTTACCCCCTGACCAACACACAAACCCATTACACTAGACATCCACCAAATGTTCCTCGAAGTTAGCAACAATCACCTCGCCTCTGACACAGTGACCACAACATCAATACTGGGCGACGTCTTAGGAAACACTGGAACTCTTGTAAAAAGTTCAGGTAACAGAGTTTTTTTTTTTCTTAGCTACCAAGACCAAGATCACTGCCACAGTAACCCCCTAAATCACTATGGAGTGTGCTGTGTGAAGTACCAAAGTAATATAAGGTTAGGAGACGCAAGGAAACTGTTTCTAACCGATTTTAATAATGCCTTAAGCACAATTAGCTTATAATACGGTTTAGTTAACAGAGAGTTTCATCCTCAACACAACTCCCAAAACCCACGGCAGTTCAGGGTCCGTACGGTAGATGTTTAAGGGGACAAGAAGTACACACAAAGTCTGCGATAATTCCGACAAAAGAAAACCTTATCTTGTTTTCTGTACAACTGTGGAGAGTAATTTAATCTAGGCTCGTTGTATTGTTCACTGATCTTTCTCTCTCTCTCTCTCTCCACAATGACCTCAAAATAGACGAGGATAAGACCATCAAAAAAACGCTCCCTAGTGACCCGTTACTCTGACAATTTAGCATCTCGAGTTGGTAAAAGTCGTAAGGGTAGACCAGAGGGTTTTACGACCCCAGACGACTACACCCCTCCCCCAGTCCTAAACACCGGGTCTTAACGTGACTGCTGAGAATACCTTGAACTGAAGCAATTACACTAAAACACCCGAAGGATCATGTGAAGCTTAAGAGACGGTGCCATCAAACTCTCTATCATGCTGGTTGATCGAGTTCAATCATTACAACTAGGGGCAGTCTCCAGCAGTGCCATAGGTGACTATCATGTTGAGTCCGTATGAATACCTGGATGCTGCAGGAGAAATAAAGCAGCAATTAGTCACGTATGGATAAGGTTTAAGACAATGAAGAGCCGGACTCGTACAGTCAAGCTCGTCAATAAACACTGCCAGCTGGAACAATGCCAAGACGCGCGAAATGGAGAGAAACAGTCCCGTCATTCATCTTGAGACGGGCGAGCGGGGAAGACCCTTCAAGGAGATAAGTGACACATGCACCAAGAGACAGAGAGAGAGAGAGAGAGACACACACACACACACACGTTTAATATTACCAGACAAACGAAAAAAATAAAAATAAAATAAATAAAAACCAAGACACCCAACTCTAGTAAATGTCAACAAATATATTAAAAGAAAACTCGGCTTTTTCTTCAGCCATGTTCACTCAGCCATGTTCACTCCAAGTCTACCAATTCTACCAACAACGATCCTCCACTTAAAGCAGGAAGGTGTTGCCAATTAATCAACAGCGGAAAATAAATGGAGGATATACTGATAATCAATAAGAATAATTATTTTAGTTTATCACACTTCTTGCTACCGAGGCTCAGATAATTATACACAAATCTGTCACACTCTACTTAACAGTCTGACACACAGTTATGTCTCCCCAAACAGTCCGGAACAGTCATGTCTCTCTTAACACACACACACATATACACACACACGCACACACACAGTACAGCAAAAGGTCAAAAGAACATTGTTTCCGTTGCCACACAGCAGGTAATAAAGCAACAACATAAGCTGTCATCTCCTCCGTGAGAACTTTACACACTGGATCTCACGTCCAACTTTTGCTGTAAAATTCTCGCCGTCAGTGTAAAAGGTCTTCCCTGAACTTCCCTCCTCCTAAGGTTATTACAGTTTGCCTTACCTTAATCCATACACCCCAGTCCCAGTCCCACCCGAGGACCCCATAGCCTATACGAAGACCTCTGGAACTGGTGATACCCCAGCCCAAGTGTGGATAAGGGACAAATGATACCCCAGCCCAAGTGTGGGTAAGGGACAAATTATACCCCAGCCCAAGTGTGGATAAGGGACTAATTATACCCCAGCCCAAGTGTGGATAAGGGACAAATTATACCCCAGCCCAAGTGTGGATAAATAAAAAAAAAACACATGATTTTAATTCAATAATTCCTAACGACCTAAAGTAATTCAATTGGGCATATAGTAGGTACGATAAAAGCGGCAAACAAAACAACAAAAACATTCCTGAAGGCTTTAAGTCGTCACATCTAAAACACAACAACATGACAACACAACACCGTGGCAACACAACAACACGACAACACAACACAACAATATGACAACACCAGGACAACATAACACAACACCAGGACAACATAACACAACACCAGGACAACATAACAACACAACATGCAGTAAGAAAACACAACAACATGACAACACAACAACATAACACAACATGACAACATAACACAACAATATGACAACATAACAACACAACATGACAACACAACATCATGACAACATAACATGACAAAACAACATAAAACAACACGACAACATAACAACATGACAAGACAACATGACAAGACAACATAACACAACATGACAGCATAACACAACATACAACATAACATGACCACACAACATGACAAGACAATAACATGACAAGACAACATAACATGACAATACAACAACATGACCACACAACATAACAACATGACAACACAACGCCCCCTCTCTCTCTCTCTATCCCGGGCCCAGCGTCACACTAGGAACCGGAGATCCTGTTATGACGGAGGAGGGCAGGAGCAGGTGTGTCCTATCAACACACACACACACACACACACACACACACTGTAAGTCCTCAACATACAAGGATCCTTCATACTTGTCAGCTATAATTATGTAACCACCGGGTACAAAATAGTTCCTTTACTTAACCGTAGACACTAAATTAAACTATGAAATAATTTAGTTTTTCTCCATAGTCTTCTCTCTAGGCTACGAGGGTTAATTCCAATAATAGGGATCCCTTTTTGGGGTCGAGTTTTGATGATGATTTTCTTTTTCTTTACAATAAATGTATGGAAACCTGTACAGTTGGTTGGTCATGTGGCAGCTATACCCATTAATACAGAGAAAACTACTTGTATATCATATCTTATTCTATTAACTGGTATAAACATGTAAGACTCTTCACCTTTATCTTCCATGACACTGTAAGAATTGTCATATATTAGTAATAAATTCTGCAAGGTTACTCGCTAATTGTTCATGTCATCACGTCACTCCACTGGGACGTGTGATGTTGGAGGTGGAAAAAGCCTTCATTACACTGGTGATTACACGTAGCGTCCGGCCGGCTGTTCACCCAGACAGAAGAGCGGTATTAACTATAAGCCTCGGTTAAAACGTTGTATAATGATCCATTCAAACGAAAACTGAAAAATATTAACAATATCCAGTCATCCGCGAACTTCAAACGATTAACCTAATACCTTATCACCTGATAACTTAAAGCGGGCGACAGAACTGACAGTTTAAGCTGACTGTCTGTATAAGTGTCTCTTACAACCTTTCTACCACTACCTCTGTCATTATTCCATCCAACAATGTGCCAACCATCTCTCCCATAAACCTCCCGGAGTCTTTACAAACCAAACGGCAAATAATTGAGGCGCCATCCTTAAATCAATCCTGACCTCACGCCATCCGATCCACTGTACCTTTTCAATGTCGTTTCACTGATTCAATTTTACATCACCGTCATTTTTAAAAGGCATAAGGCGCTTCACTCCTCATACGACCATCATTCGCTTCTCTCGTATTATTAATCTCCTACGAGCACCATCAGCTGAATTTTTCCAGGACGGTCACGAGTTAATGTTGTTCCTTCTGGTGCTCCTACAGATTGTCTGGCACGGGGCAAGTCTACCTCAGCTTTAAAAACAAACCAACAATTTTGAAATAACACTGATTTTAGTCCAGGGAGAGGCTTAGATACGGTACATATTACTGTAGAGAAGAAATGAGAGGTCAAGGGTAGTGAGAAACAGTTTACCAAATATTAAATAAATGATAAAATCAACTCCAATATACAACCATCACCAAGTAAATACAATGTAACAACAATGATGATGATGATAAATAAAACCAATGAGTCATTACTTCCTTAACAGTATTAACACACTCCCCTACTGCTACTACTACTACTACCACTACAACTACTACTACTAACTACTACGAAAACCGATTCCTCTATTCCACGAAAGACCCTGCTCAAAACACTAACAATAGCGAGTATTTCACATTAATAAAGGAATTACGACAATCACGAAAAACAAAATAAATCCGAGCCACAACACATCCTCACACAGCTCTACAATCATAGCCTTTACTCAACAAATCAATTACAAGAAGCACAAAGGGTTGAAACTAATGGCATAACAATCGCTACTGTAACAAGATGAAGTAAGTGTCTCGGGGGCAAAGAATCCTTAACAAATGGAATAACATCTACACACCTTTACTTCTCTCACTCATTCACGTTATGAGCACCACAACAACTAGTACAACTGCTACCATAACCTCCAGCACCTACAGGAAGAACGGGGGGCAAACTGAAATCCTGAGGTGGTTGTGTATGTGTGCAGTTCATCACACTTGATTACCTCCTCAAAGACACACACACACACTCTCACTTAATGAAGGGGGGAAGAGGGGGGGAAGGGAGGAGGGGAAGAGGGGGGGATGGTACTAGGTGAGATAACAAAAGACAACAGGAGACACCACCGAGGCGCTAACACCACCGAGGCGCTAACACCACCACCAGAGTAACCAGAAGAACAATCAGCTGGTGAGTCCTAGATTGCCACAACGATAGGGAGGTTTATGGCAAGTCAGAAGCTGCGGGCAAGATATTACTATACATCTCACGCTCATTACAGCTCACCCAGCGAACATCAGAGGCGCCGTAAGGACCGGTTGAGAGGGGTTGGTCTGGCATCTGTCGACCATGAATTCGCAATTGTCAGAAAATAAGATACACGTCAAATTAATGAGTGTAATGAAGGAGGAATTATTCTAAACTGATGCTAGAGACATCGACAAGTCTTATCCCTTCAGGTTTGGTAATTAGCTACGTGATGTTTCTAGGTGAAGAATTTCCTAAGAATAGAAGAACAGAGAGAGAGAGAGAGAGAGAGAGAGACTAACAGCACAATACATCCCGTTAAAGACATCATGCCTGATTAACAAATGTGTATCGTGCCCCCTTGCCCTACCGCGACTGAAAAGAAGGCATCTCCAAAACTGCAAAAACACGCGTCCTTCCTGGGAGGTTCAGAGGGCCAGTACACAGATGTCACCCATTTCTTTATCTTCCTTAAGGGAGAGAGGACGGACCAAGAGAAGATAACAACAACAACGAATAAAAATTAAAACTAACAACGAATAAAAATAAAAACAAAACAAACACAAATAGAAACAATAACAAATAAACAAAATAAAAATAAGTCTCATTCCTTCGTTCATATCCAAGATTATACCGTCATTTTCGACCGAGAGACATTCGAATGACGTTCCATCTCAAGAGGAGGAGGTCGACTGGGATTATAATGTGTCCTAGTCAATACCCGGGCTAAGAAGACAAGTCACTCCGAGACAGTGATGAGTCGTAGTGGTTCATTGGTTCATTTAGACGAGGCGACACACTAATTTTTTTTTTTTTTTGGGGGGGGGGGGGATGGGAGGGAAAAAGGGGTGGGAAGAAGGGAAGGGAAGGGAGGGGAGGGGAGGGAAGGGGAGGGGAGGGAAGGGGAGGGGAGGGGTGGGAAGGGAAGGGAAGGGTGGGGAGAGGCCTCTAGCTGGAATAACAAATAGGTTACCTCGTCCTTCTGGCAGAGGAGAGATTACTTAGCCTTAATGATATAGCTCTACTGTCTCTCCTGGTGGTGTTGTTGGTTGGTTGCGCTCCCTGCTCCCACGTACAAGTCCAGGGTTCGATTCCATGATTAGTAAGGTAATGATTGCACATTAATATACACATAATGGTTAAATCCCATCAGGGGCTCATTTGCATTATCTGTTTGTATTCAGTATTTATTCCTCTTGTACCACAGAACCAATCTAGGTGTGGACTCAAATATACAAACGAGCACACACACACACACACACACACACACACACAGCATTACCCGCCATATCAATTACTACATCAGGTTATCTGCCAGTGGTGTTATGCCTTCATCCGCGTTAGTGCAGTAAAGAAGATTATATTTGACGGGGAAAAATATTGAAACCCATTAATACGTTTCATAAATATACTGTATATATTAGCGAGGATTATTCCCCTGATATAAACTCAAATCCACAAAGCGACTGACCTAATTAAAGCTGACCTAACTTAACCTAACCTCACTTCACCTAACCTAACCTAACCTAATAACTTTCAAACAAATTAATCAACAATAAAATAAAAAATAAATCAACTTTAACCCCGGAACCAGACTTAACCAGAAAACGTGTACCATTCATGTACTGTACACGTAAACAACTCAATAAAACTTAACCCATAAATATAATAAACTACAGTAATAAACAGAGAAGGAAAAATAAAAACATATTTCAACCTACGGGTAAGGTAAGGTAAGGTAAGGTAAGGTACGGTACGGTAAGGTAAGGTACGGTAAGGTAAGGTACGGTTAGGTTAGGTTAGGTTAGGTAAGGTTAGGTTAGGTTAGGTTAGGTAAGGTACGGTAAGGTTAGGTAAGGTAAGGTAAGGTAAGGTACGGTTAGGTTAGGTAAGGTAAGGTTAGGTTAGGCTAGGTTAGGTTAGGTTAGGTAAGGTTAGGTTAGGTAAGTTAAGGTAAGGTAAGGTTAGGTTAGGTAAGGTAAGGTAAGGTTAGGTTAGGTTAGGTTAGGTTAGGTTAGGTTAGGTAAGGTTAGGTTAGGTTAGCCTTTAAAGCAGCATTAATGGAGTCTACTATGTTAGTCGGGTAATTTATACGTCTATTAATTTGTACCGAATTAAGCGTGACAGCTGTAATGAGGGAAAGAGGGGAGGGTGGGGGGGTGAGAGAGGAGGGGAGGTGAGAGAGGAGGGGGGGTGAGAGAGGAGGGGAGGTGAGAGAGGAGGGGAGGCGAGAGAGGAGGGGAGGTGAGAGAGGAGGGGAGGTGAGAGAGAGAGAGGAGGGGAGGTGAGAGAGAGAGAAGAGGAGGGGAGGTGAGAGAGAGAGGAGGGGAGGTGAGAGAGGAGGGGAGGTGAGAGAGAGAGGAGGGGAGGTGAGAGAGGAGGGGAGGTGAGAGAGAGAGAGGAGGGGAGGTGAGAGAGAGAGAGGAGGGGAGGTGAGAGAGAGAGGAGGGGAGGTGAGAGAGAGAGGAGGGGAGGTGAGAGTCTCAGGCCTAATAGGAGATGTGGCCAATCCCCTGATGGAAGCCCACGCCACGAAATACAATTAGCACGCGGTAAATACAATTAATAAAGTCTACAGATAGTGTATTTTCTGCTGTTGATAAAATAAGGATGAAGTTAACAGCAGTAGGCCTAATGATTTTTGTTAGGCTGGTATTGTTTATATACCTGTCCAATGGGTGTGAGTTGATGATGGGGTCTTGGTATAGAGGGAGAGTATAGCTTATTCCACTCATCCATTAGTATTCTATATCCGAACCAATGTTTATTCAATTTCCTTCCCAAATCTAATGTTTTTTTTTTTCGTAGCTTAAACACATTACTACGTGTTCGTCCTTGATTGGATATTATTAAGCATCTTAGTTATCACACACACACACACACACACACACACACACACACACACACACACACACCTGACAGTAGGTATACATGTAATTCTAATTCAATCAACATAACAACATCGGTTTATACAGGTGTTAAAAGTCAGATGAGGAACCACTACAAAAAACAGCGGAGGGAGGAGGAGAATATTCAAAGTCTTCCCATCCAACTTGGTAATCCCGTGACCCCCAACTTGTGGCGAGGTCGGAGACGTCAGTAATGAAAGGCTTCCTCGCTCCCTCTCCTCTACTAATGACCCCCATCACCCCGGCCTGGTAAACACAGCACGGTATATAAAGTGCTCCATTTACAGCCAAAACTTCGTAAAAAAAAAAAAAAAAAAAGTTTCTTGGTCTAATCACATGGCCAGCTGGATAATTACTCAGGGCCAACTAGATAACTGCTCTGGGCCAACTAGATAACTACTCAGGGCCAACAGGATAACTGCTCAGGACCAACTGGATAACTGCTCACTACTCCTGGTACATCATGATAACACGAGCCACCCACAAGGTCAGGTCTGATTCCTCACTCCCGAATCCCCTTACGTACGATATAATTGAAACATGACTTCAAAGTAAATTCCCCTTTTTTTTCCTGATATTCTTAAGATAAATCCATTAACTAGGACAAGTACAAACAATTTCCTTCCCCTAAAAATTCTTATGGGTAGCGTATAGACACATTTCCCTAACCCTTTGAATTCCAGTAAAATATACGATAGCTTTAGCCCAAAACTCAGGTGCGTTATATCGAGTCATTACACCCAAATGCACCTGTAATTTCTGTCCCATACGTGGATAGAGATGCCCCTAGGTAATGTCGTAAGAGTATCAGAAAAGAAAAAATAATTATGTCATCGTTTTGGAAGTGTGGCGGTGACATCTCTTTGGGGAGTACAGGAATGGGTTTCTTTCCTAACTCTGGCCAGGGGGAGAGGACGGGTGGGGAGGTGAAAGAAAGGGGGATAAGAGGGGAAAAGGACGGGTGGGGGGTATAAGACGGGAGGTAAGGAGTAGAGTAC
The DNA here is from genome assembly GCA_958450375.1 of Homarus gammarus. NCBI lineage: Eukaryota > Metazoa > Arthropoda > Malacostraca > Decapoda > Nephropidae > Homarus > Homarus gammarus. Next base: position 1,071,661 of record CAUDMG010002243.1, read on the forward strand.
GCGAAAAGAGGGGAAGAGAGGGGGGGAAAAGGTGAAGAGGAAAAAATGGGGACAAGAGGGGAAGAGGGGAAGAAGGGGGAAGGGGAAGAATGGGGAAGGGGAAGAGAGGGGAAGAGGGGGAAAGGGGAAGAGGGGGAAAGGGGAAGAGAGGGGACGAGGGGGGAAAGGGGACGAGGGGGGAAAGGGGACGAGGGGGGAAAGGGGAAGAGAGGGGAAGGGGAAGAGAGGGGAAGAGGGGGGAAGAGGGGGGAAAAGGGGAAGAGGGAAAAAGGGTGAAGAGAGGGGGAAAAAGGGGGAAGAGGGAAAAGGGGGGGGAAGAGAGGGAAAAGAGGATATAAGGAGAGAGGATATGACATAAGGGGAGAAAAGGGGAAAAGGCGAGGAAAAGGGGAAAAGGGATAGGGGAACAGAAGGTATAAGAGGGGATACAATAAATGAATTAACACAGGTATGATCAAAGAGAAGAGAATCATCATAATAGAATCGAACCCAGAAAAAACTCGGACAGACAGACAGAACTAATTTCACCAGCCCCTCCTTAATGAAGAGGGGATAAAGAAAAAGAGAAAACACACAACCAAACAGTAAAGTCAATAGAGAATGACAGAATAAAGAAACAGACAGGTGAGGCAAAAGAGGACAGGGTGAACAGGAGGTCTGTCAGTTAAAACCTAATCCTTCCACACACACACACACACACACACACACACCTGACACGAGTAATGCCCAAACAACTAAACATACTTAAACTAGACTAATCACACCTAAACACGTAAACTAAACACAACTAAACACATTAACAAAACACATCTGAACACCTGTCGAAAAAATACCCATGAGAGCTGAACCTTTTCGCACCTGCCTTAAATAATGTTAACCCAAAAAGCAACACTCCCTTCCTCCCCTCACCTGTAATAATAAACTAGAGGCCTAGAGACAGGTAACGCCCACCGTGAATGACAAACGCTTACAAGGTATACACAATCTTTAAAAGGGAAGCACAAACAGGGAAGTACTCACGATTCTAAACAGTTCACATGATGTACACACACACAATCAAGATTTTCAGCTACACAAAAGTCGCGCCCGATTTTTACCCACACAAAATATAGAAACGAGAGCAACAGTCTTCCCTTCACGACGACGAACTAAACAAGGCGGATCTGCTTAACATCGCAGCCATACCTAGTATCTTAATAATAATAATACCTAGATAAATAATAATAAAGATATGACAGCACATATCCTTGGTCAAGATAGCGGGGAATTGAAGATAAGAAGGGATTAACGCCACCTGTTCGACAAATACTATGTTGGCTGCTTCTGTCTGCTCTGATGAGGAAACTGTTATCTTGGGTCTTCAACATTACATTCCTGTGTAGCCATTCCTGTGTAGCCAAGTCCTTATCGTCGTGATTATTAGCTTTTGGTTTACCTGAAGATTAGACACCTCTTGTTAATTAACCACCTGTGGGAAGAGGGGTGAAGGAAAGGAGAGAGGGGAGGAGAGAGGAGGGTGTGGGAGACAAGGGTGGAGGGTAGGGTAGGGTAAGGTAGGGTAGGGTAGGGTAGGGTAGAGGTAGGGTAGGGTAGGGTAGAGGTAGGGTAGGGTAGGGTAGGGTAGAGGTAGGGTAGGGTAGGGTAAGGTGGGGTAAGGTAAGGCAGGGTAGGGTAGAGGTAAGGTAGGTAGGGTAGGGTAAGGTGGGGTAGGGGTAGGGTAGAGTAGAGGTAGGGTAGGGTAGAGGTAGGGTAGGGGTAGGGTAGGGGTAGGGTAGGGGTAGGGTAGGGTAGGGTAGGGTAGAGGTAGGGTAGGGTAGGGTAGAGGTAGGGTAGGGTAGGGTAGGGTAGAGGTAGGGTAGGGTAGGGTAGGGTAGGGTAGAGGTGAGGTAGGGTAGGGTAGGGTAGGGTAGGGTAGGGTAGAGGTAGGGTAGGGTAGGGTAGAGGTAGGGTAGGGTAGAGGTAGGGTAGGGTAGGGTAGAGGTAGGGTAGGGTAGAGGTAGGGTAGGGTAGGGTAGAGGTAGGGTAGAGGTAGGGTAGAGGTAGGGTAGGGTAGGGTAAGGTAGGGTAGAGGTAAGGTAAGGTAAGGTAAGGTAGGGTAGGGTTATGTTATGTTATGTTAGGTTAACATTAAAGGTGATTAACACTCAGGTGAAATAAGTCAGGGGGTCCTAATCTTCAGGTGATCCTATTAGTGTTCCTCACGTAATCCTGGTGAGTCACTGACCAGCCCAGCTTATGACACAATTCTTTCTCACTCTTTGTTTTGTTTACTTTAGGAGACTTACTTTACCTTCTTCCTGACATTTCATTTCTTTCCCATTTCAAATCTTAAACCAAATCTGTTACACTTCCCAATTTGCCAACGACATATATTACCCAATCAACCTAAACCATTTCAAGATACTTCCCTACTTTCCCCACCAACTTACGATGCCTCAAGATAACTTCCCTATGAATTTAAACTACGGTACTTTCCAATTAAATATAGACGTCTTGATACACTACTTCCCCCACTCACTGCCTTTCCATGATGCTTGCCTAATAGTATTATGACACTTCCCAATTATTCCAAGTCTCAAGGTACTTCCCTATTACCCAACACGCTTCCCTAATAGACCAACGGGCTCAAGACACGTCCCTATTAAACCAAGACACTCAAGACACTTCCCTATTAGACCACGAGGCAGGTGATCTCTCCCTATTGAGGGCTGATTAATTACAACCTTGCTCTGGCAACTATAGGGCCAAGTAGCCCAACTTTCTACAGTACAATGAGGGGTTTAGGGAGGGGGAGGAGAAGAAGAGGAGGATGGGGAGGAGAAGTAGAGGGGGAGGAGGAGAAGAAGAGGAGGATGGGGAGGAGGAGAAGTAGAGGAGGAGGAGGAGAAGAAGAGGAGGATGGGGAGGAGGAGAAGTAGAGAGGGAGGAGGAGAAGAAGAGGAGGATGGGGAGGAGGAGAAGTAGAGGAGGAGGAGGAGAAGAAGAGGAGGATGGGGAGGAGGAGAAGTAGAGGGGGAGGAGGAGAAGTAGAGGAGGAGGGGAGGAGAAGAAGTAGAGGGGGAGGAGGAGAAGTAGAGGAGGAGGGGGAGGAGAAGAAGTAGAGGAGGAGGGGGAGGAGGAGAAGTAGAGGAGGAGGGGGAGGAGGAGAAGTAGAGGGGGAGAAGAAGAAGTAGAGGAGGAGGGGGAGGAGGAGAAGTAGAGGAGGAGGAGAAGTAGAGGAGGAGGAGGAGGAGGAGGAGGAGGAGGAGGAGAAGTAGAGGAGGAGGAGGAGGAGGAGAAGTAGAGGAGGAGGGGAGGAGGGGAGGAGGAGAAGTAGAGGAGGAGGGGAGGAGGAGAAGTAGAGGGGGATGGGGAGGAGGAGAAGTAGAGGAGGAGGGGGAGGAGGAGAAGTAGAGGTGGAGGAGGAGAAGTAGAGGGGGAGGAGAAGTAGAGGAGGAGGGGGAGGAGGAGAAGTAGAGGGGGAGGAGGAGAAGTAGAGGTGGAGGAGGAGAAGTAGAGGAGGAGGAGGAGAAGTAGAGGGGGAGGGGGAGGAGAAGAAGTAGAGGAGGAGAAGTAGAGGGGGAGGAGAAGTAGAGGAGGAGGAGAAGTAGAGGAGGAGGAGAAGTAGAGGAGGAGGGGGAGGAGGAGAAGTAGAGGAGGAGGGAGAGGAGGAGAAGTAGAGGAGGAGGAGGAGGAGGAGGAGGAGGAGGAGGAGGAGAAGTAGAGGAGGAGGAGGAGGAGGAGGAGAAGTAGAGGAGGAGGGGAGGAGGAGAAGTAGAGGAGGAGGGGGAGGAGGAGAAGTAGAGGTGGAGGAGGAGAAGTAGAGGGGGAGGAGAAGTAGAGGAGGAGGGGGAGGAGGAGAAGTAGAGGGGGAGGAGGAGAAGTAAAGGTGGAGGAGGAGAAGTAGAGGAGGAGGAGGAGAAGTAGAGGGGGAGGGGGAGGAGAAGAAGTAGAGGAGGAGGAGGAGAAGTAGAGGTGGAGGAGGAGAAGTAGAGGGGGAGGAGAAGTAGAGGAGGAGGGGGAGGAGGAGAAGTAGAGGGGGAGGAGGAGAAGTAGAGGGGGAGGAGAAGTAGAGGAGGAGGGGGAGGAGGAGAAGTAGAGGAGGAGGGGGAGGAGGAGAAGTAGGGGAGGAGGAGGAGAAGTAGAGGAGGAGGGGAGGAGGAGGGGGAGGAGGAGAAGTAGAGGAGGAGGGGGAGGAGGAGGAAAGGTAGAAAAAAGGAGGACGAGAAGAAGTAGAAGAAAAGGAAGAGAAGTAGAAGATGAAGAGAAGTAGAAAGGGGAGGAGGAAGAGGAAGGAAAGAAGTAAAAGAGGAGTGGAGGAGGACACCGCCACCATTGACATAGTGAGCAGAGGGTAAAACACTATCAACCGGGTGACGGTGTGTGGGGTGGTGTATGGAGTGGTGTGTTGATGGAGTGGTGTGTGGCGTGGTATGGAGTGTGGCGTGGTGTGTGGTGTGGTGACGGTGTGTGGGGTGGTGTATGGAGTGGTGTGTTGATGGAGTGGTGTGTGGCGTGGTATGGAGTGTGGTGTGTGACATGTGTGGTATGTGGCGTGGTGTGTGGCGTGGTATGGAGTGTGGTGTGGTGTGTGGTGAGTGGGGTGGTGTATGGAGTGGTGTGTTGATGGAGTGGTGTGTGGCGTGGTATGGTGTGTGATGTGTGATGTGTGGTGAGTGGGGTGGTGTATGGAGTGGTGTGTTGATGGAGTGGTGTGTGGCGTGGTATGGTGTGTGATGTGTGGTATGTGGCGTGGTGTGTGGCGTGGTATGGAGTGGAGTGTGGTGTGTGGTGTGTGGTGAGTGGGGTGGTGTATGGAGTGGTGTGTGGCGTGGTATGGTGTGTGGTGTGGTGTGTGGCGTGGTGTGGTGTGGACGACCTACGTGCAGAAGCCCCACATGATCAGTCACCCTCCACACCACACCACGACCTCCAGAAACCAACTCATGAGCCCGTACAATGTGAGTGCCTTTGTCTGTCTGTCTCTTTATCTCTCTCTTACTCTGCACACACACTCACACAGTACGTCTATTTGGCCACACTAAGTCCACTTAAATCTGGCCAATTTCAAAAATATCAATTTACTATAAATAAATCTGACCAGACTAACACACAGTTGGCCTCATAATAACTAAATCTGACAAAACTATCACCATTTCAACCCTAAATCTGGCCACTCTCTCAAAATGTTCGATTCCATACAGCTAAATCGGGCAGCACTATCACACAATTCTCCCCTGTATAAAATAATCAGACCACAAAATCCTACCATAATGACTAAATCTGACCACACACTTTACAAAATCTGACCACCATCATAAAATCCTCCCCATAATGACTAAATCTGACCACACCATCACACAATTCTCCCCATTCTGAGTAAATCCGACCACACACTCACAAAATATCCGTTGCAAAGCCAACTCCTTAAGCCACACAGTAAAATATCCACGTTGAGATCCACCGCATCCACCAAGAAGACGTAACATTATTCTCACTACAGCTGCATGAAGGTTCACTACAGCTGCATGAAGGCTCACTACAGCTGCACGAAGGTTCACTACAGCTGCACGAAGGTTCACTACAGCAGCACGAAGGTTCGGTACAGCTGCATGAAGGTTCACTACAGCTGCACGAAGGTTCACTACAGCTACACGAAGGTTCTCGAAGTACAGTATACGCGACTCAGTTCCCAATTGTATCGTATATATCCAGTTAAGGATTGTGTTTGATGCCATTTTAGGGGTTACTGTGTGTGTGTGTTATAGCTTAAGTCTACCAGTTCGCTAGGCGAGTTCTTTACACCTCCAGTTACGAGGGAAATTCAACGAACGAATTCGCTCTTTAAGACATGTGACCGT
>CAUDMG010002243.1:1082500-1222500 GCA_958450375.1 Homarus gammarus
GTGAATGTCACCTAAGAGCTTCGAGCTTCAGTCCAAATTGACAAACAGCAACCGAATTTCAGTCTTTTATTTGATTTGGTTTAATTTTATTATTTTATGATCATCATTTTGTTTTATGGGGATATTACTGTTTGAATGTCATGATATAATGATAGAATTGGGTGTGGCCAACTCTAGTACAGTACATGGTGGCTGAAGATGCTGTTAATGGGAGGTTGCTGGTAGATGGAATGCCTGATAACTGAGTCGACTTGTGAATCCATACAGCTTATTTTATGTTTTTATCACATTATATGAAGCAGTAAACAAAAACTACAGTAAAGGGCATCAATAAATGCCTTACTTTAACCGTTCATAATGTATTATACGTACAGTCGGGTCAAAATTTCACTCCCCTTGGTGACACTTGAGTAACGCGAATGAGTCTCGAACTGACTTATCCTGACTGTTTCATCTCATTTGGAGTCGGTTTTGCTTCATTTTGGGCGGGAGCGAACTTTTGACCCAGACTGTATCTTATTGTATAGAGTACAGTAAAGAATTTCTGCATTTTATCTTCAGAATTACCATTTATTTTTTCAACAAATTTTCAATGAAAAATGTAGAGAATATTTTCTTTCTATACACTCCTTCATGTCTTTATGCTAATTAGTTATGCACATTTGAAATCATCATGTTATGGTAAATGCCAAACTTATTTTTCATCTTTAAACCAACAGTCTTAACAACACACAATCATTGGTCTATTTTCATGCACATGGAATTACACAATAATCTCCTCAATAAAACATGATAGCAGATGTATTTACTGAGAAATGTATGGAAAAGAGATATTATTATCACCAATGTCTTACAGCCATTTTCCACACCTGCATGAATAAGCCATGATTACTGTACCATACAGTACAATATTTGGTGTACAGGGGAATATTGTAGTTGAATCAACAATATTGTACAGGTGCAAAGCAAAGACTCTGAATACAAATGGAAGAAACAATTTGGAAGCAGTAATACTGTACTTAGGAGCTATGAACAAGATTAACAGGTTGTGCAAAATGATACACATACAGTATAGTACTGTAGATGTAAAAGGGTGGTACAGTATTGTGGAAGGGACAAGAGTGTTGGAAAGAAAACAAGTTAGGTTTTGCTATTAAGTAGACATCTTAAGAGATTGGGAAGTGAATACAGTACTGTACAGTATTGGTAAACAGAATGTATAGTTCAGAGGTGGTTGGTTGGAGAAAAAAGAGGAAGACCAAAAAGATGAAAGTAATGGGTAAAAAAGAAATAGCTGCTGCACTGAATTACAGGGAGATGAACATCCAGGAAGCAACAGTGATTTTCTAAGACCAAAGTACAATGTGTAAGAACAATTGATCTCGACTTTGAAACTACTGTAAACATCAATAATCAAATCAAATTACAAGTTCTTATTTCTAAATGCATTTCATTCATTCAATTCAATCACACTTCTAATTCCTAACAATCAGTATAGGTATTTGCTAAAATTAAAAATGACGGAAAATTTTAATCTATAGTTTAAAACATTCTGAGCAAATGTACCAAAACAATGAAAAAAATAGTGACCATATATTATTAAAGAACAATATGTCATACACAACTTGGATGAACGACTCAATGGCTAACAATTGTACAGTACTCTCTAGGAACCACGTGTACAAATTAAATACAGGTACTCTTTGACTTACGACCTACGACCACCCGAACATACGACCGCCACAGTCGTAAAAAATATTTTTCAAATTACATATTTTCGAGTCCCGGCGTTAGTGATCGCACTGTGTACTGACAAAAAATTTTTTTTGTAATTCCCTTTAAAATGGCTGGCAAGCGTAAAAGTGAGAGTTCTCGTGGTGCTGAGAAGAAAAAAAGACACCCATTTTAGATTTTCTATGTATTAATTTCGCATTTTTTACTTACGACCAATTCGACTTACGACCTGGTCGTCGGTCCCTAACCCCGTCGTAAGTCAAGGACTGACTGCACACCAATCGCATTAACTCTTTCCTTAAAGGTGTGGTTTGGTTTAAACTTTACAAGAACACAATATTCCCTACCTTGGGCTGAAGGGCTTTAGTATAGGTACTGTAAATGGTCCCTTCCAAATACTATGCAGTAATCCTTCACAACTGAAGCTGATCCAATTATCTGCAGAGAAAAGAAATAAAAAAAAAATAAAAACAAAAAATAAAAAAAAATATATATATATATATCAAATGAATAACAGATATGAAAGATTAATGAATGCGTACAAAAGGTCATTTTATAACCAGGGGAAGAATTGAGTTCCCCACAAAATGTATACGTACAGCACAATACCTGTGTACTGTATTCACACACATATGAAGCAAATACAGTATATCACAAGTTCACCTGTCCTACTTCATCTGTTTATTCTGAGCTTTTTTTAAGCAGGAAATACAGCACAAACACACCTCCTACCATAGACAAGTGAATAACTCATTTCTTCATCATAATCTGCTCCAATTGCTACTCTTAAGTCCACAGAAGTAGACTCTAAGCAAGTGAGAATACAAAAAATATTAAGTTTCCGAAAATCCGCTCTTGCAAACATTACACGACCATAATTTATGACCATGTTTCAGTATTTTGAACATTTGTCCAACTCATACAAACAGCCTTTTTTTTAACATACTGCCAGTGATTGGTGAAACGCAGAAATTCAGACACTTGAATACAGGAAAACACACCACTAGCCGTCTTCAGTCAATTCTCCTTCATAATCTTGCTCAAAATCTCCCTCCAAGTCATTCCTATCCTCCAACTACAGTACAGTATTACTGTACACTGCAACTTCACTCACATTTACAAAATGCCAGTTATATTGGACTTCAGGTAATGAGCTACATTTAAGTAAGAAATTCATAATCATTTCTGCCTTTAATTTATACTGTAGGTACACACAGTAAAAAAAGTATCAAGCAGGGTGGGTCTGCTGACTTCCGTAATGATCCATACATCACCTGATGTGCCGGGAGGGTTGGTATGCGTATTCATATTCAGTAATACCATCAACTATATACTGTATACGGCAGGATATGTTGTTAGCAACAGATATGTGAGGACACCCTCAGGCAAGGACAGCAGGACTACCACCATAATACAGTGGTCCCTCGGTTAACGAGCGCCTCGGTTAACAAGTTACCTTCAATAAGATTCTTAACTTCGGTTAAAGAGCACACGGGGATGGGCGGTTGGTTCCGAGGCAGAGGGCAGATTATCCCCCAAAGTTCATATAAGTCCATATCCTCACTATAATTATCACTATCACTGACTTGGGCCGGCTGTAGTGGGTGGCGGGTGAAGAACTCGGTAATGTTTTGATGACTGGGCGACCTTGTGCACACCATTTTCGCACCTCTTACACATCATGGCGGATGGCGGGAGGTTTGGATCCAAAAATGGCGCGGCTTGCCAGCCGCTCTCCGCGTAATGGGGTTCACGACCGCGGAATGTGAAAATGTTAGGTTCTGGCAAGGCACCGCGTTAACGGTGAAACGCGGATTGTGGGACCGCGTAATAGGAGGACCAACTGTATATAAAATTAAATTTCTTTGTTAAAAATGATTTGTTTGGCGTGGATTTCTTGGTGTTTGCTACCGCCAAGCATAGGATGAAGTGAAAACCTCAGCTATGAATGGTTCATGGAAAAACATATGGCCAGAGTGTGTCCATGAATTTCACGGTTTTTTCACAAGCTGAAAGTCTACAGTAAGTTCAACAAGACATTGTGACACTTGCAAATAATGTAGGCTTTGAAGAAGCCATAGAAAATGATGTGGTTGAGTTGCTAGAGTCCCATAGAGAAGATTTGACGAATGAAGATCTGATGATGCTGGAACAAGAGCGAGCTGCATGACACGAAGAGGATATAGAATTTCCACCCACCCCACTTCAGTTGACAACAAAGGATATGTCTAAAGCGTTTGCACTAATACAGGAAGGTCTGCAAATCTTTGCTGATAACGACCTCAACCGTGAAAGGAACATCAAGATTGCAAGAGCAGTTAACAATGCTCTCAGTTCCTACACTGAGCTGTACAAGGAGAAGGTGCGCCGTAAACGTCAAACAACTTTGGATGAGTTATTCATCCTCAGAGAAAAGCTGAAAGCACATGATGAAGCAGATGATGATTTACAGGGCAGGGCAGAAGAGAGTATTGCCTCTCCCTATCCCTCTAAATAACTTCCTTTGCACCACCAATCCTCAGGCAGCAGTCAACATCTTTTGTGGTAAGTACTGTACAGTACAGTACAATATTTTTATTTATTCCAACTGTATTTCTCTTCATATTACATGTATATCATGAATTATTTAATGTACTGTATTGTATGTGTTTATAAATGTTTATTTTCATTCGTAAAAGTGCTTGAATTACGTTTTTGGGGCCTAAAAAAATTCCGTAGGAACGCCAGTTTTATAATGGAAGTCAATGGGAAAATTGGTTTCGCGTTACGGAATTTTGCGATACAGTCAATTGTCCAGGGATGGAACCCTTCCGTAACGCGGGGGATGCCTGTAATCAGTTCTAGGACTTATATTCCTTACCATTTTAGTAAATATCAATAATTTCAAAAATTTAAAATTAAATTGTTTAGTAATTTTAACAATTATTGAACATAATTGAAGGTAAGGAAACTTGTTTTATGCACGCCATCCAGCCTGTCAACACACCAAACAGTCTTTGTGTCTTTTCAGTGGAGGTAACATCTTGCTTGAGACTCTCTTCAACAAAATGCTTTTTTTTGTGTTTGCAAGCAAATTATTGGTCATTTTGAAATTTATTTTATATATTGACAACATATAATGCAGTGCAGTGTTGATTTAAATTAAATAATCTTGAATTACACCCAGAGAACTAAAATTTTATGGGTGAAATGGGGTGACTTCTCTTCCACCCCAATGCCTTCTCTTCTCCCTTCTCCTTCACCCCCATTCTAATTCCCATCATCATCATCATCCAGGAGTCTTCTACACACCTCAAAGTAAGTGTACTTTTCTACCTTTTTTGTTGAATTTAGGCAATTTTCGGTGAGTTGGAACCAATTACCCAAAAACCCATTGAAACAATGGTTTCGGTTAACGAGTTTTTCGGTTAACCGAGCAACCTTCTAGAACGGATTGTGCTCGTTAACCGAGGGACCACTGTACAGGACCAACACACATATTCCTCTCTCCCTTGTCCGTGGTGTCATATTGTTTTACACATAATCCGTGCAGTACATTTTTTACTATGTACAATAGTGTAATATTATTTTATCTTAATATCAATTAGTGGTAATCACCTAGTTGTATCATTGTTTTAATAGGATTTATTGGTCTGGTTTAAAAACACATTTTCATGAACACAAAGGTGGTTAAGTAGGGACTGCCTGTACAATGGTCCCTCAGTTAACGAACACAATTCATTCCACAGAGTCGTTCGTTAACTGAAAATTTCGTTAACCAAATCCATTGTTTCAATGGGATATTGGGTAATTAGTTCCAGCTCACAGATAAGCACATACAAAGTAAAAAAAAATGCAGTAAAGTACACGTACTTTGAGGTGTGTATGTAGAAGGTTCCTGGTTGATGATGATGATGGGAATTAGAAGTGGGGATGGAGGAAAAGGTAGAATAGAAGGAAGTGGGGACGGAGGAGAAATCACCTTTCAGGGGACCCATGCTTGATGCAGTAATTTCACCAATAAAATTTTAAGTTCACTAGGTGTAATTCAAGATTATTTTATTTCAATCAACACTGCACTGCGCTATATATTATCAATATGTAAACTAAATTTAAGAATGACCAATAATTTTAATGTAAAAATGCAAAAATATTCAAGACACCAACAAAATCAATGTTCACTTCACTGTAAACAAAGCCAAACTGACGCCTGGTGGGTGAGACAAGCGGCTGATGGGCGCACAAAAAACTAGTTCCCTGTACGGCATATATTATCAATATGTTAACTAAATTTAAAAATGACTAATAATTTTAAAATAAAAAATGCAAAAATATTAAAGAGCACAACTTTCTTGATATTTACTCCACTGGAAATGAATGTAAACATAAGAACAGATTACTGAATTGGTAGACTAGCCCATCAGCTGATGCTCACAACAAAACGTGTTTGTCGTAAGGATTTCGTTAATCGAAGTTTTGTTCATTAACCGAATTGAAGATTCTTATGGTAGGTAATTCGTTAACAGAGATTTCGTTAATCGAACTGTTCGTTAACCAAGGGACCACTGTATTATGAACTGACTGCCTCAGTTACACACAATTGATGGTCTCAATTGTTTCTCTTACTTTGACAACACAACATACATGTCATTTCTCACTCTTGATATTTTTATTTTTTTTATTTTTTATTAATTTATTTATTATTATTATTACCGGTACAGTGAGTTCTGCTATAACGCGTGTTTTGATAACGCGAATTTGCTCTAACGCGATTTTTGAATTAGGAACGATATTTGTATAACGCGATTTTTGCTTACTATTTCTCCAATTTTGTGGTATTAACTGTTAATATGGTAAAGAAGAATATCTCCAAGAAGCGTTCTGGTGATAGAATTCCCGGTGATGATCGTAAAAGAAAGGATATAACACTTGAAGAGAAGCTCGATTTTATCAACCTCAAAATCACCCTTCTCCCCCATCAAGTTACATTCATATTTTTTCAAGGTAAAGTGTTACATTTACTGTATGATTTCATTATTAGATATGAATGTAACATTTATTTAGACTGTGCTATCCTTCGTGTTAGGCTAACTACTAAATTTTTTCGATTATGAGTAATCTGCACCTAACCCTATTTTCTCCATAAGCCCTGTTATTTCTATTACGCGATTTTCTATAACACGATATTTTACAAGAACACAATTATCGCGTTATAGCAGAACTACCTGTATTACAATATTATGTATAATTTCTATAAATTTTTATTCTTTTCTTTTATTATAATTGTTATAGGTTTTTATTAATTTTATTATCATCATCATCATCATAATTATTATCATCATTATTTTATTATATTTTCGCCCCCTAGGCCTTGATGTAGGTCATTAAAATTACTTGCGCCCAGGTGGGCTAATACCCTTAAAAAAAATTTTTTAATAAAATAAATAAAATAAAAATTTGAGCTACAGTATTTGCAGTTCATGCATAAACTTATTTTCCATATTTAAACTGCTTTGACAACTATGACAGTTTAAGGCATCTGTATCATTATTATATTATCATCGAATTTCCTTTAGTCACCAAAAGCTTTTTAAAGTATTCATTAACTAGTGATTTTAGTGCAATGTGTTGATAAAAATTCTTCATTTTAGAAAAATATTTGATTATATTTTTTTTCAACTTGTCATTACTATTAGCAAGTACTGCAGTAGGCAGCTACCAAACAGGGAGGTACTACCGCCTGGGAAGAAATTGGAACTATAATGTATTGTCTAATGGTGGATCCTGCTGCCATATGGCATCACAAAAATTGTGACCAGGTCCCAGGTTGCTGATCTGACTTTCTGCCTCATTTACACACAATTGCAGGTCTCAATTGTTTCTCTTACTATTGACAACACAACATACATACAGTATACTGTATTGTTTCTCACTTTTGATCTTTTTTTCATTTTTGTATTTATGGTTCTTTATTATTATTAATATTATTATTATTATTATTATTATTATTATTATTATTATTATCATCATCATTATTATTTTATTTTTTAGTAGAAATTTTATTTACTATGAATTATTATAATTATTATTATTTATTATTATTATTACATTTTTGCCCCCCAGGCCCCGATATGGGTCAGTGACCTGTACCCGGGTGGGCTAATCCCCATTATATATATAAAAAAAAAAAAAAAAAAAAAAAAAATTGGCAAATACAAGAAAGAAACTTGTGAGTGTGGAGTCCCTTAGCCTCAGGATGGTTTGCTTTAAACCAATCATTAAAACAAATTCATAATGTATTTTCTTTACCCTGTTTGTGCATACCTAAGGTTAAAAAAAATGGTTTTATTGTTTAATAAACCCTAGGCTTTGGGTCACATAACGTTTTAATCTTTTGCCAGCCTATTTGAATAATTAGGGTGGGAGAAGGCTAGATTATGTTGCCAAGTAAGTATTTATCTTCCACTCACTCACACATGAGAGCCGTCTAGTCTCTTCTCAAAAGCTTCTCAGCTTTGATTTAATGAACAGTGTAGGCATCTTGCCCTTGGACTTGACTCACTTCACCATGTTTCTACCAAACAAAAGCACAAGCATAAGCCTTGCACTGTATTGTGATCAATTACTGGAGCAGTAATAATGATTGTTAATAGTGTAAATAGTAAAAACATTAGGCAGTTACTGTAAGGAGTTATTGATGCACGGAATAGCTAACGAGTTAGCTATTCCGTGTGCGCAGACGCTGCTTTTGATTTGTGAGCATGACACTTTAGCTAACACCTCGATGAAGCGTTAGTCTTTCGCAGGGTCCAAGCGGCACAAATAGCTAACAACCAATCAGCGATTTCACCCGGTGAAAATATGCAGATCATGGCCGCTTATGGAGAATGTTTTGATTAATATTGAAGAGTTGGAGGCATGTAAGGCAATAAAAAACTGATATAATAATAAAAATAAGTTTATATAAGGTAGTATATTGGATAAGACCTAAAACAAAGCGTAAGGCATGAAAGAATTGAAAAGGATTGCGCCTAGTTGAAACCTGTTTAGGCTCCACCCTTCTTATGTGAGTGCTGTCCGATTTCATTAGCCGTTGGTGACTGGTGTAAAAATATTGATAATTACTCAAATATGATTAAAACTTTAATATCATTACTCAGAAAATACTTTAAGTAAGGGTGAACAAGTTGATTACAGTTCTGTAAGTGCAAAAATTAAGAATTAAACGAACATGAAATTACTCATATTACGTGCAGAAATATACAAACTCGGCTGCGAGAGAAGAAGTGCAGAGCAGAGCAGCTCCCGGTTGTTTCTTGTGCTTTCCGAGTCCTTTATAACAGGCCTGATTTTTTGTTACATATTCTTATTTATTGTTGACTGATAGACTTTTCTCCTTTTTTCTTTCTTTCCATAATTTTCTATATATTTTCTCCACTATTTCTCTCCGTATTGTGTCCAAATAACAGTTCTCCTAATTTTATTGTTTTCTGAAGACTGTGTTGTACAAAAGTTATTCCCAAGACACAGTACAATGTCATATTTTTTAATGTCAGTCCAGGAAAGCTAACGTGTTAGCTATTCCATGCATCTTAAAACGCCTTACAATAAATGCCTATAGTAAAGCAAGTGTCCTGTGCCTCATACTGCCTTCAAATTAGTGTGATTACCTCGTTACTAATGCGTCACACACACACACACGCCACTTCATGAACATTCACGAATCGTCCAAGCCAGGTGTTGCCAACCTATGATAAGGACATTCATTTTTTCCTGTTTATATTATGCATGGCCAGGTTTTAAGAGTAGAATTGCTTTTTATTTGTTTTTTTAAATGTTCCAAATATACGTACCCACTTGGGGGGGATGGGGTTGCCGACCATAGCCTGAAGCCCAGGGGTTAAAAAAAACAAAACATGGTTTTAACTCAATTGTTTTAGCTCTGGGTTTAAACCAGGCCAAATCTAGCCTAGATGAAATTTCTATACAGCCCCTACCTTTTTTGTTGGATCCTACTGCCTAATTATATTGTATGCAGTAGTGCTAAAAAGTACAGTCCCCAATAATAATTTATAAGGACACCATTCATACTGCTGTGCGGCCCCGAGTACTGCTAGATATTAAGTTTGTCCCTCTTGCAAAAAAGATTGAGCACCACTGGTTTAAACCAATACACCCTGCCTGCGCTGTCTAGGTGCACAGGAAACTGTACTGTATACTGTACAGTACTTCCATGGCCTACGTGCACCATTTATCTATAGGCTATATTCATGCTGAGCTGTACAACTGTTTATAAACATGCCTACCCAATTAGGTAATTGTGGAACAGACGGCTAACACCCAAATGAGTTGTTCAATTTCATTCATTTTTTCCAGATGTTATGATGATAGTAAGTAATAAAATGACACAACAACTTTTATTTTCATAATAAATAAGTACTGTATTTATTTTTATTAGTTTTTAGTTTTCTCTACCTATCAGTCATAAATTGCCTGTAGTGGGCAGGGCATGAAGAATGAGAGAAATTGTGGGGTAAAACACAGTGAAAAACTGATCGTAAGACACTAAAATGATGTCTCTATGTGCTTTGTATGCGAAGAAATTAACTACTGTATTTATCGTAAATATTCTGCTGACAAATCTGCCGTGTCGGCGCGTGTTGTCATCCGCTGATAGTTTGTTTGTTGCAGCGCAATAATCAATCATACTCTCAAAGCTACAAAAAACATAATATTACACCATGTTGTTTTAAGAAAGTTGCTTTCACTGGTACCATATATGAGAGTACCGTATTTTGTGGTATATAGGACACGCTTTTTTCCTTCAAAATTTTACCCTCAAAATCACCCTGCGTCCATTATGGTGAAGGTCAGGATTGGGGTCCAGCTTGGGATCTCGGTATCCCCCTAGTATAAGAATCCAAACAACTTCAGAATGAATATATATGGTATACGTGTATTACAAGAATAATTCCATTTAACAAAGAGAACAATTAAAACAATAATAAATAAACAAGGAGTATTCAGTAACTGACTGCGATAATTCTAGAAACTACTGACAGTGGTCAGGCAAACCACTCGTTGTCATAGATGTTTACAGATTTCCCAGCAATAACCAGTGTTATATTTCTTGTATAAACGTGTAACTGCCTTATAAAATAAAACAAACCTTCATTGAGGCACGAAATGCTTCAATTACCGGCTAATGCTCAACAAACAACGGAACAATGGTCTATCCACGCGACAGCCATTTTTGTTTTGTTTTGGTAAAGTTACGATACTACACACTGGCATGTTTTGGTATGAATGTTTTCTTTTTACAAATAAAGTGGCAATAAATTTTTTTTTAACAACATGAAAATTCCCCTCACTTTTATTTTTCCAACATATTACATGCTAAATTTAGGATGCGTCCTTTGCGGAGATGCATCTTATATGCGGCAAAATACGGTAAGTTCTTTCTGCTTAATATGCCGGGTGCAGAGCCCCCGGCTAGGATGTTAGGTAGGGTTAGATAGGTTTCTTGGTTTGGTTAGGTTAGGCTAGGTTAGGTAAGGTTTGGTTAGGTTTGGTTTGGAAGGTTAGTATTCTTTATTTTAAGAATGATAAATTATCAAATGCAGCTGTATAAAAAAATGGTATTTTATTTCAAAAGAATAAAGCAGAAAATAATAACGGTAGTATGTTAGGGTACGTGAAGTTTTCTTCATTTTATTAACGATGAATTATATAATGTAGATGTACAGTATCTAAAAATTAAATCCAGGAAAGAACCGACATTCAATTACAGAAAACAAATGGCAGCTCCTCCCAAAATGGAAAAAGTAAAAAATTGTAATAGTGAAATTATGCAAAACCCATTCTTCTTGCCTTATTACCCTGTGTTTCTCATGGTAAGAAAGGTTTCATCTTCTCTGGAGAAAATTCCTCAAGTTGGTGCTAAGGTCAGACCACTCTCATCAAGTGGCTTCTGTACAGTACCATCTATTTCTTAGTCCAGTACTGTGCTACTTTGAGGAAGGAGTTATCCCAGAGGAGTGGAAAAATGCACAGATAACAGCAATTTTAAGAGAGAGAGAAAGAGAGAGAGAGAAGCTAATCAAGGAAAATATAAACCAATAAGTTTGACTTATTTATGTCATTTGAAAATAGAGTAATGGAATCTCTAATAAGGGAAGATATTATGGACCACCTAAAAAAAAAAAAAGTAAGTTATAGTATGGCTTCACACCTGGTAGATCCACAGCTTTAGATAGTTGGAATGAAGTATTGGAAGATGGATATGCTGTGTAAGTTGCATATTATGACCTAATGAAGGCCTTTGATAGGCCCCACACACAAGACTGTTCCAAAAATTAAAATCATGTAACACTGGTCAAGACTATATAAAATGGATTAAAGCTTTTTTGGAGAACAGAAAAAAAGGGGTGACAAAAGGCTACCCCAAGTATCAGTTCTAGGTCTATCACTGTTGTTTATGCAGCATACATATATATATATACAGTAAACCCTTCCAGATACAGTACAGCACTTTAATAAAAACCAGTGAGGTATCCATGTACAGTACAGTATGTGGAGAAAACTAATTATTCAGATGTAAAACTAATTTTATGGATTTTCATAGACTGTATGAGGATATGAAGTTGAAATTATGGTCAGATAAATTGTTGTTGAATCCTCCTGAAAAATGTAAACACTGTACAGTAAAAATGTAGCCTGGCATGATATATCTAATGTGAGAGAACAGCAACAGATAATCAGCTGTGACAATAAAGGGAAAAATATAACTCAGAGATAGATTTTGGCATTATAAGTATGATAATTTTAGCTAACAAAATTATATATGGGTTAAACAAGGAGAACTTTCGAGCATTTGGATAAGGTTATGATTAAATGCCTTTACAAGTCTCAGATCCAAATGCAAACACTACTGAATATGCAAAACAAGCATGATGTATACTGTAAAAGATGCTGAGAATATCCAAGGACAATCCAAAAGACTGGTACCATCACTAAAAAAACTATCAGTAACTTATGAAGAGATGTGAATGCTCCAAGATCATGGGTAGTATACCAGGTATATGAGAGAGAAACATGTAACAATATATTTGAAGAGTCAACTCAACTTCTTCAGGACGCGATAAAAAGATTTAAAAAATAATAATATTCAGATTAAACTTAAGGAAATATTGCATCTTAATTCGTACTCCCTCGAGAGCCGTAGAATGAGGAGCAATATGATCGAGGTGTATAAATGGAAGTCAGGGCTAAACAGATGATATAACAAAGGTACTCAAACTATCCAAACATGAGTGAACTTGTAACAATGGCTTTAAATTAGACAAATTTATATTTAGGCGCGAAATAGGTAAACATTGGTTTGGAAATAGAGTAGTGGACGACTCGAACAAGTTACCAAATATCATCATTAACTCAAACACTCTGGAAAGCTTCAAACATACGTTGGATGGATATATGAGCGATAGCGGGTTGGGTGTAAATGGGACTGCCCAGTATGGGCCAATAGGCCTGCTGCAGTTTCCTCCACTCTTATGTTTTTATGTATACCACCTGGAACAGCTTGGCTGCAGTAGTGGCAAAATTAGAATCTATAACACTCACTTTACTTGAAAAGGTTAGGATAAATATTCGTTTAATGGCTGTGGCTCCTTTTTGTTATGAGAATAACAATTTCAACTTCCAAATCACTGTTGAAACCTAACCTAACCAAACCTAATGTACCTAACCTAATAATCCTTGAATATCCATATATAATAATCTTGCTGCTGCCATTATACGAATTTTAACCGAGGTTTGATATGGGGCGGAAGACACAGAATTGGATATTTCACTTTAATGTCCATTACGACTGATGAAGGCAAATGTAGCCAAAGTCAATAGACACTCTCGTTTTCCACCGAAATATTTAAATGCATATGGCTATTCTGCATGCTTGCCTATAATGTCATAAGAAATTTAAAAAATAATAATAATTGATAAAAATCTATATTTTGTGCATACACTGATCACACAATTGTTCCATGTCCACAATTTAAGGATTTAAGGCCAAGATTGATGAACAAAATGTTGAGACTGGAGCAGCATCATGTCCACGCAAATGGACATCATGAGCTGGTGATTTAGGCATATTTCTGCCTCAAGATTGTCTGAATATAAAGTGCCTTCTTATTTAACTACTAATCACTTGGAATACTTACAAAATTGTAATATGAGCCAGCACCTCAGATACCCTGAGAAAACGTGCAGTTGCCTTGCATATATAATAGAAGGGCAAGAGGTGACAACAGACGTCTATAAGCACCTTAAGAGGAAATTACACAGTTGAGTGCTCATAACTGGAATTGACGTATTCTCGCCCCACAAGAGGTCCCAGCCTCATGTTAAACAAGCAAAAAGATCATAAAATTGTCAAGGCAAATTATTTTGGAGAGAGTTTTGAACTCTTAGAACAGTCAGTCAGGGAATGTTGTGACGGCAACAAGTATGAGCTTGACCAATACTGGCGCAGGTACAGATACATTCTGGTCCTGGAGCCAGTACTTGCCAAGAGTGAGACGTAACCTACCGCCAGCAGCCATCAGTGGCGAAGAGGATCAAATAGTGAGCCTGGAGAGAGTGGGAAGGCGACCACTATAACAAATATGAAGTTGTCATTAATTTTGAAATCCTGACAACTTCCGCTACTTCTACACACAACAAATAATGTGCGTATAAAATATTTAATTACTGTACATTGGGTCACTACGGGTGGTGGAGTCGAGCTCTCTACTCCCACACAAACACGTCGTGATGTTTCTTATTTCTCTGATATTAAGTATTAACCATTCTCCGTGATACTTAAATAATGATAAATGCATTTAAAACGTTGTTTATATACCTATATACATATATACTGCATATAATAAGAGTTTCAGAAGATATTACCTGTTGATTAGTCGAGAAATTTTAAGACTAAAGTGCTGAGAGAAGTCCTGGTCGAGTGAGGGCTTAGAACAACCAGTGTTTAATGTATTGTTCACCTGTTATATCAACTTTCAACTTTGTTAATGTATCTGTTTATTAATTCCCTATTTCCCGATGAAAATAATCCTGCTTCACACAACAGCGTTCACTACACAAATAAAAGGGTGTCAAACAAAATTAATAAACCTGGAAAACTAACACACCTTGATCCTCAATAGATGGCAGCACATTACAGCATTTGTTGAGATGTAGGGTATCCAATAACTTGATGTATGCCCCTTATAGGCTTATCATAATGCATTCTACGACTACAAAATATAAATAATTCCAGGTGATGATGATGGTTCAGGTACAGATGAGAGGTTAGTGGCAGGTGAGGACCTCAACAGGTGGGGAGTAGCAGCAGAGCGGTGATCCTCCACGGTGATGGCACCTCGTTCAGGTGTGGCCACATGACACTGAACCTCCAACTTACTCATAGTTCCGCGTCCGGTTTTCACTTTCGTTAGCAAATCCATATTTAATAATACATGCGCAAAAGAATGATTACCAAACTTGTCACTATATTGGGCAGGCACCCACGACATGAAAATGTCAACTAAAATGAATTTACTGCAAAACCCCCAAACATTCCAAGTTGCAATATATGCGAACGTAAAATAACATTCATATGACTTCGTAAACCGTGGTGGTGAGCACGACAGGTGGATTACGGAATTATGTAGCATCAATGTCTCCAACAAATAAAAATTGACGGCTCCATTCTTGAACACCCCAAGACTGCAAATATATATATATATATATATATATATATATATGCAAGTAAATCACTGTAGGTGCGCGTGATCTAGGTATATGCTGATAACCACCAGGAAAGAAGAAAACACGAAGTTCCCAAGCGCTTTCGTGTAATTCACATCTTCAGGGGTGTTTTCTTCTTTCCTTGTGGTTATCAGCATATATATATATATATATATATATATATATATATATATATATATATATATAACAAAGAAGTATGTCTGTGTGTCCTCACGAGAATCTGGGAACTACTTTACCGATCTGTAGTGATGATGGGTGGTGTTATATGTAGTGATGATGGGTGGTGTTATATGTAGTGATGATGAATGGTGTTATATGTAGTGATGATGAATGGTGTTATATGTAGTGATGATGAATGATGTTATATGTAGTGATGATGGATGGTGTTATATGTAGTGATGATGGATGGTGTTATATGTAGTGATGATGGGTGGTGTTATATGTAGTGATGATGGGTGGTGTTATATGTAGTGATGATGGGTGGTGTTATATGTAGTGATGATGAATGGTGTTATATGTAGTGATGATGAATGATGTTATATGTAGTGATGATGGATGTTATATGTAGTGATGATGGGTGGTGTTATATGTAGTGATGATGGGTGGTGTTATATGTAGTGATGATGGGTGGTGTTATATGTAGTGATGATGGATGATGATGTTATATGTAGTGATGATGGATGTTATATGTAGTGATGATGGGTGGTGTTATATGTAGTGATGATGGGTGGTGTTATGTAGTGATGATGGATGTTGTTATATGTAGTGATGATGGGTGGTGTTATGTAGTGATGATGGATGTTGTTATATGTAGTGATGATGAATGATGTTATATGTAGTGATGATGGATGTTATATGTAGTGATGATGGGTGGTGTTATGTAGTGATGATGGATGTTGTTATATGTAGTGATGATGGGTGGTGTTATGTAGTGATGATGGATGTTGTTATATGTAGTGATGATGGGTGGTGTTATGTAGTGATGATGGGTGGTGTTATATGAAGTGATGATGAATGATGTTATATGTAGTGATGATGGATGATGATGTTATATGTAGTGATGATGGATGTTATATGTAGTGATGATGGATGTTATATGTAGTGATGATAGGTGGTGTTATACGTAGTGATGATGGATGGTGTTATATGTAGTGATGATGGATGATGTTATATGTAGTGATGATGGGTGGTGTTATATGTAATGATGATTAGACAATAAAATAATAACAGTTTAATGCTAAAAAAATATACTTTGCTGTACCGTTGTAGTGAAAAACATTGTGGAACTTACATACACCGTTAATGAACTATTGATGGAAGAAGAAGTTTTGGGGACTGAACAGTGAGACAATGTGGAGCCTCCCGGAGGGTGGCATCCTACCGTTGCCTAGCGGATGAGTCGCCCTGCATTTCTGCTAGTATATTCATATAAATAAGATATAGATACTGTATGTATATCATGATAATTATCATGTCAATAAAAAGAAGTGATACTGACACTGCTTTCATAAGTAAAGTATTTACTGAGAACCAGGTGACAAAGAGTGGCATACAACCATGACATCCCTGACTACAAGCTGATAATACAGTACTCAAGGTAGGAATTGAAGGAAGACCTGGATGCAAGCAGGATACAGTATATGAGGCGCTCAGCATTAGAAGGGGGTGAAGCGACACATCGGCCAAAATGCGTTTTTTGATGGATATCATTATTTTCACCCTTCCTCTATGTTATCGCTGCTGGCTTATAAATGCTGGTGTCAGTTGTTGACAATCGCTGCCCACCTCGAACAATCATTGGATCTCTAACCGCCCTCCCTCCCCCCACACGGCTTGTTGCCTCGTGAGATGTGGCGGCTGGGGAAGGGGTGGGGGGGGGGGTGTTTACGGATAAAGAGTTCCTGATTCTGCTGAATGTAAAGGGTAACGTGGCTCTCAAGACACAGATCGCCCTCTCGAGTGATGCCCCCCCCTCGACCTGTGACCTCGCCAGATGCGCCAAGCAGTGTTGACGCCTGGCACCCCGGGAGTGGTATCACCACTGGTGTCAATATTGACGAGTGAGTATTGGCGTGTGAGTGCTGGCTTTTGCTGTCCTACCCGAACAAAGATTGGGGGGTGAGCGGTGTTTACAGAGAAGAGGTCCTGATTCCGCTAAATGAATGGCTTAAAAGGGTAGCGTGGCTGCCTGGACTTCAGGAGACCGCTCACTCAAGTGATGCTGTGAGGGTCAGTCCTCCCCTTGAGTGATGCTGTAAGGAGCAGCTTCCTGCTCGCACTGACCCAACGAATGCTAGTGAAAGTAAGCCCATAACTCAAGTCTTATAATGAAACAGAACTGTTGCTGGCATCAATAATCAATGATTTAGTTGAAGAAGAATCTGTGTGGCGATTTTTAGAGAGTGCAGAGAAAGATTTTGATCAGTATGTGATTGATTATGACGAGGCCATTAAAGTTATAGGCATGTCACAGGATTTACGTAACTTCAAGTTAATACGATCTTCAGGGATAATAAACCGAAGGAACTAAATAAAGTAATATTGTAATACTTTTATCACAACATTGTTTTTACCCAAGATTATGCAAACTTTCTCCACCATTGTATTCGTATGTTAATTACGTTGAGGGGGGGAAGGGGGGCGAGTGTAGTGGCGTTTCTTTATTATTACACACTATTATACTAAACAATATTATAAATCTTGGGATAATAATAGGGACGGAAAGATAAATACTGATAGGTAAATGAGTTTTTATTTTTATTATTTTTTTTGGGGGGGGGGGGGGTTGGGTGTGTAAGACGAGTGTTGTTTTTGGTGATCATTAACTTGTTTTACAGTATTAGCCCACAATAATAAGAGAATTTTGCAGAAAACATGATTATGTTGGTTTGAAGATCAAACAACTGTACATCACGGGTAGTTATTCTCATTCAACTCCCGATGAAATAATTA
Organism: Homarus gammarus; assembly: GCA_958450375.1. Classification (NCBI taxonomy): domain Eukaryota; kingdom Metazoa; phylum Arthropoda; class Malacostraca; order Decapoda; family Nephropidae; genus Homarus; species Homarus gammarus. The sequence continues at coordinate 1,100,972 of CAUDMG010002243.1, forward strand.
CTATTCACAGATCCCTAAGAGAGGGATTAAGCTGCACGATAAAAAAATGAACCTTCTAGCTTGAAAAATAACAAAGTTATGGTTGTTTGAACTTTGAAAAACTTTAAACACATTTTCCTCAGCTTTTTTAATTTGGCGCTTCACCCCTTTTAGTGAGGAGCGCCTCATATATATACTGTACTGTATAATGAAAAAATAATCGGCTGGCATGTTCGGAAATGTAATTGCATTTTCAGTACTGTACAGTACAAGTGAATGTGCAGCTCAAAATTCATTACTGCGTATAATCATCTAGTACGAAGTTTCCTTGAAAGAGCGAAAAAGTAGAAGGGAACGACGAATAAAATACCTGTACAGATAATACAACTGATAATGTAATGTTGTAGTGGATTTCTCCCCTACAACCGCCATTTGTCGCTGAATAGCCGACCCTCTTCGAATTCCCCAGCGTACGCCATGTGGTCTTGGTCGGTAACCAGCGCCGCCTAACAAAGCGGAGGTCAACTATCAAGCCACGCCTATCCCCGCTATATAAGACCTCACGTGGCCGTGACCTACCTCTTTCTTCTACCTACAGCCACCAGCAAGCAACACCTCCGCTCCTGTCTGGTGGCCCTCGCTCCAGCCGGCGACCATGGCGCCCCTCAAGCTGCATGTCCTCCTCTGAGCACCCTCACCAACCAGCTCTCTCTCCACCATGCTTGGACCCATGCTGCCACTCCCCAGCACCAAGCTGCATTGTACATCCAATACAATATGTATAGAGAGAGCACATTGTGAATTTCCTTTCTCCAACCCATCCTGAGTGTGAAACAATATCTCAAAACCCCACAATGTGTTATAATTATCATACAAATGCCCACAAACACCTACAAAACACTTGAGTACAGTATATGTTTCTCCATTGTAAATATTAGGTGTTAATGATTGGGGAATGTGATAAATTACAATAATATTAATCATTGACAACAACAATATGTGGAAAATCATTATAGAGTAGAGAATTTTACACACCCATATGTACTCAAGCACGCCTCAATTCTCGGACTTTACATCACTGACTGGCTGATTACATGCGTCATTGCTTGCCATATCTTAACAATAACAATTACGTAGATTTTGTGATAAAATATACAGTAATAACATGTGTCGCTGTGATCACCACAATATACAGCTATGTGTTGTGATGGACCAAGGTCACAAAAGAGGATCCTTTATTTTTTATGAATTGCCAGATCTCAGCAAGCAGATTTTTTGTTTTACACAAGTTTTTTACCATTCTGAGTTGATTTCTGCAAGATTTTTTTTTGCCAGTGTTAGCATGTCATTTACTTATACTATCTTGCGACAACTTAAGGGTTAAATTAACATATCAGGTAATTATTTTATTCTACTTGAACGAAAAGAAAACTTCAATGTGCATTTTAAGCAAGGAGTAACCAAACAAGCCAATCTGCAAGTGCTTTTCTTGATGTCTACAGTATTTTCAAATTGCATACCATTAATAATCCCCATATTTACATATGTGCAGGACTGTGTACAATAAAATCGCTCAAATAAATTGTCACCATGTCATATAGTAGCAGAAATTAATAACAAAAAAAAAGTTTTCCTAAGAATATTGTAAGACTAAATCATGTACTGTAGTTACACTTTTAGAATACACTACAGTTTTCTCAAGTGCCCAGTACTTGCCAGCAGTGAGTAACAGAGACGTGACCAACTGCCCAAGCAGCTAGCGAGCTGATCAGTGGCGAAGTGGATAAAAGTAAAGTAAAAATAAAGTAAGTAAAAAGAAATAATATGACATACCAGATTATCACTCAGAAACATTCAGGAATAATTTATGGGAATAAAATCGGATGTCAAAATGAATAGGTATACCCTGTACAGTATATACTGTACTGACCTTTAATTGTGTTAAGCTGAAATGATTACGGAATAAAAAATATGAATTTATCTAATATTCATACTCGCCACAGTTATGCTGTCACTTTACAGGATATGTAAACAAATATTTTCCATATTCACTGCCTCAATGGACGACGACGTAATGCAGGAAAACATTCATAAAATAAGGCTTTGAGCTTGAGATAGGTTGTGTGCTTACATAAACACTTAAAGTTACTGTTTTTCCCGAGTACATACGTACTGCATTTGAAAGAAAATTCAATGCTATTTATGCTTGAAGCTACAGTAGTTTTTAGCACCAAGGAATAAGATATAAAACATTACTTTGGAAAAAAGTCTAAATTGGTAACTTCTATGAATGCTTATTCAATTAATAATTATTTTTGTGCAACGAACACATTTCATATTGTTCTAACATTAAAACAATTTGTAAACAAAGAAATGAGCCATAGAAGTGTTATCAGCTTGTGTTGCTGCATCATTTTGGGATGGTTGTTCCTTTTTTCATGCACACATTTTCGTCTTTAAACCATGAGATTGGAATATATACTGTAGCTCACTTACTACTTATCTGGAAGTCTTTTTACCCACAAAAATATTAGGGAATGCCAGAAAAAGGTTAAGCAGTGAAAAATTCGTCTCAGGAGTTTGTTATACCATCTTCCTACAATGGAGTAATAACCCCACTACCTTTAAGATGCAGTTGCCTGATACCGCTGTTTGTACGAATCATACTGAAAACAGTGACATAATTTCCTAGGCCATTTGTACATAGTGCTTTGCTTTAGGCTGGAGATGATGTAAAAATAGGCCAAGGTCAGGACTGAAAACATTGAAGGAAATGGGCTACAAGCTAATTGCTTCTCACTGAAAAATACCGTAACCCAAACCAACTCAGCCAGTTAACAGGCTCGCTAAAAGGTTTTTCCTCTTTTCAATATTAGAACATGTGAAAGTACACAATAGCCCACAAAATATGCTGTCATGTACAATGCTGAGACAATAAATACAGTGTCTCTCTCATCCTCTTCCAAACCAGCACTTCCTGTAATGCTATTCCAGTACAGTACTGTATAGACCCCCGCCAACCAGTCCAGAAACAGCAAATCATTTAACGAAATTCACTGGATTACTCACAAGTGAAATTGGATATCCCTTTGACTGAGGGTGAGTGATGTCAGCCCTATAAACTGACGTGCAAGCTAGGTACTAGTTAGGTTGTTTACAAATCTATGCCTATACAGTACAATACAGGATGGACCCTGATAATCCAGGACCCGATAGTCCGACAGCTTCGATGGCTCGGGACGGTGTTATAGCTCACTTCTAGTGACTGTTGCCACTATTTTACCTTTAAATACTTATAATTTACCCCTAAATATGCTTCCTAAGAGACCAGCAAGCAGTGGAAGTAGTTGTAATGCCGCAAAATGTAAGCATGTGACATTAACTATTTTAGAAAAGATGTCTACACTGAAGTAATTAGACAGTAATAATACATTTTATGTGTTATTTTGCCCCTTTTAACCTCGGCTTTAATGATTCTGAACTTTCACTAATCTGGAACCAGTCTGGTCCCAAGCTTCCCGGATTAGTGAGGTCCAACCTGCACTACCTTTGCAGTACAATGTAAAGGGTGAGGGAGATCCAGGTATTGGATAGTCAACCAGTGTGAAGCAAAGACTAGAACTGAAGAATTCAATACCCAACAACTTATACACTTTGTGTCTGCTGATGTGGCATTCACAACTACCGTAATTGCTTCCAACTTTAAATGCAAAACTAATGATTCTACAGATCTAAAGGGTATTTAGTGACTTCACTGTGATGGGGAAGGCTAATTAATTCATCAATATGCAGAGTCTGTGGTGGTGAAGGGTTAAACCTATGTTTATAACCCACAACTCATGACTATAATTCAAAATTTGCCTTGTGATGGGCAATAGCCATTAGCATCTTAATACAGTACAGTACCTAGCAATTATATGGTTTACTAGTGTCTACCATGTCAAAACATGGTAATACCTTTTGTGGCTTGGAGTGTTTGACAATGGCAAAGAGTGATGACTATTGAGGATACAAATGATGTGGCAATTCTCTAAATTTCCCCTTCCAAAAACGATCATGGTATACATAAGCTTTATTATATATTGGTTAGTTGTATTGTTTTCATCCCAAAATCATCACATATTATTATCGGCGCTTAAATCCCAACAAATATAAGAATTTGTAGTTCAGCAAGTGGTATGAAAACGTCATTGATACGCCAAAGCTTTTACAATCACAAGGATTAGGACATAAAAAAAATCAATCTTATTAAACATTCATTACAATAAGGTTAACATAATTATATTAATAACATGTACAAGAACTAATAAAACCTATATTCCTTTTTATTAATGAGAAAAATATATATACCTGAATAATTCTAAACATCTAAAATGAACATACAGTATAAGAATGATCAGTTTACCAGAGAAATGCAATAGTGCAATAATATTCATATTGTTCATATTTACACACTACTGTAGCAATAGCAGTTTTTCCAGCAATAAAGGTTTGATATTTATATTAGGACAGTAAACACTATCACTGCTATCAACAGTGGATATATTACAAGAGGATTTGTTCTATAAAGATTGAACTTCAGTATAAATGGCAGATTGATCCTGTAATCCCATTTTATGACCAGTAGCAAGTGGTCATGGATATTGTTCTTCTGAACTGTACCAGATTATCCACAATAATCTCTTTAATCATGCATTTAGACTTCCTCGGTATGATAGTAATCATTTCATCTCCCAGCTACTCTAGTTCTATAAAAAAAATAAAAAAAAGGAAATAAGTGTTGATGTTAAGAATTATGAATCACAAGACTAAGATAACACAATTGGATCAATCCTCTGTTTTCTTTGTTCACTCACCCTCTGAGTGGTTCATCTTACACCTTTACCTGGGATGTGGGTAAGAACTCGGTCTATTAATTTGCCAGTGGTTAAAAATGGAATCTGGATCAGGATCTTGCATATGACCAGTCTTTAATGCAGTACTAAAAACTCACTAAAATATAATTGGGTAAAATGATATGACTCCCACCTCCAGTTTAAAACACTTCAGGACTGTTTTATCTACAGCACCAATATAGTTCCTAGTTCTTATATGGAGATGAAAATTGGAATATTTAACCCCACCTTAGACTTACACTAATGAGATTACCTTTTGATTTAGACTACACACACACACACAGCACAATAAGTGGTTCCCTATTAGATTATTTAATTTTACTGGGATAGAATATAATGACTAAGCTCTAACCTTAACTATTTGAAATCCATGAAAATTTAAAAAGTAAAGGTAATTAGATTTACAACTCTTTAAAGACTGGTATGTGTTGAGAATCTCTTTCCAATACACTTTGAGTGGGGAATAAAAATAAAATGTTATTAAACACTGTCAACAGGAGACATACCCTAAGATCTGTGGGGTGTTTTGGCTTACAATTCCCATAAAAATCCCCCCTTTGCCCTGTTATCAACCATGAAAATCTTGGGACCTTTGAAGAGATTCCAAAATCTGAAATTAACGGAAGCACCAGACACTTATTTTTTGTTGATGTGTGAGGCAGACCTAGAATCCTATTACTGACTGTCAACCCATCTAGGAATGTCATTATCTTCTTTCAGTATCCTTGACAGCAGAATTATCATTCTGGATGGAGCACCACTTTAAAAGCATCCCTGAGTTACTTTGTGTTAAAAATGTTATTTTATGCATTGGAAGAAAACCAGTTTGGAAGTTTTATGGAACCATTTTAGAGCATCCAAATTTACCAACACCATTAAACAAAGGAACTGCCAGCTGGCCTTACTCTTTCTGCAGAAAATATTAGGTAACTGCATGGTGGGTTGTAAATAAGCTCCCAAAGAAAATATTACTTGACGTAACTCAGGGCAAAATGGGGGGAGATCTGTCAGTCTTAATGACAATAGGCCTTTCCTTTGGAAAACCTTTTAACACTGTGGAGTCCAACTACAAACAGGGAAAATAAATACAGAACCATTCTGAGGTAGGCTAACTGTAGCTTCTGTAATTGTACAGGTTAAGGTAAATAACCTGGGTACAGTTTAGCTGAACAATACTGTATACCAAAGCAATTGTATATCTGACTAGTTATTAAATGGTGTTTGACAGCAGGTATTAAAAATAAATTCTGTATTCTTATGTAACTAACAGTACCAACCTTTATATAAATCTTTCAGAATTTTAAGAGAGATAATGTGAGGATTTATTACAATGCTTAAGGCTATCATAGAAAATCCAAATATCCTTGGCTTTAAGCAGAAACTCTGGTAAATATTAGGAGAGTACAGTACAGTACTGTATACTGAAATGAGAATATCACATTCAAACAACATACTGTAGTGATTTTACAAAAGCTCACTACTATTAGAAAATTTTATGAGTAAATCTGAGAATTTTATGAAATATGATTTTGTTGCACAAATTTAAGTAAAATGAGTAAGAGTTGGCATTACTCTGAGACTGATATACATACCTGGGAGATGGCGTCACACAATAATATTAGTAGCTTGAACTGTAGCTACAAGTTTCCCATACTGAAAGAAACATTTAGTGAATAAAATCATTAACATAGACAAATGTATAATGAACATTTATAATTAATTTATCAAGGCAATATTGGTTGATTGACTGATGTTTATGACTGAAACACACATCACTAATAGCACATTCATTAAAAATCTAAGACTAACATTGGATATGCAAGACAAAAGATTAAATTTCAAATCCACAACCTTGACAGTGATAACATGGCAAAAAATACAGGCAAGAGATTGACAAAGTTTGCAAATGCCAAAAATGCAGTGGGGGCAAGTATGAGACTGGGAAAAAATTTACAAGATTTAAAATTGCAAATTCCCAACCATCTCAAACAAAAATAATCTGGTACTTTTCCTCCAGGATATAAATCAATCTCAGTAAAGAGTAAGACAGAAAACATATTAAATGCTGAAATTTTTCTTCCTGAAAATACATGTTAAGCTAACATAAGTACAGTACAAAGGCAAAGTTTTTTTTTTTGGAATACTATGCATAAATAATCAAATGTACAAAATATACATGCCTACTATTACTTTAAATGAAGGGTATCATAAAAATAAGTTCAATTTGCTCTCCATCTTGGATTTAAAAGCAAAAGCCTGCTTCAGTTATCTCATTCACGTTTCATGGCTGGTCTTGCTGGAATATTTTGTCTGTGACGAGAGTCTTTAAATCTTACACGACAAGAGATAAATGGTAATTAATTTACATTTAACAAGGTATCCATAAAAATGGATACCTTGCTTTTTGATGTGGAAAAATAAATGAATCCCAGTTTATAGCCTAACACAGATTGGGTGACTAGTTATAGTATAGTCTTCTGGGGATGAAAATTCAGCTCTCAGAACTCCCAACATTTGTGATTGGTGCTACACTAGAACAAGTGTAAAAGAACTAACTACTCCAGAAAAGTTTAAAAGGCAAGTTATTCCTTCCTGACCCCAAAGGGCCGGTTTAGTTTGAAAGCTATATTAAAAGAATCACTTTATGATCATCAAATAGAGACTACAGGTCAGTTAACCATAATTTTCAATATCACTTTCCAATTGCTCAACCATTCCCTTGAGTGGTTGAGGGATATGTGAATCACTAGATCTGAAATTGGCTATTAACTGGAATTCCTGGATCAAATCTCCCCATTTATAGTCAAATCACATCTCGAGCAATTCTTGTTACTCAGAAAGAGCTTGAGAAGGAGAAACCCCCCCAAAAAAACCTGAAGGGGAAAAAAAACCCTGCAGGAGCAGTTGGAAGCCCTTTTCAGAAAGCTACACTATCAACCAGATTATAAAAAAAAATACTCCCCTTACATGTTCCATATGGTTAATGTATTGTTTAAATATTGAACCATTAAGGTATCCAATAATGAAAGTTCTCGTCAAAATCCAGCCTGTTCTATTCTCAAATGATGTGACGAACATGCAATGTTCGAGAGCTCACAGGATCATACTCAAAAGGAACTGTCGGTCTCAAAGATTTTAACCCCTTAACACTTTCTCACTGATTGTTGCACCTTTGCAATTTATTTGGCTTAGGGAAACTTCCAGGATCCAAAGGGTTAAAACTGAAGTAAATTAACCCTTTCCCACCAATTTTCATTCTTTAAAATTTTATTCTGGCTACTGCCAGACAGTTCTATTCAGCTTAGGGAAACCTCCAGGAGCTAAAGGGTTGAAGCCATTTCATACAGAAACTTAGAAACCCAAATCTTAGATACATACAGAAATGTAAAATCAGAACACTATGTCCCAAGTAATGTTACCCCCAAGTCACCATGAACCCTCTTCACCTGACAAAGTGAATAATGAAAAGCATCATAAAGTTCCCATGTCTGGAGCTTACAAAAAGGTTCCCGCATTAGTATGAACTACAGACCCACTGATATTGGGCTATGAAAGTAATGAACCAAAAGTTACAGTCCTCCCTCCTTCCTAGGAACCCAAAGCTCAAAAAACTATCCTTACCCTTGAGAGACAGGAGAAAGGAAATTTTCACAACATACTGTAGTAACATTCCAAATTCACTGTTATAAAATGCTAAGAATTCCAAGGAACAGAGAATAGGTTCGGAGTACCCAAAAAATTCTAGTAATCTCGAGTCTCTGTGTAGGCAGACAGAACTCAGGAGATTGCGATAAGCTCTTGAAAGGAAAAGACAACAGTAAATCCTTTCCTCAGTTTGCCTATATAAACACTTAAAAGTTGTTGATGAATTAGCAACTAGACCTGAAATATCATTAAGTAATATGGAATTTGAATCGGTAACAATCACTTCAAATCAGGAAATGTTTCATAATGGAATTTTTCTAAATTAGATACTTATTCCAGATGATCTAATTTAGCATGTCACATATGTTGTGGTAATGAGACCTGGGTATTCAACCCCAGAAATTGTGTACTATATGAAGGTACAGGAAAGGCATCACTTAGGAGAGAAACTGATGAGGCTGTTACTGATCATTACACTGAATTCTGCATCTTTTAAGCATAGATACAGTTGTCATAATCTTATTAGGACAAAATCTTGCACCCACCTTGGAGAACAAAGACTGACATACTTTATGCATGTCTCAATCAATGGCCTGGATTTTGGCTTGTTTGACTGTTATGCCAACACTGCAGCTAACTTTGTTGTGATCAAAGATCCCAGAGTTTAAAATAAATGCAATGACTAAACCTGATTGTCACTTATAATTGTACAATTAAGAACCAAACTATTTACGACAGGATGAATAATTTGGTGCGCCTTTCACTGATGGCAATAGTAATGTAGCAACTGAATTTAATATAATTATGATTTATGAATTGTATCTACAGTGAAGATTAGTGTAACAGTTCAATAGTATACATGATGCTTTTATTTAATGCTAAGGAGGAGTTATCATCTAGGTAATTTTCATGAGTTCTCAAGTGTAGTGCTTTAAACTCACTGATATCCACACTAATTTCAGATTTCCATGAGTGCTAAGGTATACAGTAGCCATTAAAATTCAGTCTTTTTCATGATGATTACACTGAATGTTAAAGTACAGTAGTATAATGTATGATTGGACAACTGATTAAATCAACAATGTAATAACAACAGACTAGCGAATATAATGTAAGACCAGGGGTGAGGCAACAGGTGACCAGTTACAGTGTGGTATTTTTGGAGTTGAAGATATAAAAAGTTTAGTGGTGCACAATTACCAAGTAGAATTTTCTTACATTTATCTTGCATAGAAAAGGATATTACTGCACAAGAATACAGTAATGTACAGCAAAAAGAATGCATTTCTATGAGGTGAAATTAGACAGAAACAATTTACATGCTTATTTTCATAAAAATTTTGTGTTTATAGTTCACCTGCATTATCTTGGCTTGTGATATGTTGTTGAAGTAATACTGTACATGAGTTTTGGAGGAGAAATTCTGCTAACAGCTATGAATCCCTGAATTAAACTTCTTGAAGACAAAGTATGACACAGCAAGGAGAGCCTTAACATACTAGGTTGCCTGCCTCATGGGAGAGGTGGTCTATCAGCTTTGTGAGTTACCAGTGTGATGCACCTATGATGTTATTTTTCTCTAAATTATTCTAAATTCTTTTTATCATTTCACTCAGTGGTGAGAGATGCATTTTAGCATAATAAAGATATGCTCCATTTATTGAAATGTACTGTACTGTACAGTAATTACATATATAGTACAGTCTATATATCAATGCTAAATTTTCATAAGCATTTTAACATTACTGCAATACTCCGTTTGGGTGTATTTCATATAAAATACCCAATTTATCCCTTAAAGTTCCAGTATATAAAGTTATTGTCCAGATGGGGACTGTACTTTTAATTTTCATCACTTATCAGCTTATACTAGCCTTTCGGGTGTAAGGTCTATTGTCCATTCCTTTGTTACAACCTTCATTGTTCAGCAATAGTATATGAGGAAACTAAAGTACTGGACTTGGTGAAAAAAGGTAATGTTTGGGCGGGTCACACTAGATAACACCCTTCTCACATTTGTCCCAAGACAGGAATTGAACCCAGGACACAATGATGAGAGGCAACACCCCTCTAACTGTGGCAAAGGTTTAAGCATACAGTAATGCACCGGAATTCCCACTGTTCAAGAACTTTTTATGCAACAGAAGTCCAGTAAAGCAATGTACTACTGCATAGTGATTAACACTCATCACTTTGTTGATATTCTTCATATTCTTAAAAAAAAAAAAAAAAAATCTATGACTAATTTGCCTAATTTTTTTTTATTCAAAATACTCAAATGTACTTTTACTGTATCTACAACTGAAATAAATTTATGGAAGAAGGACCCTCGACTTTCCCATGCTCACAGCCCAGCCTTCAGTGAAGCAAGGACCTCTACCAAGAATGGGCTCTATGAAACTGGTACAGAACTCCATATCAACTTCAATGAATTAGAAACTTAAGGTGCACATAAAATATTGAAACAACCATAATGCAAACGAAAATTACATTAGATAGATATATAGATATGTAGATCGAGAGTTCATTCATTAAATATGCATCAAGGAATCCTAATAAATAAATAACAAAGACAAAGCAATTTTGGACATCAATTAGTAAACCATCCATTCATTCAAAGTGTAATAAATTATTAAGTGCAAAGGCATTCAACAGACATTTCCTACAATAAAAATCTTATCTTATTATTAAAATCAGCTTCACTAACATGAAAAACCCTTACACAGTACCCATCTAAGTAGTTCCTAGCATTCAGCATGGTGTGTGTGTGTGTTACCTCAATGCCAACACATAAAAAAATTTCTCCTCAAATGATATATCAATCTTCTTTTCTGTTTACTGTATACAACATTACCTCAAAAGAAACTCGAAGAATTTTTTTTCTCAAAGTTGAATCATTCCACCTTATGGGTGATTGAATCAGAATTCTTGAATATGCATCCACAGCTTAAGAATGAAATTATGGCATATAAGGTTGTGATTATTGTTACTATATGACATTTTGAACTTTTAAGAATACAGTAGTTGGGCTCTAGAGACGATAAAAACCTACACAGTATAACTTCCAACATGCTGTCTACTAAAGCACCTGCACGATCATCACATACATGTACAGTACTGTACTGGTTGCATATTTATTATTGTATTTCTAATGCTGTCCTGAGGAACCCGCATAATTGGTTAAAAAAGTGTGATAATTAATGAAATTATATACAACAATGAGCATTTTAATACCCTTGAATATTCACTGAAGTCAGAGTGCTATTAGTAAGAGGCAAACTGGGTAAGTAAATAAATATTTCTTTTTGAGGTTAAATCAAATCAAATTGTACCCAACATCAAAATTGAAGAAAAAATACTAATCTAGAAACATATATGTTAAATGCAACTGTATTTTATTTAAATAATTTGCAAAAATGTTAACAACTTCAGAATCTCCAAAATCTAATGAAGCTTTACTCACAGACTGTATTTACCTGTGACTCAGTGACTACAGTACTTGGTAAGAAAATAAATACTACTGCAAATGATGTAACCACAGAATCTATGGCATATTTCACTTCACATACAATTTTAAGTTATTAATAAAAAAAGAAGAAAAACAGCAATATTTTTGTGATGAAAATGTCATCTCTTCAGCCATTTTGATGAGCCATAGCACTTCAGTGAACATTATAAATAAAATACCAAGGACTTACAAGACAAATCCCTCACAATCCTCTCATCACAATTCAGAGGATCCTTTCTCTAAATAGACTCCTATAAAAAGCTAGATTCCTACACATACGACCATACAGTTTTTAGAAGTTAATTGTTCTGCAAGAGAGATTTCATCCACAAAGTGATTGTAATGAGTTTGTTCTTATCCTCAATGTTTTTAAATATGTACAGTACTTTAATTTCTTAAACCATAAACCATTTCTAAAAAACTTCATTTGGTATATCACATGGAAGGGATTGATAATCTGTGATACCACAACTACATAGTAAATAAATGGATTGATCAATAGGTACTAATTTGCTTGACATAACCTCTTAGTATAACAGACATAGTATTGATGTATGGTAGTGCCTCTTTAAACATTGTGTCATATCAAGCTTTCAGAAATACGGTTTTCCGCTTAATATCTAATCTTGTACAAAAGCTATCTGTATAGTAGTTAACATTCATTTATATATCTCTCATACATATTCTTCTTAAAGTACTGTATAATAACATACTTTTAAATTCTAATCTCAAATTCAAAATTGTATAAAAACTATTAGACACCTTTTTTAGTCATGATGTAAATCATGAAATTGCCAGACTAACAATTCCTTGTTTTTTGCAAAGTTTAGCCTTGAGATAAATGCAGTGTAGACAATAGGGTTAGGCACTAAACTGACTTATGCATTCAGCTGTACAATAGTTTTAAAAAGAGCATCACATGTGGCAGTGACAATATGTCACTAGAGAAACATTCATACTGCCATCAATGACCTTTTGATATTTATGTGGTGTTTAAATTGAAGAAGTTTTAAGTTATATTATTAATATAAATTTTCAACTTCAAATGATAATTTTAAACAGTTAGATTATACGAAGCTTCGGTATTCACAGGAGCACTGGTACAGGGAAATATCCACAGTATGGGTCGACTGCGACCACACACTTCCCGAAGAAGGGCCATCTTTGGTCGACGTGCACGATATGGACCCTGGCGCTTAACCTATGAACAAGAAAACTTTTTAGTGATAGAAGTGAAGGAAATAGGACAGTAAACCACAAGTAGATAAAAATTGAACATGCTTGAGTTCTTCAAAGAACTACTGCATTACCTTTGCTCCTATCCTTGAGACTCCAGTCACATGGATTGAACCACCAAACATCTGCGGCAATAACCCAAATACAGGTTGTACCTCTCTAGTCCGGCATTCTGTGGTCCGGAAAGATTTTAGTTTGTCCAATAGGTAGATAGGCAATTTTTTTTTTTTTTTTTTTTACTTATCTGAATTATTATTATTATTACAGGAGTATTAGATTTTTGCCCCTCAGGCCCCAATGTGGGTCAGTGACTTATGCCCGAGTGGGCTAATCCCCGTAAAAAACAACAACAACAAAGCCGCAGGAAATTAAGGTTTGTTTACATCCGGCAGTTCGGCTGCTCTCTCTCTCTCTCTCTGCTTGTCTATACAGAGTACAACATTTAACCCTTTAATATATATGAGCAGTAAATAAGTGTTGCTTTCACATTCTTATGTAGAGTAATGATGATATGTTTTCACATGTGTGCACTTACATACGCGCAGTCTCACATTTTTTTTTACCATTAGTGGTTAGCTACTTATATTGTTCCATTTATTAACATTAAATAACATTACAGGTACTTCAAACAACCACATTATTTTTTTTACATTAATTTTACTTCAGCTACAATCAGGGTCTTATTTTCTTCAGTTTTATATGTAGAACCAATCAGTCACTGGTTTTGTAAGCTATAACATAAACAATGCCGGCAGCCATCTCATCTTCTCGTGTGTTTTATATTCCACGTATTATTAATAAATTGTATTGTTAATTTTGCACACACAAACATTAATTCAATAAAAACAAAATTCAGAAACATTAATTAAAATATATATGAACAGTAAATAAGTGTTGCTTTCATATTCTTATGTAAAGTAATGACGATATGTTTTCACGTGTGCGCACTTACATACGCAATCTCTCTTTTTTTCTTTACCATTATCGTTAGCTACTTCTATTGTTCCATTTATTAACATTAAATAACATTACTTAAAGCAACCATATTAATTTTACTACAGCTACAACCAAAGTCTTATTTTCTTCAGTTTTATATGTAAAACCAGTCAGTCACTGGTTTTGCAATCAACGAAAACAATGCTGTGTCATTTCCTCATGTGTTTTAATATTCTATGTATTATTAATGAAATGTATTGCTCATTTTGCACACATGAACATTAATTCAATAAAAAAGTCATTCAGTAATAAACAATAATGAATCTTTTGTACATTAGAGAAATGACGCTGTTTACACGATTATGCACGTCGGCGGCCGTTCAAACCAGTCGAAATTCAAGTTTCCGGCGTCAAAATTTTTTTTTGTGTGTGTGTGTTCCAATAAAATACGTTGAATTAAAAACTCGCGAAATTTGAGAAGCTACTATATGACATTTAACCCTTCAATATGTCTTAAAGAGACCATGATGCAGAGAAAGTGGTGCTAGTGCTTTCAAGCATAAGCACAAGTCACTATCTATCCAGGAAAAGGGTGAATTTCCATGGTCCGGCACCGGTCAGGTCCCGAGGTTGCTGGACCAGAAAGGTACAACCTGTACATTCAAATATACTGTAGGCGTGCAATGGTGTATTCTATGTGTGTCTATATTTTATATTTTTTATGGACTGTACTGTCAAGTTTTTATAAACATAAAGGCCTGTTATATTGATGTGTATTTGTGCCACATGGAATGAACCACCAAACATCACTGCAATCAAGTCTGTAGTGCAGCATAATAAATATATGTACTGTACAGTATATACATACAGTACTATACTATAAATTATATACAGCTGCTCCCCAACTTACGACGGGGTTAGGGACCCAAATCCAGGTCGTAAGTCCGAATGGTCGTAAGTCCGACAGATGATAAAAAAAAAAAAAAAAAAAAAAATCTACAATGAATTACAGTACAGTAAAAGTAATATATAATGAGGAATGGATACAGTGTGACTGAGCACTTACCTTTAATGTAGTCGGCTGAATGCACATGGGGCCCCCATAATTTTCTAATTATACATGGAGACTACATTAACTGGAAACGTTTCGGTATAGAAAATGCGAGCGTCATTTGAGAAAAAAAAAAAATTGGTCACGATTGCGGCGGTCGTATGTCCCGATGGTCGTAAGGTCAGAGCAGGTCGTAAGTACCGATGGACGTAAGTTGAGGCAGTCGTAAGTCGGGGACTACCTGTATAGCATGGCTTTTTTTTTTTTACTTTTTTTCATTTACAAACAATGAGAATAAGAACAGTGCAATAAATACCATAATGGCATGACTTCACAAAAAAAAGAGCATATGTCAGTCTGTAACTCAGAATGGCAGTAAAATATTCTACAGTAAATTATTTTTACATAACTCGCAATATTCCAAGTTATGATGACTCAATCTTGGAATGGCGTAACACATGGTACCCAACGGGATGAATGGGAGGTTCTGCCCAGTCGCCCACACGAGAGGATACACAGTCACACCTACAGTACAGTTACTCTTCTTATTTTTTAGTTTTGTTTTTTTTACTTTTTGTGCAAAGTGCTATTTAACCAGTATACATATGGCTTCTGTATCATTACCAAGGCCTAGTAGGTGGGGAATGAAGTTGAAATCCCTGAGTCTTTAAGAAAAGATATAACCAAGTTAGTCTTCAGTTGGTGCTGTAAGTGGTTACAGCACACACAGCACTGCACTGTATATACTGTAGTGCAACAAGACCCCCATCACCTCTGACACTTACCACATGGCACCACAAGCTTGAATTATTCTCATCCTTTGCCTGCAGTGCTGTTAAGCATTAATTTTTATGCAATTTTTCTGATCATGATAGATTTTTGGACCCCCAAAGTTGGGTATTGGGGTGGGAGGCAAGGGGTTATTATGCAAACTGAAAGAGACGAGGAGGAGAAAGAAAATTTGATACCTGAGAATGGTTAGAGCCCCATATATTTTGAGTTATCAAGGGTTTACTATACAGGTCTTCCTCGCTTTACAAATGGGTTAGGTTCCTTGAAAACCATTCGTTAAGTAAATTTTTGTATCTCGAATAATATAACATATTGGAAAAATTGGGTTCAGTTCCCCAATGACAAGAAAACCCCAATAACATACCTAAAAAATGAAACATTGGTAGGATCACAAACAACAAAAAAACCTATGTAACTACTGAACTGTAAATTAGTACCTATCTACTGTAATTCAGTACCTAACTACTGTACTGTAATTTAGAGCCTAACACATTAAAAAATTTAGAAAATATAAATTTGGTACATTACGTTAGACCATACCGTATTCGTATAAGTAAGAATAGCTTTCATATAATAAGCAAGAGGTGTAAGAATAAAAAATTTACAAAGGCAAACTTTCATAGTTTTAATGTTCATATAGCGAGGGATATCTGTATGGGTAACGATGAAATGGATTCACAAACTGACAAAATTAAACTATTCTATTTAGTAGGCTATAGCTTGGAGGTACAGTGCTACAGTTTGCTTCTTGCAAGTGATAGTTCTTATTTGTGGTGAAGTGACTTTCCTTCTAATCAAACAAGCTGTTGGCTGCAAAAAACCCTCTACATATAAACCATTGTCTTAGGTCTTCAAGTTTGATAGATTTCATCACAGTACACTTTGAAATAGCCCTTTTAACATCACTCTCATACAAAATTACAAACACCTCTGCCAAAACCACCACAGATCTCCCTCAACAATGCATTGTGGTAACCAAATGATGACATACAGTTAGGGGAGCCAGCCTCAGCAGCACCTCTAGCACTGATCATATCATCCACATAGCAGAATTCACCAATACAGTCCAAGGATATACTGTATCCCAAAGTCAAGCTTTTCCAACCTTGCTAAGGCCACATGATTGCCTGCACAAACAGCACTTAGCACCATCCTGCAGTCTGCCATTTACAACTAAGCACCTCTTGTGTACTCACCTTTCACACTCGCCATACATTATTGGATTAGAGTACTGCAACATCCTTCTTACAGACAGCACATAGCCATTTTTCCACTTTCCACCACATACTCTTCCCTCATGTAATTAATCATCACTTTTGTTCTCACCTTATTCACTTTCAAACCCTTTGAGTCCATTCTATATTTACAATCCTTATATTTCTTCACTACCTTCTCAATCTCAAACAATCTACCATCAACATTAAGTCATCAGCATACTAGAACTCCCAGGGAAGACCAGTCCTAAAATCTTGCAATAGTTCCTCTAATACCACGGTAAACAGAAGGAGGCTCAAGGCAGACTCTTGATGGATCCCTACTTTCATCTCAAATTCCTCACTTTTTCATCATTTAGACTCACAAAGGTTCTCAAGCCCTTATACAATGTAATAAACACTAGTACAATACATGCCTTTGCCCCTAACTCTCTCATTGTTTACTGCACTAATACATGAAGCACTCTACCAAATGCCTCATCTAAGTCTACAAATACGAGGTACAGCTTTTTCTCCTTACTATATTTTCTTATAGTAGCCTGGCAATAAATATTGCCTCTACAGTCATAAACCCAAACTGCATTTCATTAATATTCACTCTTTGGTACCATAAATGGGTAATCTTTAGTATGAGGGCTCATACTGTACATCGAACCAATTATTAAACTTCTTAACCACTTGTGTATGGGGGGTCTCTCTTTATTGAACAAAATCGTCTATTACTCAAAATATTAAAAGTAGTCTCCCTATAGTGAAGGGGTTAATATTAGTACAATCTTTGGTGGATATATATGACAAAGGGTGATTTTTAGGGGGAAAATGCATCTTAGACACCAGCATAAGATTGCATAATATTCATAGAGACTTGCATTATACAAGTGAGAGCTTTTAAAAGTATGAGGAATCTTAAAACACTAAATTAAATTATACTAATATTATATACAGTGTACTGTAGTACATGATGAACTATTGCTAATGGTTTACATTAGTTGGGAACAAATGACTACAAAAAGATATGCATCACTTACCTGTTCAACAGCTGTCTCATCAGTGAGGATAGCTTGCATTTGGTCCCACATGATGGCAATAACAAACAAGCCAAACAAAATACTTTCCATACTCAATATTACAGAATGCAACCTGAAAGAGAGAGAAAATCTATACCTCCTGATAGTTTGCATGAAATATGGACTCACATTTTCCTTTAGTGATAAACTTCTGCCAACCAGTTTGAACTACAAGGAATGCCATACTGTACAAATACTGTACTTACACGGTACAGAGGGTCCTCAAAATTCACTGGGGTTAGGTTCTCAAAATGGCCGCGAATTGCCAAATCCGCAAATAACATTTGCAGACCAGGGGGGGTGGGGGGTTATATTTTACTTGTGTACAAAGAAATGTATAATCCCTTATGTGTTTGCCCTTAGAACAATTATTTCTTTTACCTGTAGTACTGTATGTGTGTGTGTGTGTGTAGACACACACATACATACATATATACACACACACACACAAAACACATACAAATAAGTAATATTTGGAAAATCTTCTTACAAATAATCATTAACAATTTTATTAAAAATGTGACAGTCTATCCTCAAGTCCGTGCTCTATTAAGAAAGTAATGCAATAGAGAATGGACTTTGAGGGTAGACTGTCACATTTTTAATAAATTTGTTTCTGATTATTTGTGAGAGTATTTTCACATTATTATTCATTTTTGTGTTTTGTGTGTGTCTTTTTAGAATTTACATACCTGTTTAACCCTTTGAGTCCTGGAGGGTTAGATCATCTTCGTCAAAGGGTTAAATCATTGTCGTCAAAGGGTTAAACCATCGTCATCAAAGGGTTAGGCCATCGTCGTCAAAGGGTCAAACCATCGTCCTCAAAGGGTTAAACCATCATCGTCAAAGGGTTAAACCATCATCGTCAAAGGGCTAAACCATCGTCGTCAAAGGGTAAAACCATTATCATCAAAGGGTTAAACTATTGTCGTCAAAGGGTTAAATGAAACCAAGCCTCGTCCGTGAAAAATGTCATGTCCAGCACTGTGACAGTGTTGTGTGTGAACCTGTTGAACCAACCGCAGTGGTGAACATGCTTGTCTGTGTCCAATGGACGCTGCATTACCCTGACTCTGTGTGAACATAACTTTAAATGTTTAACAGCCCTGTGAACGGCTGAATGAGATGTTCCCACTTGCTGTGACAAACGCCGCAATGACTTACGGGGAGATTGCAACAAACTCCGGTGTCACTACTGACCGCCGCTCAGTTCTTGGTCTGTCTTTCACACTTCCTGTGTCACAAAAACGCTTCACCAGTTCATAAACAGTAGCCTTACATGGTGTCGGGCTATCAGGGAATCTCCTTCTAAATATTTCAAGACACTGTTGATAAGACTTGCACTCAAAGTACGTCTCCAACATAGCGACCCTGTGTGCCCGCTTAAGCCTCATTGTCGACTGACTCACACGTACCTCCCTCTACCCGCTCATGCGTAAAGTCACACGACTGGTACATTACTCAGCAATCTTCTGCGATGTTGCCAGCATGTGCTGTGGGAAACCATGGATGGCTATTGTTAGCCATTAAACTACTATAAATTGACAAACTTTGAGCATGGGGACTTTTGAGACATCTTGTATTTTCAATTTATAATGGTACCCTGTAGTCTATGGGAAAATCTGCTTCCATGTACAATTTTGATTTACTAAAGTTTTTTTTAGGAACACAAAACCTTCCAAAATCAATGTCGGTGTGTAATAAATGTTAGAGGTAGGCAGCATACTAAACAGTAATGTAAGTGTTGGTAAACAGTTGTAGCTCAGCACAGAGTGGGTGAGCTGAGGTTATACCAATGCCTATGGCCTCAAGTTATCAGTAGCTCTTTACAAATACACTGAGCCCTTGCAAATTTGAAGCAGGTATTATCTGGGCTCTGTGTCCAAAACACTAAATTAGTCAAATAGATCATAACTGTATGCCTCGCAAATTACACTGAAATTATCTACCAATTCTTTCTGTTTTTCTATGCTGCATAGTAAAAATTATCTTTACAAATTATGGCTGTATTTAGCAAAATACCTGTACTGAAGGTTCACTAAAAGATACAGACTGAATCCTCACTGATTCAATACAGTATTCACAATTCAATACTTTGGAATAATTCAATATTTCTTGTTAAGGTAGATTCAATGACATGATTTTGTTATAAAAAAAAAATATATAATTTTGCAAAAAAATCTAATTAACATTTCTCTTAAAAAACGAAAAAAGCTTCTATAATTTTCACTTTGTTATGTATTCAAAGGTGAAGATTATTAAAAACAAAATTAACGGGTTCATTTGAAATGTGATCAGGAAATAGGTACGTATTCACAAAACGTGCTGAGCACGTGGGTGGGTAGGTTCAGAGTTCTCGTAAGCTACAACTGGTTACTATTGTCACATAACTGCATGGTATGCCTATGATTGACTGATGTATCTCACAGTCTACCTCCTCAAACTCTAGCATTATGACACTCTTAGTATATTATCTGCTGCCATTGTACAGTACAATTTCATTCACTTGCTCCCTGCTGTTTTCACATACGATCTGTTTTGTGCAGTACAGTACAGTAGTACATTACTGTACCAGGATACAATCAGCCAAGAATACTATTAAAACAGTGTTAAGATGTAAATAGTGATTACAGTTACATATACTTCTGTAAGTGTGAAAGTACTGCATTATACAGTCGCCTCCATTTATAACTGGTACAGTGATTACCGTGTTTTGTGAGATGTGGCACCACTGTTTGTGTACATCGTAAAACTTGCAGAATGGACAAAATTACCCTCGCTATAGTAACCAGACGATGAATGATAACAAGCAGTCCTCCTCTAACTGTGAATGCATGCATTTCTTGCATGGTTATAGTCTTAATATAGATTACCAAGTAAAATGTCATTGGATACTATCAGTTGTCTGGTGGGCAGTGGTGTCACATCTCACAAAACACACCAGCCACTGTACCCTTTATAAATGGAGGCAAATGTACAGTACAGTCAGTTCTGCTATAACGCGATAGTTGTGTTCTTGTAAAACATCGTTTTATAGAAATTCGCGTAATAGAAATAACAGGGCTTATGGAGAAAATACGGTTAGGTGCAATTTACTACTCGAAATCGAAAAAAATTTAGTAGTTCGCCTAACACAAAGGTTAGCACAGTCTAAATAAATGTTACATTCATATCTATTAATGAAATCATACAGTAAATGTAACACTTTACCTTGAAAAAATATGAATATATCTTGATGGGGGAGAAGGGTGATTTTGAGGTTGATAACATCGAGCTTCTCTTCAAGCGTTATAGCCTTTCTTTTACGATCATCACCGGGAATGCGATCACCAGAACGCTTCTTGGAGATATTCTTCTTTACCATACTCACAGTTAATATCACAAAATTGGAGAAATAGTAAGCAAAAATCGCGTTACAGCAAACAAGCGTTCGCGTTATACAAATATCGTTCCTCTATTCATAAATCGTGTTAGAGCCAATTCGGGTTGTCAAAACATGCGTTACAGCAGAACTCACTGGAATATAAATACCAAATTGACCACTGTATGTCTACTGTAGGCAAGTGTGTAAAGGGTGCACTGCATGTACAGTATACAGAGTGACAGTAGGTAGTTGGTAACTACCAAACAGGGAGGTACTGCCGCCTAGGAAGATATTGGAAGCATAATTTATTGTCTAATGGTAGACCCTGCTGCCATATGGCATCACATAAATTGTGACCAAGTCCCAGGTTGCTGATCTGACTTTCTGCCTCACTTACACAATTGCAGGGTCTCAATTGTTTCTTTTACTATTGACAACACAACATACATACAGTATATTGTTTCTCACTTTTGATCTTTTTTTAATTTTTGTATTTCTTTATGGTTCTTTATTATTATTATTATTATTATTATTATTATTATTATTACTATTATTATTATTATTATTACAATGTTGTTGTTATTATTATTATTATTATCATTATTATTTTTTTAAAATTTTGTATTATTTATTAGAAATTTTATTTACTATGAATTATTATTACAGTCAGTCCTTGACTTACGACGAGGTTAGGGACTGACGACCAGGTCTTAAGTCGAAAATGCGAAAATAATACATAGAAAATCTAAAATGAGTGTCTCTTTTTCTTCTCAGCACCACGAGAACTCTCACTTTTACGCTTGCCAGCCATTTTAAAGGGAATTATAACAACAAAAATTTTGTCAGTACACAGCGCGATCACTAGCGTCGGGACTCGAAAATAAGCAATTTGAAAAATATTTTATACGACTGCGGCGGTCACATATCCGGGTGGTCTTAAGTGGAATAGGTCGTAAGTCGAGGAGTAGTTGTATTATTATTATTATTATTAATATTATTATTATTATTATTATTATTATTATTATTATTATTATTATTATTATTATTACATTTTCGCCCCGATGTGGGTCAGTGACCTGTGCCTGGGTAGGCTTATCCCCGTAAAAAACAAAAACAAAAAAACACCTACTACAGTAAATGGTACAGGACAAAAGCAGGCCATCCTGTAATATCATACCACCATTTGGCCTGCCTGCATCACAAGTTCAAGACAATGCATCTGCTGGTGAGTACAGGGTTATAGTGTACAGTATACACTATACAGTACATGTATTATATTTTGTTTATTTAGAATATATTGTACGTGTACAGCAGGGTTTACAGAAATAAATACAGCTCTGTATCTGTCCAACTGGAATCTGATGAAGAAACATTTATCAGTGCCCAGGAAAATTCTGTACAGGGTATATGTGTAATTTTTCTAGAGACAAGAAAATTTGTCTCAATACAGTACACCGGAAATCTCTCAAACCCAGACCTGCTGTATTTGTTCTCACCTGAGTTTAAGGTTAAGTTATACAGTATGGTGAGCGTAGGAAAATGATGACTCACTGAGAGCTTATTTGTAAGCTTACGATCATTACATAACATAACATAAGAACATAAGAACATAAGAAAGTGGGATACTGCAGGAGGCCGACTGGCCCATACAGGGCAGATCCCTTTCACACCCATCCCAGCACTTCCATGTGCCTATCCAACTTCGTCTTGAAGCTCCCTAGCGTCCCCGATCCTACTATAGCACTCGGTAGCCTATTCCACATATCCACAACTCTATTACCAAACCAGTGCTTGCCTATATCCTTTCTGAATCGGAATTTATCTAATTTAAAGCCATTTGTTCTAGTTATTTCGTTATTACTGAGCTTCAGAACATCTTCCATTTTACCCTTGTTAATCCCACTCACCCACTTGTACACCTCTATCATATCTCCCCTAACTCTACGCCTCTCTAATGAATGCAAGCCTAAGCTTTTCAGTCTTTCTTCATATGTAAGGTTTCTAATAGTATGGATCATTTTTGTCATTCTTCTTTGTACTCTCTCCAAAGAATCTATGTATAATAAGGACACCAGAACTGAACCGCATAATCCATGTGTGGCCTCACTAATGCTAGGTAAAGTTTCAAGATAACGTCAGCAGTTCTGTTACTCACAGACCTAGATATGAACCCTAGAATCCTGTTTGCCTTGTTGCGAACGCTAATACATTGTTTTCTAGGTTTCAAGTCGTTGCTAACAAATACACCTAGATCTTTTTCACAAACTGAGTTTTCTATTTCCGTGTTACCTAGTTTATACTTAACGTTTGTATTCGTCTTCCCTATCTGTAGTACCTTGCATTTATCAGTATTAAAATTCATTTGCATTTATCAGTATTAAAATTCATTTGCCAGTGAGTGTTAGAGAATAATGAAATAAGTGAAATTAGTAAGCATTATTTAGCATATTTTCATAACTACAGTGCAGGATGGTTAGTTATTTTCATTCAACTCGCGATAAAATAATAACTATTTACAGTACTAACTTCCAGTTTTCACTGTTCGCTAGGAGAGAGATTGAGCTGTAATATAAATAAAATGAACCTTCTAGCTGAAAAATAACAAAATTATGGTTGTTTAAATAAAAAATACCTTAAACGTGTTTTTCTTCGCTTTTTAAATTTGGCGCTTCACCTCCTTGTAATGCGGAGCGCCTCATATGATACACAGGTTTGGAAAGTTGTATAAATTTTCAAGCTACAGAAACAAGTTGTAAAATGACTGCATCATTTTAGGACTACCCGGTACCTGGATGAAGGAAATAAGACAGAGTAAAGTTTATGGGATACTTAAATTGGCTAAGTAGGCAAAGGTAAGCTGTGGAGTAGTAACTAAGTGAAGAGAGGAGTTCTAAGATGATATGGACATGTGAAAAAGATGCCAGAAGAGAAACAGTCTATACAGTACTGTGGAAGAAGGATTAGTACATGAAGGAGAAAAAAGGTGGAAAAATCATAGTAACAGTATAGCCTGATGGCTAAGTTATCACAGACACTCCCTCAAAGGGGAGCTCCCTTACGGAATGAGGTATTGCAAGAAAGATAAAATTATATACACATACTGTATTATCATACATACAAATTGCACATAGTATATATAAAGAAGCCAGTGCAAATAAAAATTATCCCAAATCAAAACTCAATGTATTATAACTGAAATATTAAATATTCAAAGGCAAGGAAAGTGTGTAAGCAGTCACACTACTTTTTAAAAATAGAGATTTACTTTAATGTCACATTCAGTAACAAATGAAATTGACTCTATACTGGTATAACCTGTTCTCAAAAATGAAATTAAAATTTTATATTTTAGAGGTACAGTAAATTGTACTCACAATCGGCCCTGTTTCACCATCATGTCTTTAGAGCATTCTGGACAAGCCTTAATCCAAGAATATGCAATGAGACTCATTGCATATATAGACATCAGACCAACAAACATCAAAAACTGCAAGAAATACTTCTGGTTCCATTCTCCAACACAGTTGTTAATCCTGAAACATAATAAATTAATCATACAATGCAATCAAAGACGAAAAAGTTATTATATGATGAATTTTGTTCCAAAACTTTGAAATATATAAATATAAGCAGTGAATTTTCTTCTGAAAATTATAGCCCATCATACCATGGACAATGATGGTCCATTCGGCGTATACAACGCTGACATATACGGCAGTGGTGTGCCCGTGGTGGACGATACATTTCACATCTGGCACATACTGTCCAATCATCATTTTTTTCTCCTCCTGTGAATGGAAAAGTAAGCGAAGGAAAGATAATTAGTTTATACCTACAGTATCTGTCTTGAAAACAAACCCACACAAAAACAGTAATTTATATTACTGTACATTGCATGAATTTAACAAGCACTCCCTGCTTAAGGAGTACCAATCCTCCCTTGCCAGCTAAAAGGGTACTGTACTGTACTTAGAAGTCCTACATATAATGCCTGGTTCCCACTCCATAAATGTGGATACCATACCAGCAGGCAATCATGGCTAATCCATACAAGCATGAAAAACAGCCACAAAATAGTAATGATGATGAAAAATACCTTGCACAAGGAGTACAATACTGTAGAGTCAATATCACCTTAGAAAATACATCCAGTACATCCAATGAATGTACAGTCAAAGAAAAAAGTTGCATTATGTTATTCATGCTGTATGTTCTGAAATCCAAGATGACGAATTTTGATAAAGTTCCCCATTCAGACTTAAATCTCAAAGCTTTGCTGTCACTTTAACCAAATTCTTCATCATGGATTTTGGAACATAACACTAGAGGGGTGTAACACGACTTTTTCTTTGACTGTATCTCTGTGAATATGTGCATTTTATAATACCACATGTCTAACCTAATGTACATACATCTGCAGATACATACACTGCAAACATGCTTAGCTTGTTTGTTTTGAACTCTCCGGTGCTTGGTGCCATTCTTCACCTGCTTTGTTTTTTTATCATTTACTCCCCTTGTCAGCTTACCAACAGTTCAGGTGGTTGGTCTGTTCTTTGTTAAGACCTTCATTGTCCAGTGTTAGTACTGGAGAAAACTGGAAAACTGTAGTAGAAGAAAACCTTTGATGTTTGGTAGTGTGACAGTGAAAAACATTCTCCTCACATCTGAACAGGGGATTGAACCCATGATGCAGTCGTGATGCAGTCATGTTTACAGTAGTATACAGTACATTATATTGTAATGTGACCAAATATTTTCCTATATCCAATTCCTTAAGTCCAGTATGTAAGTGAATATGATAATTCTCGGTAAAAAACTGAAAAATTATCAGAATACATATTCTCAAAGCTAGAAGGAACCATTCAGGAGGCAAAATTGGCAGTTGTTGTTGGTAACGTACCTAAGTTCTGCAGTGGTGACTACAACTCCCTTCTTTTCATTGTACTGTACTGTACTGAGCTTTTTCGAAATGTGAATAAGGTTATAAAAAAAAAATCTAAATATTTAGAGATGGCTGGAATCTAGGTAAGAAATTAGTGTAACGTGCAAGAACTGTTAAGAATCGATGTAGAGCCAAATTTATTTGCTCATGTTTCATCATTCTGTTATTATTAGAGGCAATTTGCATTTAAAAAAAATTAAATTATTTTTGTGGGGAATATTCTGTGATGTATGCTTGAACTCCCCTAATTTGAACTTTTATGATAAATTGGAAATTTTTGGAGAGGTCAAATTACTGAACTCATCAATTTATCAACACTGAGACCAAATTGATCGAATTACACCAAAGTTGTCAAAATTTCCCAAGTATCAGACAAGCTGAAACTTGTGGTCCCACACAAAAGAATGCAGCCTCAGGCATAACCTCAGATGGATGCTGAGTCTGAATGTCTTTGTGCAAAGCGAACAAATCTTCATCTTATACCACAATACAAGTACTACTGTGCTAAATTCTGTTAAAATCCCCACGTACTATTTGTCTTTTGTGTAAAAATATTTAGGTTTCCTTAAAGCTTTCAACATTTTACCTTACTTAAATGCAGATATAAAATTAGAATAATACAGGTATTGTACTGTAAATGCAAATTGGGCACCAACCATCTTTTTTCTCTCAGAATGTTACTGAACAATGTTGGTGACCATTGTAAAACTGCACAGTACTAACCTGCATGCATATCTGAAAAATCCAACCGACTTTGGGGCAGAGGCACAATCCCTGGGTCACTGAAGACTGCTCGCACGTGTGCCATTAGTGTCAAGAAGACGAGTATGTTGAATAAAAGTACATGTAATGCTCCCCATAAGCTGCAAGATTAAACAAGACTGTCAGCTAAAAATTATAGTATGTTACAGTACAGTATTAAAAATAGTTTTAAACTCTAATAGCCTTAAAAAAAATTATACCTGTACTGTACTGTATTACTGTGTACTGCATAACACTATACAGTATACACTGTATACAGTACAGTAATCACATGAAGAAAAGGTAAAATACAAAACACAAATGAAAAAAAATTTTTGGTAGAAACTCAGTTCCCAAAGTGTACAATGAGAGGTGGTGCCATGCACAGTGTATTGGTAAAATAGGGTCTAAATCATAAGTGTGATGAAACACTGTAATGTTAAGTTGTATCTAAGAGAATAGTGTTCTTGTTAATAAATACAGTATACAGTACTTGTTAAAAAATAAAAAAATGCTCACAAAAAAAAATACACATTACCATCATGTCCATTGGTGCTTACTTGGTGGTCACATGGCACATGCTTCACACCATTTATGTCTTATGCAGACTAATTCGTGGCAGGAAACGTAGAGTGGGGAGCTATGGTCTGCGGTCTGGCCTGAGTAGATACTCCGCATGTTTTAAAATCTATAATTTTGCTTGTACAGTATTAGCCATTACTGTACAGTACTGTATTATGAAATGATACACTAATATTGAGATTGACATTCATGGAGGCATATTTAATTATTAACAATAAAATAATATCAATTGCATAAAGATAGTTGAATGCAATGATTTAATGAAGTACAGTAGCTTAAAGCAACCTGAGTAGACACAGATGGAGATAGTGGTAATGTATTTAAAATCATTATATACTGCTTCTGTATATTATTTTTCAACATAGATAAAAAAGAACATGCTACTGAATGTATTATAGTGCTTACGAAATAAATGGGCTATTTTACCAATGCCGGTACAGCAACTGTACTTTTAGTTTATTCGGAGTCCAAGAAGAACTGTGTATACTGTAATAATGTTTTGTGTTCAATTTTATGAGAAATAATTTTTGTTCTAATGCTATGACTATAACATTAATGCATAAATATTATGCAGTACAGTACTATGCTATGTTAAAGCTTTTTCTTTTTTAAATACGTACACAGGTTTTGTTAATTTTCGCGTATAAATACCCTTATTTCCATAAACAGGGAAATCCCAGGATCCTGGGATAGGGACTGGTTTTTGTCCAAGAATCCCAGGATGTTGAAAAAACCTAAAAGTAAGAAACCCTACTACAAACATGCCAGGTGGAGTTTGGAGTCCTTTCTGCAGAAGAAAGATTTAAAAAGTGTAAAAGTGATTAACGTAAATGTATTGGTCATGCACTTTTCATCAATTTCATAAAATAAGAAAGTGTTCATACATGTTCTATGGTGAAATGTTAATCATTAAGTAGTTAAGGTGCACAAATAGTTTTAAGTATTAAACTGAGTACAGCACTACCACCAGAAGGCGTTGTTTGATTTTGTTCATTTTTTCAATAAATGTTCTTATCATTATAGTAAGTATTTAAAAAGAGGTAACATAAACTTGAACCTAATAGAACCTGACATTTCAGGATGCAATCATTCTGCCAAATTCTAAAATAGATATGCTAGGCCTCACTATTTACTCTAATATGTCATAGAAGCCACACAGATGCCAAAGCTACTTAACTCCTGAACAGTTGCTTCAAATTTATAAGGGATTCATTCATCCTAACTTGGAGTACTGCTCTCATATCTGGGGTGGCTCTTCTTCTGTCCAACTGTTAGATAGGGTGGAATCATAGGCATTTCATCTTATTGACTCTCCTCCTCCAGTTGATAATCTTTCTTCCCTTTCTCTTCGCTGCAATGTTGCTTCACTTTCTCTCTTTTACAGGTACTGTACTTTAACGGGAAATGTTCGGTGGATTTGGCATCCTGTGTACTGCCGGTAAGGTTGTGGGCTCGTAACACTCGTCTTGCCCGCGGTGTCCATCGTTTCTGTGTGGATGTCGGTTACACTAGAATAAACTGTTATAGTATACAGGTAGTCGTCGACGTACGACCTATGCAACTTACGTCTGTTCGACTTTACGACCGGCGGTACGACAGTTTCGGCCCCAGCCTCCTGGCGCTGCCGGGAGCTGGAGCCGCGCGCATTCCCGCGCTCAATTACAAACACGCTCGCTGGTACAGCACACTTCCCTCCGTGTCTGTTTGCCTTGTGTCTGTCCTTTGTCTTGGAAATTTTTCTTGAACCTCCCCCCCCCCCCCCCAAGATGTCTACCAAGAGGAAACTGTCTTTATCTACTCCTCAACCTGCCAAGAAGCAAAGAAAGGTCATTGATTTCAACACTAAAATGATGGTGATTAAACAGCACGAAGGGGTTAAGAAAGTGAATGTGATTGCACGTGATCTGACGCTATCACACTCTACTGTGTCGACGATTTTGAAGGATAAAGAAAGGATTCGTGAAGCTGTGAAAGGTTCTGCATCCATGCAATCGACAATTATAACGAAGCAACGGACTGGGCCTCTCCACGAAATGGAGAAATTGCTTTACATTTGGATGGAAGATCAGATCCAGAAATGGACACTGTTAAGCCTTTTTACTGTGCAGACGAAGGCTAGAAGTCTATTTCAGACTTTGAAGGAGCGCGCTGGAGAAGACTACAGTCAAGAATTTGCAGCAAGTACTGGCTGGTTCAAGAGATTCAAGAAAAGATTTCAATTTCATAATGTTCGAGTGACTGGGGAAGCAGCGAGTGCAGACGAGGAAGGAGCACGTAAGTTTGTTGACAGTCTGGATGAATTAATTACGGATGAGGGATATCTAGCAGAGCAGATATTTAATGTGGATGAAACGGGATTGTATTGGAAACGGATGCCAGAACGCACTTACATCCAAAAAGAAGCCAAAAGCATGTCTGGATTTAAAGCATTTAAGGATAGGCTTACTCTGCTGCTTGGCGGGAACATCGCGGGGTTTAAGCTGAAGCCTTTCTTAATCTTTCATTCAGAAAACCCGCGGGCGTTCAAAAATGTAAACAAGCACACGCTGCCCGTTTACTTTCGTTCTAACCGTAAAGCATGGATGACACAGGCACTGTTTGAAGACTGGTTTATAAATTGTTTTATTCCTCAAGTTCGTGAATATTGTTTGAAGAAAGAATTGGAAGAAGAAAAAGTAGCAGAAGAAGAAAGGAGAGAAGCAGCGGACAAAGAAGAGGAGGAGGAGCCACAAAGGACGTTCACCACTAAGGGATTATCAGAAGGTTTATCTCTACTGAATAAACTTCTTACCCATTTTGAAGGAATGGACCCAAACATCGAACGATTTGCAAGGATTGAGCGGATGGCACGCAATTCGTTTCGTCCGTATCAAGAAATTTACGAGGAGAAGAAGAAACGAACAATTCAGACAAAGCTCACCATGTTCATGAAAAAAACAACTCCTCCGGCTACCCCAAACGCTGCCCCAGCTGACGACATCGACGATCCACAGCCAAGCACCAGCGGCCAATAAGATGTTTTTTGTATGTTTGTATGTGTTTGTATGTTTTGCAACTAAAATGTTTTATATGTTTTGCACCTGTATTTTTTTTTTTTTTTTTTTTTTGTATGTTGGGTAAATAATAAACCAATTGTACTGTAGTATGCAGTGCTTGACTTAAACCTGACGACCGTAACAATAATGAACAAAGAAAATGTTGATAAAATATGACTTAAAGATGATTATATTATCATTACACATTATAATATACGTAAGGTAATTATAACATATGCCGACACGACCAGATCAACTTACGACCAGGCGGTCGTAACCAATCTAGGTCGTAAGTCGACGACGACCTGTACATCCTTCTTTCCTCACACAGCCAAACTGTGGAATGCTCTGCCTTCTTCTGTTTCCATACTTCAAAAAGCTGGTTTTTCAGCATCTTCGTGGTGTATATGACCTGTGCTGAGGTGGGCTATTCCTCGAAAAAAAAAAAACTACCACCTGACCTTACCTAACTTCCTAGCCAGAGGGCTCAGGCTGCCACATTAAACAGAAAGTACTTATGATATTTGGTACCAATGAAAGTAACTTCGATGAAACATCATGATGTAATTTTACATTTTGAGTGGACGTGAGAGTCTTGAGCAGATCGGTTATAAACAAACAGACAAGTGCTGACTTAGCAGATTTTTCTGAGGAGTAGTTAAAGTACCGTATATAATTAATCTCTTCACATGCAAAGCACACAGACATCATTTTAGTGTCATATGATCAGGTTTTCACAATGTTTAACCCCCAAATTTCCTTCATTCCTTTATGCCCTGCCCAGTACAGGTGAGAAAAACTAAAAACTAAAATAAAAAAATCTTTATAATAAAAATAAAAATTTGTTGCCACCTTTAACCCTTTTGCTGAATTTCTGCACTTGACATTTTATTTTGGCTACTGCCAGACGATTTTATCCAGCTTAGGGTAACCTCCCGGAGCCGAAGGGTTAAATACGGTCAATTTGTAGTTTACACCAACGTTGGCTCTTGATTTGAGCAATGTGATTTTCCGGTGGTTTAGACAATTTTAAGACACTTTTCTTCTATGACGTTTCTCTTGCAAATTACCTAAAATTACCTAATCTAACCTCCTAACCAGATCCCTCGGTATTTTTAAGTCATCTGCCTGTCTTAAAATTGTCTAAACTATCGGAAAAGCACATTGATCAACTCGAGAGCCGTGGTTAGTTGAAACTACGGTAATTATATAGGAATAACCAGTGGGCGAAATTGATTGAAAAGATTATGAAAGCACCGTATTTTCACAGTTATATTATAGTGGACACTGTCGTAGTTTGTGGAAATATGTTAAAAATTGGATATTTAAAAAAAAATGTTACTTAACATTTGTGGGTATGAAGAACAGACCTAACCAACCTAACCAAACAAACCTACCTAACCTTACCTAACTTCCTTACCAGGGGCTCTGCTCCTCCGGACCCCCAAGTATATTAAACAGAAAGAACTTACTATGATATGGTGAAAGTTGAGGCATTTTCTGGAAGTGAGATGATGCGGGTGCAACAGCGCTAAGGAGCTCAGGCAGCGGAGTGATTTATTGTATTGGCAAGTTCCACAATACATGATTATCATGTCAGAACTTACTGATGAAAATAATGTACGAAAATAAACAGTCTCTATGTAAAGGAATAATGCCGTGATCTTTAAACACTTGAAGGGTCTCGTTGTCTTTACCCCTAAATTCACAAATTACTGTACATCCATGTAAGATTGGCGACAACCGTCACACGAAATGCTGAAAAACGAACTGCCCCGGGCACAAGAAAAACCCCTCAGCATAGCACGGCCTCATTACCGCCCGCAAGATAAACTAGTGCGCGCCTCGGTGCCTAATTATCTATGAAACGAACAATTTCCACAATAAATGATTATCATATCAAAACTCACTGATGAAAATATTTAAAGAAAATAAACAGTAATAAAAATAACTCGCTCATGGGTTAGGGTAATTATATAGGACTAACCCGCGGGTGAAATTGATTGAAAACAATTATAAGAACGCCGGATTTTCATTATTATATTATAGTGGAGACTGGTATAGTTTGTGGAAATATGTTAAAAAAACGGATATTTTTAAAATAAACACTACTTCACATTTGTGGTTATGAAGAACAGACCTAACCAAATAAATCTACCTAACCTAACCTAACTTCCCCGGTATATTAAACAGAAAGAACTTACTATGATATGGTGAAATTTGAGGCATTTCTGGACGTGAGATGATAAGGCCGCACAGGCGCTATGCAGCCAGGCGAGTTAGTCCAATATATTAACCTGGGTTAGTCCAATATATTAACCTGGGTTAGTCCAATATATTAACCTGGGTTAGTCCAATATATTAACCTGGGTTAGTCCAATATATTAACCTGGGTTAGTCCAATATACTAACCTAAACTACAAATTGACCTAAAATACTTATGGTACATTACTATAATGTAAAGAACATGTGGAAAAAATGAACAAAATCAAACATTCTGGTGGCAGTGTTGTTCTCAGAATTGACAAATTCTAACTTTATTCTTGGCTATATATAATTTAAAACAACCTCCCTCAAATGTAAACTTAGAAAAAGCTGATGAAAATTGTACATAGTGTTTACCTGCTTCGTCTCAACTGTGCAGGGCAGCTTTTACCTGTTAGGAGTACGATTCTAATGACCACCTTTGCGGGACCTCACGAAAAAATAATATCATTAACATACCTGCTGGACATCGTCTGTAGCACAATCCAATTGATAATGACATAATCTGCGTAAAATATTGCGGTATATGTAAGAATCAAGCAAGTTATGCCACAGGGGTCTCCTCTAAAGACGGGCATGTTGACATCTTCCTTGACATGTCGGTGTGAGGGAGCGTTAATGTAAACATCAACAAACCATAACAATTAACAATGTTCAACTACGATATATAGAATACCTTAATGTCATTCATTATTAATTGCATACTTACTTGATATTTGAACTTTGTGAATAAGTTGATTTACACAATTTCAAGGAGATGAAAGTACGTATTAGATTCATATTAGGAGGTTGGCGTTATAATGTTACTAGAACAAGGTTTGTAACTACAAGAGTCCTTCAACAAATAAAAATTATGAGATATAGAACTCTGTTAGTTTGGACGGGAATTCTATTTAAATCTTTATTTTTCTCATCACTACACACAGTGGCGGCTCGTGCACAGGGCTGCAGAGCTGCAGTACCCCCAGACACTCACTGCCAGGCGTATGATTCCTTTAGAGAGACAGATGAATAATACACTACCAACAAATATATCATTTTATATGTTATTCAATTATTTCCAATACGTTGCTAAGTGAATTTTCATTAAAATCAGACCAAAATTTAAGTTACTTTCATAGTTGCTGTCAATGCTGTACGATTCATGTGTGTTATCGCCGCCGCCGCAGCTCAGTGTCGTCCAACGTGTGGACGGTGTGGTTAAATCGTGCTTTCTTTAATTACCCTTTGACGATGGAAAATAGAGTGAAGTATTTGCAGAAATAAAGGATTATAATGAAATAGTAATAAACAATTTTGCTACATCAAAGAGCAGACACGCCGACTTTATTTTCACTTAATACTGGTCCATCACTACTACCATGCCCTGGACATCAACTACAACTCATACCTGAGGTAGGTCACCTACTATTGTGTGAGGCTTGCAGTCCCTTCACGAGCCGCCACTGCTGATATAAATATTTGTCCTTATTTTGTTTTTCCTCTTCGCTACTGATCGGCTGTTGGCCGCTTGGGCTGTCAGTCACGTCTCTGTTACGCACTGTTGGCAAGTACTGGGCATGTACTGGCTCCTGAACCTGCTCCAGTGTTCGTCAAGTTTGGTCTTGAAAGAGCTCACACTCGCTGCCGTCCCAACACTCTTCGGCAGGTTGTTCCAAGAGTTTACAATTCTCACTCCGAACAAGTTTGCCATCACTGTTTTCTGGACTTGTAGCTTCTTCAACCTTGAGCTGTGAGCGGTTCAGGTGTGTACACTGGACTGAGTAGTGTTCCCTGTTGTTAAGTGCATCCATTAGTTATGACATGTAATCAAACTCCAGTAATCCCTAGAAATAATTCAGAGGAGAATGACAAGACTAATCCCGGGCATTAGGAACCTTGAGTACAGAGACAGGCTAGACTCTAGCATCTTAATCTGTACTCCCTCGAGAGACGTAAAGTGAGGGGCGATATGATAGCTGTGTATAAATGGAAGTCAGGGCTAAACAAAGGGGACATTACAAAGGTACTCAAACTATCCAACGAGGAGCGAACTCGTAACAATGGTTTTAAATTAGACAAATTTAGATTTAGGCGGGAAATAGGTAAACATTGGTTTGGAAATAGAGTAGTGGATGAATGGAACAAGTTACCAAACATCACCATTAACTCGAATATGCTGGATAGCTTCAAACATAGGTTGGATGGATATATGAGCGATAGGGGTTGGGTGTAAATGGGACTGCCCAGTATAGGCCAATAGGCCCGCTGCAGTTTCCTCCATTCTTATGTTCTAATAGTTTTCCAGACCCCGCCGGTACCTTCCAGTAAACGCACACTTTTTTTCGAGTTACATTGCTATATATATATATATATATATATATATATATATATATATATATATATATATATATATATATATCGATAAAATCAGTCTTAACTCTTGTCTCTTCTCTAAAACATTAATGTTTTATTTTTAGTAAATTTCCAATGTCGTGAGTTCTTATAAAATATATCCTTGATAATATCCTTTCTCTGGTGCCCATATTTTAGCCTTGTACAATAGTAATGGTATAAACACTATTTTCGAAATTATTGTTGCCAGTTTTTTAAGTATTTTCTTGTCATACGTGATCCATATAACTTCGTACCATCTAATTCATGCTGATCTTACCTTCTCCATGACCTCCTCCTCTTCACAAGTTTCTCTCACTCTAAGATGAACCCTGGTGTTAAAGCGTCTTGCTTGTTTTCATACATTATTTTCCTGTCTAGAGTTTGCAATTACCCAGTTTCTCCTCTACCACTCAACATGTCATAATTATATTTTTCTTGTATTAATTTCCAGTCCTCCTCTTTGTGGATGTTTCTACCCTCCTCGGCACCTAACCTTTTGTTTCTAATTCCGCAGTAAAAACCGAGTCATTTGCAAATGGTAGTTCTCGTGTTCTTTTCCCTTTATTTATAATTTCTCTCCATTATCGGCTTACGAGTCGTTCAGATAGTCAGTCTGTTCTTCATCATGTAGTGTTAGTATAAGCGGAAACCGGAGTAGGCAGTTATCAAACAGAGAGGTACTACCACCTGGGAAGGTATTGGAAATCCCAAGTTGCTGATCTGACTTTCTACTAATTTACACACAATTGCAGTACTTATATCGTTTTTCACTACTGATTTGTTTTTAATTTTTGTATTTCTTTATGGTCCTTTATTATTATTATTATTATATTATTTTTTTATTAATTTGTATTTATTATTATTATATTTTCGCCCCCAGGTCCTGATGTGGGTCATTGACCTGTGCTCTGGTGGGCTAATCACACTTAGGTAGCAACCTTCTCACTTCCGACCCAGTAATTTCAACCTGCGACCACAGTGGTGAGTTCATGGGAACTTTGTTTTTATTATGTTAGGTATATGAGATATCCATAAGTGTTTGTTGTATTCGGATGCCCTGTTAGTGTTGCGGAGAGATTCAAAGGATACAGTTGACATGTTAACTGATTTGGAGTCTTGTAAACATCGGATAAGACGATAAATATTTCCTACATTTTGGAAAGACAAAAACATTATTATTGGATCAAAGCGAAAACTTAAAAGACTAATGGATTTTAATGTGCGGTGTTATAACGAATTTATCTCATCTGTAACCTCAGTGAAATACCTGGAGTTAATTCTTTACTTTTGGTGTACAAAATTACATTAATCCGGTACTGGCTCCCAGCAACCCAGAAGTGACCCTTTACCAACACTGTAATATTTGGACATTGTTAATAAAACACAACCACGGAATATGTACTCTTTATTAAGTCAAGAAATATAACATTAAAATCTAATTCAAATTAACCACAAGATATTTGCCTATAAACACATGCATCTCGGTACAGGACATATCCGTTTTAGATATCGAGCAGAATGTTTATCATGGTTTACACAATGTTATGTAATGCATTTAGAAGTAAAATCTACTAACTTATTGTTATAGCTATTTGTAGCACTTGCAAGTTAACTTGCCAGTTTGATACTATTTTATTAAAAGAATGTAAAACAGTACTAGAATTATGTATAAGCAGAGCAGTTACTGAAAAACGTTTTACATTTTTTTCTCATTGGTGTGATCAGCGTTAGGTTGCGCCAAATCTTTCTCGGCGTCAGTAGTGTAGGGACAGAGAGCCTTGTGGGCTGTAATGAGTGCGATGGGGGGAGTGTGGGCGTGAGAGATGGTGAAAGGGGCAGCACATGGTGGTGGAGGCAGACGGTGCATCATGGAGGCTACCAGGCAGTCTCCATGGTAGTGGGCGGCATGCACCTCCACGCTCGTCTGCCCATCGCTGTCCACTTTCACCTCATTTGCAGCAAACGGTCCCAACGCCACCTCCACAGTCCACACCTCACTACCAACTGCCACCCACAGATCATCACTATTCTTATCACAAGTCTGCAACTGCTCTTGTTCTTCAGCTTCATCATTCGGCTGCCTCGGTGACTTTTCATCTTCATCCATGTGATGATCTGAACTTTCAGCATGACGGTCTTTTTCAGCGTTACGTGGTTCAGCATAAACTGGGCGAGGAGGAAAGTGTTCAGCGCCATATGGTGGGACAAACTCTTCAAGATCATCCTGGAAGTGGGGATCAACAGCGTGCCACATGTGACGACCGAGAAAGTATGTAGCGGCGATAAGAGCTGCCGATCCCATGCCATGACGTCCTCTACCACCACGTGTGTGGCCACCAAACAGTGGGCACATATGGGGCGGTGGGCCAAAGGGGTGGTGGTGTGGCATCAGTGGCATATTATGCGGTCCATGCGGCCTGTGGCCAGCAAACCCACCGCGACCCATGAATGGTGGAGGTCGAAAAGGAGGCCGGTGAGAATGGCAACCACGAGGATCATGGAAGCCTACGGGACCACAAGGTGGACCGGGAAACCTCGGATGAAACATGCTGAAGCTGCAAGAGTTGTTGGTATGAGTAACTAACTCTAGAGGTTCAAGAAATTCAAAATACAAACCTTTCTTATTCGTACAGTCAACTGGAGCTGCCTTGGCACACTCTCACGCTCATCTTGGGAACACGGCGGCTCTGGGGAAGTGGGCGGCCGTATCGCAGGTCTTGGGTGCGTCACGTTTTGGCTGAAAGAGAAATGATTAAGGAAAAACTTTGCTCGATACTCACCTGTGTTGTTCCCCAGCACCGTCAACTTGGCCATTCCAGGAAGAATTTAATGACTGATACGAGAGATTGGAAATGTTCAAAGATTATGAACCTCTGTATGTGGCGACACGGTTTCTGTACATTTTAAGGCTACTACAACTCGTAACACATCTCCAACTTGAAGTTGTCTCTTTTTACCCCAGCAACAGTTTCTGTTTGCCTTGGTATTTAGGGCCATAACTAGTAACTATAATGTCACTCACAAGACTCATTTCCCTTACATACGCCTAATATTCTAAAGTGAAGGTAATGTATACATTATTGTCTCTTGATATATTTGTTCCATACACAGTATAATACGCCGGCGAATTTAGAAAATTGACTCGAAATATTACTGTTTTCGGTAAGGTTGATAATAAAGTACAGAGGGATTTATTTTTTGTCTTAGTTTGACCATAATTTAAAACCTTCAGGTATCACGTGATAGCAAAATTTTGGCTCGCGAAAGGCAGTACGAATAAAACACAATTATAGATTTAGCCTTTTTTTATCGGTATACAAGGTGTGAGTGTGACCGGCACTACACTCGACCGCAGTTACTTTCCTAAATGGTATATCCACAGTTGGGTGGCCTGGGGTTGGTTCCAGCGTAAACCAATAACACTCGGGGCACGTGAGCAGCATCCCAAGAGCGACATTAAAACTGTCGAATGTTGAGATAAATATATACCGACTTTGGTTTGCTGGACTTTAACAATATGAAGTGCACAAAATGGCCACCTTACATATTCCGAAGATGAAAATGTGATCATAGTTTAAGTGATAATATTAATTTAGTCATGCAAGAATAGCTTTTCATTTTAAGTCTTTGTAAATATTATAATTATTATCAGTTTTATTTTAAAGTACTGCAATCGCTGTTATAATGTTTGGAAAAGGACTCAAAGGTAGATGAACTTTTGAAATGAATTACAAGGAGATAAAAATTCGTTATAAGCTGTGTGAGTCTGGAGTAGAGGAGCGCCACGAGACAAATAGTCTTGAAATTCAGGAAAAATACTCTGTCGGCCAGGAAACGCATTCATATGGCTGACCAAAACAGCTTAGAGCAATAACTAAAATGTCTACCGATTTAGTTTATATTATATGCCCTTGTTTTCCGTCTCTTACTGACTTTGTTAGACAGTAGGGCAAACTGAAGTAGTTGTGATGTTTATAAATAACTCATCTCTTTCGTCTTAATCATTTCAGTGATAGATGTCTTTCCCACAATTAAATAAATATGAATAATTATCTCATATTTGATTAACATATACACAAATAATTAATAACAACTTTCAGCATAATTTACTAAGTCAATATTCATTCTATGAAACGAGTGGTAGTCTTAAAATTAAACTTCTTTCATTGTGGGAGCTTTCATGAAAAACAAAGTTTGCTTCAACAATCACGAAATTCTTCCTGGATCTCATTCTGTAATAAGTCTCGCTGATAAAAATAAAGTATAGCTAAATACCTTGTTGGTTGGTACACCACAAATTGGTTTATAGATCTGCCTTCAAGCTGCTACACTTAACCTTCCGCTGTAGAGGAAGCAAGTCAAGTATCTCTTCAGTGTGTCGTAGGGATGATCTCTGCAGCTGTGTTTCTGGAGTAGGAATGATGAGGGGAGACGCAAGCACACCCAGCTTTATACCCAAGGGAGACGGTGGTCACGTTGGCTTTAGAATGATGATGTAAGGTGATTCAGCATTTATGACGCAACGCGTGTATGCAATGCCACTATCTTTTGTAGCATTTTAATGTGCTGTTCTGTTTTTATGGATTTGATAAACCACTTTTCATTACAAGTCCAAAGATCTTTACATTCAGTTACTCCTGTATGCAGTATATGTTGCTCGTTGAAATGAAGATCATCGCACTTAAAAAATAAACGTTTAAGAGGGTTGGATAGTAACATGCTCGCGAGTTGCGTCACCTGGTGTAAGATGGTCACATGAGAGCGTTATCACAGCGGTCTGTGATCGCATAAGTTTTATTTTAGCCTTAACATTGCGCCATCTGATGAAATTCGATACACACACACACTATATATATATGCTGATAACCACAAGGAAACAAGAAAACACGAAGTTCCCAAGCTCTTTCGTGTAATACACATCATCAGGGGTGAGTACAGACTAAGGAGAGATACTGAGCCTTGGGGAACTCCACTAGTGACGTTGCTCCAATCGGATTTAGTGCCATTACTGCTCACTCACTGTTTCCTGCCCTGTAACCACGCCCTAATCCATTTTAGAATATTTCCTTTAATGCCATGAGCCTCCACTTTTCTTATTGGTCTTTCGAAAACAGATGAATATAATGTTAATAGATTAGTTAGACACAAGTGATTGCGGGCACGTTGGTGCCCTTGTGAGAGTTTGAACGCTCATGACAGCGTACAGCGAATGAGGGTGTGCCAAGTCCATAGACTAGCATAGTTAATTAGGGTGCGCCAAGTCCGTAGACTTGCATCGTTTTCCATCGTAAATAAAATTGTTAACTAATGCCTTCCAAAAGAAACCATCGACATGGGACCAGGTTTGTTCCATTCTACGAATTTTTTTGCGATTTTTCCACCAAGTTTGATGAAAAACGATTGTGCCGTTTCGGATGCCCAGAACAGACACACACACACACAAACAGACACACGCCTAGTCCTGTAGTATATTAGATGAACGCCCTCTTGTGAAGCCATGTTGGGAATCATTGATCAACTTGTGCTTCTCCAGGTGATTTCGAATAGAATTTGAAATGATTGCTTCCAGTAATTTGCCTACAATTGATGTTAGACTGATTGGACGGTAGTTAGAGGATAGTGATCTATTTCCCTTCTTGAAAATCGGTATTACATTCCCTATCTTCCAGGATTCTGGTACTACACCCGTTTTTAAGGACATGTTAAACAACTTTGCTAAGGGCATACTAAGCTCTTCCTTACATTCCTTTGATAATCTGGCAAATATCTCATCGGGACCAGGTGACTTAATAGGCTTTAGTTTGTCTATTTGCTTACTAACATCGTTACTAGTCACTACTATCTCACTTAATTTATTTTCTTCACTATCTCTGTATAGAGTCGGTGCCTCGGGTATCATGTTTACATTTTCGGTGGTGAAAACTTGAAAAATATTTATTCAGATTATTGCTCATTTCTCCGTCGTTATCAGTTTGCTCGCCGGTATCTGACTGTATTGGTCCAATCTTTTCTCGTGTTTTAGTTTAATACATTTGATAGAATCTCTTGAGGTTTGACTTCGTCTCCCTTGCTACCTTCAGTTCATTATTCCTCTTTGCTTTTTTTATCTTGGTCTTAACCCTACCGGCCAATGCCTTATAATAATCTCGGAGGTAAACTTCACCACGGTTTATTCTCCTACCTATAGCCTTCCTTTGTCCAATAATATTCTTTAAATAATTATTTATCCATTTAGGGTGATTGTTGTTTGATCTGAGTTTTCTGTATGGTATGTTCTGCCTTTGTGCGTTAAGCAACTCATTATTTAAATTTTTGTGGAACTCGTCATCCTCACCAGTCAGGTCTCCAGGTAAGGTGAGGTCGCCCTCTGTGGGTACATTGTATGTCTAAAAGTGGTGTTGCAATATTGGTAATCAATTACAATATACATATAACAGTATCAGATCCATCCCACCATACACGAGGATAGTATAATGTATACTCTCTGTATGTCACTGTAATATTATTAGATTGGAAAATGCCTCATACTGTATTGTTAAACTCATTCACAGTATCAGTTCAGTTCATTATATCAATATCGGTTTTATCTATTCAGTATCAGTTCTACTTATTCCCTTTTCGTAACCCATAACCCTAACAAGAAGTATACAGTAGTCCCTCACTAAGTACATGATGTGTCCTTAAGAGACCTTTGATATTACAGTATTGAAATCGGCAATAACGAACTATAGTTTTAATGAAAATATTAAACATATACTGGGTATATAATCCTTTTCCTCCCAAACAAAAAATTGAAAATAAGTTTGTAAGCGAATCATTGGATAATTAGACAAATTCATGCTTAACTAAAACTTGTATTTATAAGTTCATAGTAAATAAAAAAAAATACATCAAACAATTACTTTAATGCTTCGCATTCGAACACAATCATTTCTTCAGTACAGCGCCTGTCATTCCACTGCTAATACATCCTTAATCTTAACAGCAAACTCAATTACTGGGGCCCCTCTCTATACTTTACTATCGCATTTCCCTTCGTGTCATCCTAATGAGGTTCTCATTTTTTTTCATATTCTTATTTTGTAGTCCTTAACAAACGCCCTTTTCACGAATACGTCATCAGACAAAACACTTACAGAATATTTCCTTATAATTGTATATGTATGTTTTCCTGCTCTGACTAATTCAGAATATTTCCTTATAATTTATACTCGTATGTTTTCCTGCTCTGACTAATTCTCCAAAATTATAACCCGGAGAAATTATTTTCATAGTTAACACGTATAATTAGAGTGATGTTCTGTTATCCATATAATTTTAATTATGATGTATCCTATACTACGAAACATTTATGATGTATCCTACACTACTGAACATTCTTCAAGATCCAGTCGAGGAAGCTGCTCACTCTGGTGTACACTCCTGGGTATTCTGGTCTGGCACACCCCACCCCGAAGGATATGACGCCCACCACCGAATACTTGCCGTTAGAAAGTCTGTAGTTGAGGGGTCCACCGCTGTCGCCCTGAGGAAAAACCAGAGTGAATGAGTGAGGACTGCTGGAGAGGGAGAGAAAATGGGTGAGGAATTATGGGAAGAAAGGAAATTTATAGTATTTGTTGAGGAGGCAGAGGAAATAAGTGAGGACAGCGATCTTTATTTTAAATCTGATGAACAAGTAGAATGTGATGGTGTACATAACAGGGGACGAGTGAATGTATGATGTGAAGTATTCATAGGTTCTACAACTGAAGAGTAAAGAGGCTGAATATAAGAGTTGGGTTAGTGATATGGAGTGTGTTCCAGAGTGTAGGGTTACGCCGGATTTCGTTAAGGGGAGCTCAGATTGGGGAGTTTAAATGAGGGCGGTAATTTATTTCATAATTCCTTGATATCGCCACAAGTCTCTGGAAAATGTTGAGATCAGGAGCGCAAATACTGTATACCACTGAAGCTCTATGGCAAACTTTTCTCACTAGTTTATAACTGCGATTATACTTTATTATTTAGTAGATTTGAGTTTTTATTTTTTTGTTGGTGATTATTTTTTCCACATCCCCCCCCAGTCACGAAAGAACGTTAGCAAAAGAGAAAATTTAACCATGAGATTATGATTAAGGAAACAAAT
Source organism: Homarus gammarus (assembly GCA_958450375.1). Lineage (NCBI taxonomy): Eukaryota > Metazoa > Arthropoda > Malacostraca > Decapoda > Nephropidae > Homarus > Homarus gammarus. The sequence continues at coordinate 1,144,731 of CAUDMG010002243.1, forward strand.
AGTTTCGTGTTATATAAACCATTTAGGGCCTTTAGGCCTAAGGTTGTACAGTCAAAGACAAAAGTTGTGTCGCGGTTTTGTCCGAAGATTAAATATAACTCGTAAAACATTATGGGAGCTCCCTACCACAAGGCAGAAGTTTAGCCTTTCACCATATATTTTCACCAAATTTCATGACACGACTTTTGTCTTTGACTGTACAAAGTGTTTGGAGTTAATCGTAGCCAAAATTATGAAAACGTAATCTTATATAAATTTTATGTTATTATTTATCTAAGGAGTAATATATAAAAATATGCATAAAAAGGCGGAGGCATTTGTCGGATGTGGATATGCCTAGTATTGCTATTTCAGACAGAGTTAATATTTATGTTTATTTAATTACTCACCTCGTTTATGCCTACCAATAGTACAAATTCCTTAAATTACTTACGCTGCAAGAGTCCACGTTGGCGTCTCCAGCACATAGATGCCTCTCATCCACTACAGGACGATCGCCAAGGACTCTCTGGTAGGATGCTCTACACGCATTCCTGTTCGACACTGTCACGTTTGCTTCCCTGGGTAGGTCCGTGGGAAATTGGTTTGCTGTGAAGAAACGGGAAGAAAATAAAAGAATTATGCCACAGGAGTAGAGAAAAAGACCATTCGGGATTATCAACAAACTCATAAGTCAGTGGTGTGCTAAGTTAAACCCAAATGAGAGCCAGTAACTCTAACAGCAAATGAAAAAAATAATTACCAGTAGTAGTTGTTACACAAGGGATCCACACCTAAGTATTCCAGGAAAATAAGTACTTTTATAATTCATGCACCACAATTTATGAGTGGCACGAAAATTTTTAAGGCGCATCATCTACAGTTTTAATTCCAATCGTTTGTCGTAAAGATAATTTTGTTAGATCTGCGCAGTCACAACTTTTGCCTAATTCTCGGTTAACTTTGTTACCTTGCCCACAACTGTTAGTCATGGAGCATGGGAGGAGGTTCCCCCGTAGGCACTGGGATGTACCCGCATTTTGACATTTTATCGAAGATGGCCACCAAAAAAAATTGGTCAATATGTATATTATTTTGAAGGTGTTGGTGCAGACTCTAGAGAATGCGTTAACAGGAACAAAGGGGCAGTTTTTAGATCTATCAAAAGGGCAGTGTTAGAAGTGTGATCGCTGCTTGTATATACCTTCTGTATATACATCATGCAGAAGGGGTCATGTTAAATAATGATATCTGTGAAAGGATTTTTTTTGTTTAATAACAAATAAAACATACACCAAGAGGAACTCACTATACGAAGTCTTGCCCCAGCCGATAATGGTCAAGCTTTGTCCCTCGAAGTCGTTGTTCTTTTCGGTGAAGGGCAAACAAGCTGGTGTGACGAGTGCTGTGGGTGATAGGGATGCTGTTGTAAGTGGTTGGTTTCAGATATACTTATGAAACTTATGAGTATTTTGAAACGCTGAACCCTACTACTGTCAATCAAGGTTCTTTCAAAACTGAATTTACTGCGTTATTAAAACTTTGCAGAGAATTGAAACTAAAAATATAATTTAGAAGAACTATAAAAAGTAAGTGAAGGAACTACTACACCCATACAGAAACATTACAATAAACATTTCTAAACCTATCAAGTACAAACACAAGTTACTAACTGTTCATGGTGGCTTCATGGTCAAGCACAAGTATCATGATGTCATTTTCCTTGGTCCTGCGGTTATAGGTATTGCCACGACGTTCACTGATCGTAAAATCCTGCGGGTTTTCATCGAGTCTGTCAGTGGAGAGACTGAATTCCCCGAGCCGCACGTCCACCCTGCAAAGTCACAAGAGGATGTGTGCGTGAATCCCAATTGTGTGTGTGTGTATGTGTATGTGTGTGTATTGTGTGTGTGTGTGTGTGTGTGTGTGTATATATATATATATATATTTTAAGAAAATATATATATATATATATATATATATATATATATATATATATATGCTGATAACAACAAGGAAAGAAGAAAACACGAAGTTCCCAAGCGCCCTCGCGCAATTCACATCTTCAGGGGTGAGTACAGACTAGAGAGAGTAATACAAATCAAGGTGTATATATACAGAGGAGGGTGAGACCAGGTCCACAATGGTCAGGTATTAGGTAATGACCCAACTAATCTTTAAATAGCACACAACGGTTGGTGGTCAGGTCAGATGGTCAAGTGACACGCCTTCTCACCCGATCACAAATCTTCTTAATTACAAAATTGTCCGGCATGTACAAGTGAAGTAATAAGAGAATATTTACGGGTTTTGATGGCCTGGCTCATCGAAGCAGTGAGCTGCAGTGAGGACGTGGCGGAGGGTGATGAGGGTGCCACCACAATCGGATCGGAATCCGCCGTTGTCCAACCTGAAGCCGATGGCAGCCAGCCAAGGCCACATCCCTGGCTGTAGACATAAAACAAAGTTAATGTACCAGACTTTACAAATGCAAAATTAATAAAAAAAAAATAATTTGGCGAAGTCAAGTGGGTCAGATTGGCTTAAAAATGCCCTAAATTTTAATCCCCTGCAGCTGTGAAAACATTCTAAGATTGCATTTGAAATATATATTAATTTTTTTTGTTACATCAAACATCTGGAAAAATTTTGGTTGTTTATCTGTTAAAGGCTGGTGGTTAGTAAATATCTACCCCACAGCTGAATAGTATACGACTGATTTTGTTAATTTAGCGATGAGTGAAGGACTAAACCCTAAAGATCTTTATAATACAGGTGAGGCTGGTGTTTCAAGGAGAGGCTTCCTGTTTTAAAATGTGCAAATTAAGGTGACATGTGTAAGTGAAAAATACTTGTGGTAGGGAAGTGGTAAACCTCAGTCTTTGAACACATGAAAGTTATATATACCCTTGCTTTACATGGCTAATAAACGAGCATGGATTACCCTGGAAATCCAGTGAGTGGTTCTCCACATTATTTTATACCTGAGGCTTGTGTGATACAGCCAGAGGATTGTACTGCATACTATTGTTTTTCAAGTCTATTCCTGTTGCGTTATATTGTACACACACACGTGTATATATATATGTATATATATATAGTATATATATATATATATATATATATATATATATTATATATATATATATATATATATATATATATATATATATATATATATATATATATATATATATATTACTCAGATACCCGGAAAGAACGTGGTCCGGCCCCTAAGCATACCGGATTCTCGTGATTGTACTGGTAATGGGTAATAAGCATAAATTTACAAATTAAGAGATAAAAATTATAATATTTAGCTGTGTCTCCCACACACATACTTCAGTGACAACTTTGCCTCCGACGACTTTTTTACCGATGGACACACCACACTGATCTGGGAAGATGGGTGGTAACTGTGGTGGGTTGGAGGGTTGCACACTGGTTCCTCCTGGTAGGACGGGGTTCGTGGTACTTGGACAGCACACGTGCACTGTCCTCGTTAGTAGTCTGCCAAAGGAAACACAAGATGTGATTAGCAGAAGCAAAAAATGGCAATTTGCAGGTGTGTGTTCCTTGTTACTGTAACACAAAACATGAAAAGTACCGACGACACTTCAAAATAATCATTCCACAATTACATCACATAACGTCATTCTCCTGTTGTTTTCTTAGAAGTAATATCGCCGAATATGTAAGACTAGTATAACGTTTGGTTTGTATATACAGAAACATGAAAGGTTACACCAGAATGACAGAAAGTGGACAAGAAGAATCTTGACAGTTCAGGGGTCATTTTCAGTGTATAACAGAACTACCTGCAATAATCTGTTGAGGGGTCAGGTTACAACGTAATGACCATTTCCCTAGTGCCGTGTGCTTATAAATGAGAAAAATGCTACATAATCCCCATGAGGGGCTGGAGGCTGATGGGAGTCACGTGAAGCCTCCCGCCATAATAAAGTCATGTGTAAAAATCTCCATCTCCAAATCTCGTATTTCTGAACTTAAATACAAAAATAAAACAAAGACGCTGAAACATGAAATATAATTGAAACTGAGCTACTTCTGATGGCCTACTGTAGTAACGAGAGAAGTATTTTATACTTTTGGGCCAAATTACATGTGTTAATAATATTTGTGAAGCGATATTACATGACTTTTTTGTTGATAAAAGACTATAACTTTTAAAATTGGCTGAAAACCACAAATGTTAAATTTGACTAATTTTTTTTATAAATATTCAACTCCATGAGAAATTGCCTTGGGACATTTATTCGCGTTCTATAGTTATTGAGCCACAAGTGCTAATTTACCTGCATATTCGTTTCCTGAAGAAGGTGCTGACGTGTGGCTGTCGAATCTGTCTGACCAGTGGCAAGTATACAGGGCATTTACTCAGGGAATCACATGTACCTGCATTGGTAACAAAGCCAAAACTATAATTCACACAATTCCATCAAGGGAAGAAAGTAAAATTCGAAAAAGAGAAATGAACACGAGTAGTCTCAAGATGATATAACATTACCTGTACCACATTTTGAGAAACAAAAGTAAAGGTAAATATCATGAAACACAAGAAGAGACTAATTTCACAAGAAAAATAAATACCAACTCTGCCAGGGACGTAAGATTATGATTGAACTATTTACTTAAACATATACTGAGCCTTCAAATATCCTATCTTCAGTTATCAAATAAAATTAAACTTACGTCTAATCACTATACCTAATCTGAAACAACATAGACCCATCACCTTACTCTACCAAACTATGCTACAATCTATCCCAAAACTGAAGCCAGATCAGGTAATCAAAACATCCCGATTTAAATCTTAAGTCAACAGAACGTAAAAGATTATTATACCAGTTTCGCCGGCAGGAGTGACACATGATGATGATGAACTGGGCCGGGGATTAAAGTTTTGTCGTACGCTCACCATAGCGCTGTTAAGCTCATCGTCAGGGTCCCCGGTGCCTGCCAAAAACATAAACGAAGTGTCATATTATTTGTGATGATTCAGTGTCTGTATTCATGGCAATCAGGCTGTGTGTTACCATTTATTCTTTTGAACATTTATTGTAAACTTGAAGACTGCCACTCCCTTCCCACGTGAGAGAATGTTGTGAGGAAGCGGCAAATGTATAAATTGAGACTGAATTATATCAGTTACTGTATTAAGATCTATCGTACCACAGAATTAATGAGTATACAGATAGAACTTGGTCAACAAGGTCTAGCTGCTGCTGTGGATCGTTTATTTATATCAAGTTAAACCACTGTATAAATGCGTTTGTACAGTGTAATGTTCATACACTCCTCGAATTTCATAAGTTAAACCGACGCTAAAATTTGAATATTTCTCTCATACTTAAGTAATTATGAACTTGGAATAACTATGCTAGCCTGGCGCAGCAACGCAAGAGTTTACCTAACTTATATTATACATGGGGAGAGAAAGTCCTTGGGCACCTGCAATAATAAAAATATACATTTTCTACTTACTGTAAATATTGAAAATGATCACGGTAAATATTGGAAGTGGATACCTCTCCCAAATGTAGGTATAGCAAGGAACGATATTGTTAATTACTGCAGGTACACAAGGACTTTCTAAATCACCCTGTATAATACTGTATATGAAATAATACTGTACACTGATTCTGAGTAGTGTTCGGATACTGTTATTATTCTGAAATGTCGATATTGTATAAATTATTTTCTTTTGTATCTTCATCGTTGTATAATGATTAATTAATAATGACATTAGATAAATTAAAGTACAATTGTTGAGGAATCATTCATACATAATGAAAGCCACATACTACATGAGCCGTTACTTAAGTCTTCCATAAAGTAATAATGATCTTGGACTCGCCTACTTACTTTGTGCACCGACTGTCGCGAACAAGAGCAGGCTGAATCCAAGCCACTTCATCATGTCTGAAAATATAAATGAGCGTTATTATGCATAATGTTATAAGTCGTCGAGCACTACCAGGTGTATACATATGCAGGTGCTCGCATGCTATCATTACACCTTTGAAAATAATCACCTGATCAAGCCTTAAAGCGTAACTCATGTTTCCCAAATAGGGGTAATTGTTTTTATTGCTACCAGTAAAGGAAGTTAGTTCATATATCAAAACATCAATCATAATCAACCTACACCTAGTATTGTTATTGTGACGCAACAAAGCAGGTAGTGTGACCGTGTGGAGTTCCTAGAAGCCTTTGCTGGTGTTTAATCCAGTTTACTGACAGTTTTATGGACAATGAATGCAATGAAGATTACTGATGATTCAGGAATTAAATTTTCCAAATGTAATGCTAATAAGGATATTGTCGAGAGGCGGCATCCATCGATGGAAGTGATAATCTTGGTCACTAATGTAGAAAATAGTTTCTATGGCACAAATCCAAATTTCTTCTCACACTCTGTTTAATCTCAAGATGATGATGACCTACAATGTGGTATTACTTATTAATTGCATCATATAGGCTAGTAAAACAATACAATGTAAACTTGTAGTCACGCCTTAGCTCAAAATTATATTTCCGTATTCTGTATTACTCCATGAAAATAACTTTGACTAATTTATATTTTGTTTGGCTCTTTCATTTCAACATGTAAAATATATATATATATATATATATATATATATATATATATATATATATATATATATATATTATAACTAGTATTACTCAATGATGTATAATAAAAAAATGGTGTGGGTTTGATCTGCAGGATTTTTCTTGTGTAAATTACATCGGTTCTTCAGTTGTTGTTACAGTCTGTTGGAAATATGATTTCTATCGTTTTGTTTTGTTTTTAGTGTATATGAATGAAAATATCCATGGTTTTGTTGAGTGATAGCCCATCGTGCGAAGTGATTTAAGCGTTACCCTTGAATATTGTTTTCAGTATGCTGTAGTTATGTATAATGGAGAGTGTTTATGTATTTTTCTGTGGGTCTGTTCGCAGTCTCCGACAATAGTTTTGTCGATAAAGCTGAAACCTGGCATGCTTATGTGTATGTACCGGTGAGAGAGATCCGGGGCCGACCCTCCCTCTCTAAAAGGCGGAACACTCACAAAGGTCGAAATGTGTCGTTGATGTAGTGTAGAGATAAGTTTTGAGAATGTAATGTAGATAGTGGAGGCTGTAGTAGAGATAATGCATTTGGTTATAAAGTTAGTGTAGATGATGTATTTTAGATGATAGTGTAGCCGATAGTCTATCCCCGTGCCCAGGGCTCTGTGCTGCTCTCAAAAACTATCAACACCGGGCTTCACAGCAAGTTTATTAATAATTTTTGTGGTCTTTCAACACGTTTATTTATTTTGATAAAAAATAATATGCGTCTATGAAATATTTGAAAGCAAACACTGTAGAGAAGCTGGGGTTTTGTTTTCTCCAGGTTATCAATAAATTTATATTTTCAGTCTCGTTAAAAATAATTTTTGTTATAATTGTATGCCTTAAAAACAAAATTTTGAAGCGGCTTTACTATTTAAATTCAATCACACCTGAGGTTCACATTTTTAAATTCATTCCCGAGTTTCACCTTTCAACTCCAGCCCTTGGTTACGTCACCGCGCTGTGAGGGGAAGTCCAGATGAAGTAACTCAGTTGAATTGTTTGTATTTCCCAAGAAGGGTCCACTAAAGGTCTGTGCCTGGCTCATTTAAAGCACACACTATCAAATGTGTTTGTCAAACATGATGTTTGATCACGCATCATACATCGCTACACACTTTACAACTAGAATGATCAAACTTCAGCTGGTGTCTGCGCCGCCTCAACACTGGGTGACAGCACGAGCAAGGAGGCGGACTGTATTGCTATTAAACTTTCTCTTGAAACATAGACTTGAAAGAAAAAACGAAAAATAAAATTATGGATGAAGGAATGGCACAGAAAAAGACCCAAGTTCTCTGACGACGCCCTAATAAAGGAACTAGTGGAATCATCTCCTCAAGATTATAAGAACTTTTTGAGAATGGATAATGAAACTTTCGCTGAACTGTTGGAGAAAGTGACGCCATACATAAAAAAGATGACACTATCTTGAGATATACCACACCAGCAAGTCAAAGACTCTAGTACACAGTAGGGATGATTTCTTTCATCTTTTCCACTAATTCCCCTTAACATTCTTGTTTAAGAGACTTATTCTTGTAATCTTCACTGTTTTATTTGCCAAAAAGATGGAAACTACTTATAAAGTTCAATAAACTCTCCAATACTCATGGGAGTCCCGTGCGCTCGCCATGGCTACTGCTACGTACAGTCACCCAAAAAAGTCCTCTCGCGAGCCATGAACCCCGAGATTCACTCTTGAATCCGAAGCATTTATGGACAGAATAATGTATGTGTCTACTGCTTCGGGTTCACGAGTCTGAATCGTGGTTCGCGACAGGACTTTTTTGGGTGACTGTACTCGACTGAGCATAAGAACATAAGAATGGAGGAAACTGCAGCGGGCCTATTGGCCCATACTGGGCAGTCCCGTTTACACCCAACCCCTATTGCTCATATGAGCATCCAACCTATGTTTGAAGCAATTCAGCGTATTCGAGTTAATGATGATATTAGGTAACTTGTTCCATTCATCCACTACTCTGTTTCCAAACCAATGTTTACCTATTTCACGCCTAAATCTAAATTTGTCCAATTTAAAACCATTGTTACGAGTTCGCTCCTGGTTGGATAATTTGAGTACCTTTGTAATGTCCCCTTTGTTTAGTCCTGCCTTCCACTTATACACCTCTATCAGGTCGCCCCTCGCTCTACGTCTCTCAAGGGAGTGCAAATTAAGATGCTTTAACCTGTCTCTATACTCAAGGTTCCTAATGCCCGGGATTAGTCTTGTCATTCTCCTCTGAATTCTTTCCAAGGATTCTATATCCATTCTGTAATACGGTGACCAGAACTGGACTGCGTAATCCAGGTGTGGTCTCACAAGAGCAAGATACAGTTTTAGGATGACCTCGCTAGTCTTGTAACTAACACTCCTTTGTATGAACCCAAGTACTTTATTAGCCTTGTTACGAGCAAAAACACATTGTTTACTTGGCTTAAGATTCCTACTTATCATTACTCTAAATCTCTCTCGCAGTCGGATTTCTCTATGGCATCGTTGTTCATCTGGTATCTGGTTTCCCTGTTTACATTTCCTATACTGAGTACTTTACATTTGTCGATGTTGAATTTCATCTGCCAATTTTCAGACCATTCGAAAAATTTGTTTAGATCCTCCTGTAGTTTTGCCGAGTCCTCGTCAGATTTGATAACACGTCCTATTTTAGTATCATCAGCAAATTTACTTATGTTGCTGTCTATGCCGATATCTATGTCGTTTATGTATATAATAAACAATAATGGTCCAAGTACTGAGCCTTGGGGAACTCCACTTGTGACGTTGCTCCAATGGGACTTAGTGCCGTTAATGCTCACTCGCTGTTTCCTGTCCTGTAACCACGCCCTAATCCATTTAAGGATGTCACCTTTGATGCCATGAGCTTCTACCTTTCTAATTAGTCTTTCGTGGGGTACTCTGTCGAAGGCTTTGCTAAAGTCGAGATATACCACATCATAATTGTGCCCCTCGTCCACTGATTCGAAAACTGATGAAAAGAATGTTTGATCATACATCGCCACATACTATTCCAACATGTTTGACAAACGTCCTGTTGGACGAGAAAATATCAAACTTGTTTAATCTTCAAACATGTTTGTCATACCTTCAAACTTGCCCACACACTCTCAAATAGTATGATCAAACATCATGTTTGATAAAACATATTTGATAGTGTGTAGGCACCTTAAGAGGCCTGTATAAATCTAGATAAAAACAAAATACTAGGTTAGGTTATGCAATATATGTAGCTATTCATTTATATGCAGTATGATTAGCTACATGATAGTTTATGTCCAGTCATAAGTTTAACAAATGTAGAAGTTATCGCCATTTCGCAATTATCCCCGTTTATGGTACTCTTTTGACAAACCTGAAAAGGGTTTAATTCGACGCTCTCACCCGGAAAGACTGTTACCCACAAGTGGAAGCAGTCCTCGGAAAGACGCTCCTCCCTCCCCTCCCCTCCACATGGTCATACACTCTCCGGATGACCCTTGACCTTTCAAGCTACCTTTGAGCTTACCAACGAAGATGACGCCATTAACAATTACCATTGCTGGATGATAGTCAGACTTGACTCCGAGTGACAACGAAGAGACTGTACTTAACAAACCATCATTATTTCCCGACAGTAACTTACAGTAAGATCGTGTTTCCTTACAGGCAGAAATCCTCGAATAATAAAACAGGCTTATTCATAAAGCGAATAATCGTAAATAACGGATCAACTTCAGCATGCGCGTGTACAGGTCTCGCTAACCTTGAAATTTGTGCTTCTGAACATTACTCCTTTGATTACCGTAAGACTCCAAGGTACACAAGTGTCTAATATATACTGACGTTACTTTGATGTTTAAAAAGACCCTCTAAATGGAAATATAAAATTCACGTACCGTAGAATGCTGACGCCACCGCTCACGATACTGATGTTCTTAGAGCAACGGTTGGTGACTGACTAAATAGCCCCGCTACACTTGCCACCTCATAACCTGTTACTAACGTTGCCAGATACTCGATTAAACTATTACAAGAGGAAATACATGAACAAAGACACTATTATATGTGATATGAAATATGTTTCCTAATATATTTTGTCGAATATGTAGTTTCACTAACACACACACACACAAAATACAGCTAGTCTGTACTCACCCCTGAAGATGTGAATTACACGAAAGCGCTTGGGAACTTCGTGTTTTCTTCTTTCCTGGTGGTTATCAGCATATATATATATATATATATATATATATATATATATATATATATATATATATATATATATATATATATATATATAACTAAAATATGGATTATAAGTATTTGTATATTAATGTTATTTACCTATCACGTGACCTACATCAATTAATGTAATTGTTGAGTTAGCTACTGGTCATGTAGAGACTTTGGCAGCAGCAGATCATGAGTGTTTGCATCTTCACATGGCGGCACACACAGTACAGTGTGTCACTTTTCATGCCAGAGGGAGATCCGGGATTAGGTGGTTAAGGAGTACCTTCGACTGTTACCAAACCCACTCACTCCCTCGCTTTTTTAGTTGAAATACGTATTAAAATTATTTATTGTTCTGTAATGTGTATGGAAACAGTAAATGAGTACGGTGTGTATGAAGACTCTACGTACAGTATTGATTCACCAGTCACAAGTGAAGTGTAGACATTTAGGTTGTTCGTGTGAGGAATTTTGTGGCCAAGAGGTCTTAGTTTTCTTCGATAGGAATAAACAAACAATGTGGTATATTAGTTAGTCCCGGTCGTTAAATATACTGTATCATGTCTTGTCTTAGATTTATGCTGATTTTTATCACTGGGCTGCCCAAGCTGACCGGAGTTGATCACGCAACACTCGGCCTATTTCATGGCATATCCTGTAGATGAGTCCTCGCTGACCTTACTGTTGCACCTGGAGTCTTCCTGGGAGTGGAAAGAACCTTGCACAAAGCATTTACTCTATTTACTTTCAGTTCTCGTAATACAAAGATAAATATATAATAATTTATTGTAATAACCTTTTCGGGCAAGTGTGAAGTTTATGTATGTATGCATGTATGTAACTATATGTGTGTTCATTCCTGTATATATATATATATATATATATATATATATATATATATATATATATATATATATATATATATATATATATAGATAAAATCACACGGGAAAATGGAAACAACGGAGTACCTTAGCTTTCGTCTTTATTCAAGACCTCATGTTTTTAGGTCACCCTATATATTTAAGCCTCTCTCTGTCCATGTAATCCAGTTGCCTCTGATGATGTCTTGAATAAAGACGAAAGCTAAGGTACTCCGTTGTTTCCATTTTCCCGTGTGATTTTATCTAGATTTATCTTATCCACGTTTTCATTGTGGATTTTCATAAAATATATATATATATATATATATATATATATATATATATATATATATATATATATATATATATATATATATATATATATATATATAATCTTTGTCACAAGAACATTTGTGGGACAAACTGTGATGCTTAAATGACACCAACAAGCATTTATTACCACATATTCTTACATATGCATATACAGTACCACACATACTGGATAACTGCCACAATAATACTTAGTCAAGTGACAACACTAACTATATTGTTCATGTGGAGTCGTCGGCTGTTGCTCCCTCTCCACGCATCATGAGTCTTAACTACTGTAACCTGTATTAAAGGTGAGGAATTGCTTTAGGAACACACGGCAGCCTTGAACAGAGGGTACGTTCTGAGTGAATAATGCCAAGAGCAGAAGTAGATCTGTTACCTTGCTTTCGTTCAATAGAGGTATCAGTAGGTCTGGCTTGTAGTCGTGTTGGTGGCCGGTGTTCTCATTTCGCATCACAGTAATAAGTATCTTCGTTAATGTGGATTACTCTACTGCGTAATACCCAGCCAAGGCTCCCACGATCGCGCCATCACTCCCTACCTTAGCATTCTGGTTCGCAACCTATTACCGGTGAGTTATTTCTTTTTCCATGTGTGTGTGTGTGTCCGCCAGTGACTTTTATGTGTTCGTGTATTCGTTCACTCACGTTTAAGACTACGGTAGTTTCTGCGTGTGGAAATCACCTACACACCAGTAGGAATTCATAAAGGAAATATTTTTTCCATCACTCATATTATGTTTATTGGTTTAAAAAAATACGTACTGGTATATACACCTTCATTTATTTAATTTTTGTACGTTTACTTCTGGAGGCGTGGAGGAGGTATGTGGACTCCCTCAAGCTGGTTATTCCCGGGACACCAGTAAAAAGAATGACTCACCACCTGCAGCCATGTGCAGACTTTAGGGTGGGATCTAGTTCAGCAGTATTGTGGTGGTCGTCCTGGCTAAGGTGACGGAAAGTTTCCGCCTTTGTTGGCATGGCGCAACAAGACTTTCCCGAATATTCATACATCTTTTCTTTATTTTGAGGTTGTTATTAGTCTCTGTTTACGAATAGTTTTAACTACAACATTCAACGGGTGTGATAAACCACCGGACACTCAGGACCACAACACAGATTACGGGGAGTTTTGTTGTTGTTTAGCTGGCCAACATAACACCCGCCTTGGTTGATGGAAATTCCTATTTCATCACCGAGTAGTGACTCCGACGCGGGGAGATATATCAACTCGCGTTTAGTTGTGTGTTATTATTTGGTAAGAGGGAATAACTCATTATAAGGAAACAAAATTGTCATTGGGTTTCTTGAGCGGCCATATAATGTTTTGTTTGGTTCATAAAGCTCGACAGAAAGTCACAATGAAATGACCAATACTTTAATTCCTCCTGAAAAATATCGTTTTAGTATATATCCAGGAAGAGACAGATATATTACTCCTAGTCATTTGATCACACTTATACAGTAATGGTGTTTCAAAATGACACACTTTAGTATTAAGTATATAAGCTTCCTTCCTGTATTATAGTCTATCTCCTTGGTCTTGATAGAGAATATGTCATCGTGTAATACATTTACTATGGTATTCATGTAAGATTTTAATGTTTTCGGAACTGTATCTAAAACTGTTATCAGAATGTAACTCCGGATACCTGAGCTGTTCTTTGGCGAAATCCAATCTGAATTAAACACGGGGTATAGTTTACACCGCTGAGTGTTATATAACCGCTATAGTGAGGTATTTTTTTTTCCAGATAACATGTCAACACCCAACAACAACGCTTATGGTGAATCACAGGGGAAGACGGCGACTATAAAAACAACAACAGCAGAATGTATCAGGCAGAAATAGAACACCTGTATAAGGTATGTGAACTAGTGTGTGTACTAATAAGCGAAAGGTCACTCACACAGCGATACTTGGCGAAACCTTAATAACTCGGTCGAACTTCACTATCACAACTTGGTGAAGTCTAGCTGATAAAAACAATACGGTTCCATAGTTTCCAGATGCAGACTGAGACGCAGAGTTTCAGAGGTTTAGCTATCATTATTCCCAAGATAATCTCTTAATACAGCAGTAGCGATGCCAGAAAGGTGAAGGGGTGAGTAGTTGGATTAAGTTTCCTGGGTAATGGCACTGTTGTTGCTCACTTCCATGATGCCGGAATGTGACTCTTGTATAGGTTTAGTACACAGAACCGGGAGAAGTACGCTCAGTTTGACGGCGAACTCGCTGATGAGGCGGATTGAACGGTTCTCTCATGTTATGTTGCTGTGTTCTCTCCGGGTGCCTAGCAACGTCGCAGGGCTAGAGTGATTATGTAAATCTGCTCCTCTCGGCAGGCAACGTGGAAGTGTTAAGGGTACAATTCAATGCCACTCATCAGCTCTTCCAGTTTTTGTCATATAATGCATTGTCATATTCAAGTTTCCAGGATTTTGACTTGTGGTTCTTGAAGGCAAACACTTCTCGACGTAAGCTCCATCTTCCGTCGTTGCAGATGTTTCGCACCAACTGTGATCTCAGATCTACCAACTGCTATTGTTGATTGTGACTCTACACTGTCTTTTGCGAATTACGCCCTTGATGTGAGCCATCATCCTTGCTGGACCCTTGTCGCCTCTCACAGACGCCTCACTGAATCTGTTGCAAGTATTCGGCAGCTGTGCCCATGTCCTGGGAGGATGTCATATCAGTCCAGTCTTGACTGTAGATTCATACAGGAAGTGTCACACTACTGCGCGCCCTACGGCAGGCTCGTGCACCCTGATGATCACAATGTATCCCATATAACAGGTGCCACCTGCACTTTGACTGTACAGTGTCTGGCTGGTGTTGAGGCTCCTGCACCACGAATTACTCTCCCATCTAGTATTTAGGTCACACATGTTGACGACGCCAACATCATGGTCTTTGACTACGAATCAGATCCACCAAGTCCACCAGAAGCTGTGTCGCGTCATCAGTTACTGGTACAGTGCGGCAACTTCATGTTCCCAAGACAACAAGTTACTTCTGGTTCAGTGGGTCATATTATATGCGAAAGCGTACTCCAATAAATGTTTATTTCTTACAGACAGGAATAACTCCCCCGCCACTTTATGACTACAAAGTTTCGGTCATATTTCCACTCACTGTGCTGTCTCCGTAACACTGAAGGATCTGGAGTTTAACGAGTTTGGAATATGTCCAAATATCATTGGTGTTTGATGTCATGTTCGCCCAGATCGCCCCCAAATTGATGCCATGATCGGCAACTTCGTCAACACACCGCTGTCAGAGATTCATACTAATAAGTTGACTCGTTCTTTGCCTCGTTAACTCCGTTCATTTGTTGATGTCGGCGACCGTGTCTTCAAGGGACAGTTGCTCTAAGATCTTTTATGAAGTTCATGAGCAGATGATGGCCGGCCACACTTACCGGTATACTGGCACTTGTTTCTGGCCACCACCTGCTCGGAGGTCGACCCGTGGCCATGTGTACAACAAACAAGCGAGCAGTAATTTTTGTTTATGTTTTACCAGTATACTTTCCGAGGATGGTGAGAGAATTATTCAATTAATGATAGTATAAATGGAATACAACATTAGAATTATCAAATAAAGAAGAACACTCGTGACAGACAGACACCACAAGTGAACACAATTGTAAGGAAATTTGTTTGGGTTTTGTTATGACGCTCAGTTTTACCTGAGAGTATATTGAGATCTAGAACTACCAATAAATTACCCCAGACGGAAGGGCTGTGTCACTAACAAAATTAAATACAATATTCCACTTAAATACACCAAAACAGCTTCCACACAAACCCTGAGGAAAAATACAATTAAATTTAAGTATAAAGACCAAATATTGGAAGTTATAAAGGTCACCTTTAAAACGTAAAATACAATAAACGTCACAGATTTGAAAACGGTTGTGGGGTGTTTGATATGTGAGACCCACACACACACACACATTTAAACAAATTAATAGATAAACTCGCGAGCTAACACAGTTGACGAATTCGGTCATATATATATATATATATATATATATATATATATATATATATATATATATATATATATATATATATATATATATATATGCAAGTAAATCACTGTAGGTGCGCGTGATCCAGGTATATGCTGATTATCACAGGGAAAAAAGAAAACACGAAGTTCCCAAGCGCTTCCGTGTAATTCACATCTTCAGGGGACAATGGTGAATATGGCGCAACATGCAGTACTACCAACCGAACCAACAAACACAAGCTCCGAATCCTTCCTTCGACCTACGTTGACTATGATTGTGACCTATTACTGCTACCTTTGATCTGTTTATCTTACCTATTCTTGCATGGTGGTGAGGTAGGGAGGTGGTGGTGTTACTGGTGTAGGGAGGTGGTGCAGGATGGTGAGGTGGTGGGGTGGAGAGGTAGTGGTATGAAGATGGGGGTGTGGTGAGTATGGTGATCTGGAAGTGTGACGATTTGGTAGTGTGGAATGTATTGGTGACGCTGGAAATGTGGACATGGCGGCAAGAGCAGGTGGGAGTGGGAAGACCCCAGGTAAGGGAACATGACGTAAGCAGCTTGGAATGTGATATAGTGGCGCGTAAATTAAGTCTGTATCGAATATTTGTGCAGTGATCATGTGAGGACAACACTTAACATAAGAACATAAGAATGGAGGAAACTGCAGCGGGCCTATTGGCCCATACTGGGCAGTCCCGTTTATACCCAACCCCTATTGCTCATATGAGCATCCAACCTATGTTTGAAACAATTCAGCGTATTCGAGTTAATGATGATATTTGGTAACTTGTTCCATTCATCCACTACTCTGTTTCCAAACCAGTGTTTACCTATTTCACGCCTAAATCTAAATTTGTCTAATTTAAAACCATTGTTACGAGTTCGCTCCTAGTTGGATAGTTTGAGTACCTTTGTAATGTCCCCTTTGTTTAGCCCTGCCTTCCACTTATACACCTCTATCAGGTCGACCCTCGCTCTACGTCTCTCAAGGGAGTGCAAATTAAGATGCTTTAACCTGTCTCTATACTCAAGGTTCCTAATATCAGTCCCTTGACCGTGATCGTTAAACTGCCTGCACCAGTTGATGGGGTCTTTAAAGCAGTCAACCTGTTTTGGCTCCTGATGGATAATATTTACTTGAGCCTTCATCTTTATATCTGCCTTCTGTCTCAGTCATATACGTTATCGTGGCCACCATTTAACATGTATGTGAAATTACATTCAGATAGATTAACTTATTGCTGAATCGTTTTGGTTACAAACACACAAGTAAGTACATTACCTCCCGTATCTTGCCGTAGTCCGTAGAAAATACTTAGGAGCTTAATAAACGTTCTATATTACATCAGTCAGTCATCAATGTGTCCTTGACATTGACTTTTAACAATCTTCTAGCACGTTCAACGATTTCCAGATTCGAACAAATAATTCGAAATTATCCGCCGACGTATATAATCTCCCACTTTCTTACGGCAATTGTTGAAGATGAGGCTGTCGCCCACATATTGCTCCCACATTTAGCGAGCTGTGGAATCTAACATCAAAGGTAAGGCCTGTATCAAGGTCTTGGCGTGGATGACATGACACAACTCGTTAACCACCCTGGCGCTAGAGCTCAAGCCATCTCGTGTAATTAGGCTAATCACATCAGGATGGCTTCAGAATAGCTGACAAATACATTAACGAACACATACATAAACATCTCCAACAAACACACGGGACGGATTTTAGGTAAATATTGGGTAGTAAAAATAAATGAGAAGGAAGCACATACGTATTGTGGCCGAGGCAGTCACATTTCCCGGAGACGGACCAAGGTGTGTAAACGAAGACGCGAACGTTTGTGAGCAACCCGGACAATATTTGACTGTTACTCGGAATATCGGTAGGTGGCGATTCCCCTTGTCAGACCCGCTGGTGAGGTCTATTCCAATTCACCGGATATTGTACCTATGTTTGTTTTACTTTGTTTAGTATTGTTGTCCTTTATGTGAGTATCGTGTTGTTTTATGTGAGTATTGTGTTGTGTTATGTGAGTATTGTGTTGTGTTATGTGAGTATTGTGTTGTGTTATGTGAGTATTGTGTTGTGTTATGTGAGTATTGTGTTGTGTTATGTGAGTATAGTGTTGTGTTATGTGAGTATCGTGTTGTTTTATGTGAGTATTGTGTTGTGTTATGTGAGTATTGTGTTGTGTTATGTGAGTATTGTGTTGTGTTATGTGAGTATTGTGTTGTGTTATGTGAGTATTGTGTTGTGTTATGTGAGTATTGTGTTGTGTTATGTGAGTATTGTGTTGTTTTATGTGAGTATTGTGTTGTGTTATGTGAGTATTGTGTTGTTTTATGTGAGTATAGTGTTGTGTTATGTGAGTTTCGTGTTGTGTTATGTGAGTATTGTGTTGTTTTATGAGAGTTTAAGTGAGTTTTGTGCTGTATTATCTCAGTTTTTAATGAGTTTTGTGATAGTTTGTGAGTTTCAGCGAGTACTGTATTGTGTTTGTGAGTTTCAGCGAGTACTGTATTGTGTTTGTGAGTTTCAGCGAGTACTGTATTGTGTTTATGAGTTTCAGCGAGTACTGTATTGTGTTTATGAGTTTCAGCGAGTACTGTATTGTGTTTATGAGTTTCAGCGAGTACTGTATTGTGTTTATGAGTTTCAGCGAGTACTGTATTGTGTTTATGAGTTTCAGCGAGTACTGTATTGTGTTTGTGAGTTTCAGCGAGTACTGTATTGTGTTTATGAGTTTCAGCGAGTACTGTATTGTGTTTATGAGTTTCAGCGAGTACTGTATTGTGTTTATGAGTTTCAGCGAGTACTGTATTGTGTTTATGAGTTTCAGCGAGTACTGTATTGTGTTTATGAGTTTCAGCGAGTACTGTATTGTGTTTATGAGTTTCAGCGAGTACTGTATTGTGTTTGTGAGTTTCAGCGAGTACTGTATTGTGTTTATGAGTTTCAGCGAGTACTGTATTGTGTTTATGAGTTTCAGCGTGTACTGTATTGTGTTTATGAGTTTCAGCGAGTACTGTATTGTGTTTATGAGTTTCAGCGAGTACTGTATTGTGTTTATGAGTTTCAGCGAGTACTGTATTGTGTTTATGAGTTTCAGCGAGTACTGTATTGTGTTTATGAGTTTCAGCGAGTACTGTATTGTGTTTATGAGTTTCAGCGAGTACTGTATTGTGTTTATGAGTTTCAGCGAGTACTGTATTGTGTTTATGAGTTTCAGCGAGTACTGTATTGTGTTTATGAGTTTCAGCGAGTACTGTATTGTGTTTATGAGTTTCAGCGAGTACTGTATTGTGTTTATGAGTTTCAGCGAGTACTGTATTGTGTTTATGAGTTTCAGCGAGTACTGTATTGTGTTTATGAGTTTCAGCGAGTACTGTATTGTGTTTATGAGTTTCAGCGAGTACTGTATTGTGTTTATGAGTTTCAGCGAGTACTGTATTGTGTTTATGAGTTTCAGCGAGTACTGTATTGTGTTTATGAGTTTCAGCGAGTACTGTATTGTGTTGAGTTGTCTGTATGGTTTGAGTTTCAGCGAGTACTGTATTGTGTTTATGAGTTTCAGCGAGTACTGTATTGTGTTTATGAGTTTCAGCGAGTACTGTATTGTGTTTATGAGTTTCAGCGAGTACTGTATTGTGTTTGTGAGTTTCAGCGAGTACTGTATTGTGTTTGTGAGTTTCAGCGAGTACTGTATTGTGTTTATGAGTTTCAGCGAGTACTGTATTGTGTTTATGAGTTTCAGCGAGTACTGTATTGTGTTTATGAGTTTCAGCGAGTACTGTATTGTGTTTATGAGTTTCAGCGAGTACTGTATTGTGTTTATGAGTTTCAGCGAGTACTGTATTGACTTTTTATGAGTTTTAGTGCGTTGAGTGATTCTTTATGAGCTCTATGTGATTCCTGTAGTCAGTTTTGTGTGATTGTTTAGTGATTTCTTTGCAAATCTTTGGGTTTTTAAGCGAGATTCTGTGTGATTCTTTGGTGAGATTCCGTACACTGAATAGGGGAGGTGTGGGGATGGATTATATGCACTAAGTTGGGGAGGTGTGGGGGTGGATTATATGCGTTAAGTAGGGGAGGTGTGGGGGTGGATTATATGCGTTTAGTAGGGGAGGTGTGGGGGGTGGATTATATGCGTTAAGTAGGGGAGGTGTGGGGGGTGGATTATATGCATTAAGTAGGGGAGGTGTGGGGGTGGATTATATGCATTAAGTAGGGGAGGTGTGGGGGGTGGATTATATGCGTTAAGTAGGGGAGGTGTGGGGGTGGATTATATGCGTTAAGTAGGGAAGGTGGGGGGGTGGATTATATGCGTTAAGTAGGGAAGGTGGGGGGGTGGATTATATGCGTTAAGTAGGGGAGGTGTGGGGGTGGATTACATGCGTTAAGTAGGGGAGGTGTGGGGGTGGATTATATGCGTTAAGTTGGGGAGGTGTGGGGGGTGGATTATATGCATTAAGTAGGGGAGGTGTGGGGGTGGATTATATGCGTTAAGTAGGGGAGGTGTGGGGGGTGGATTATGTATAAAGCAAACCTGTAATAAGCCTAATTAGTTCATCAGTGGTCCAGGATATCTTTGTAGTAGATTGCGTGAACCAATTTTGTTTCCTACTATTGCAGAATAGATTTCATTTTCTAAACGTTTCCGCGGCTGGGGGAGGTTGGGGGGGGGGGGTGGACTTGTCGGGCCGTAGATTTGTAAGAGGAATGACGCAAGCAAACTCACCCAAGTAGAATACGTATAGTTTAATGTCGACTGTGATGAAAATTGGTTGTAAACTATAGGATTGCTGTACAGTACTCTTTCCTCATCTAACCTAACCTAACTGATTAGTACAAACATGTTACGTAGGTTATCGGTAGCCAGGCCAGGGGTACAGTACAATATATAGTAAAATACAGGACTGTACCATTAATTGTACCTTTTGGTGTGACAGATAACCCAAAGCTATCCAAGGGAACCTTTAGGGTAATTATATTATAGTTAAGTTGGCTGGTTAGGTCAGGTTAGGTTAGGTTACGTCAGGTCAGGTCAGGTTACGTTAGGTTAGGTCGGGTTATGTTACGTTAGGTCAGGTCAGGTTACATTAGGTTAGGTCAGGTTACACTAAGTTAGGTCAGGTCACGTTAGGCCAGGTCAGGTTACTTTAGGTTAGGTCAGGTCAGATCAGGCTACGTTAGGTCAGATTATGTTACATTAGGTTAGGTCAGGTCAGGTCAGGTTAGCTTTGAAATATATTTTTGAACATGATAAAAATAACCAAGCAATAATTAAAGGTTTAATGGCCAATAAACTTACACTATTACAGAATAAAATAATGTAATTAACAATGGCATAGTAACATCAACACATTACAGTATACAAGAACATAAGAACATAAGAATGGAGGAAACTGTAGCGGGCCTATTGACCCATACTGGGCAGTCCCTTTTATACCCAACCCCTATTGCTCATATAAGCATCCAACCTATGTTTGAAGCTATTCAGCGTATTCGGGTTAATGATGATATTTGGTAACTTGTTCCATTCATCCACTACTCTGTTTCCAAACCAGTGTTTACCTATTTCACTCCTAAATCTAAATTTGTCTAATTTAAAACCATTGTTACGAGTTCGCTCCTGGTTGGATAGTTTGAGTACCTTTGTACTGTCCCCTTTGTTTAACCCTGACTTCCATTTATACACCTCTAACTTAACACTACAAGTAAATTATGATCAACTAACACATATCTTTAACTTTGTTAGAAATAGTTACATAAAACAAATATTATTAAGAAAAAAATAAATCAATATTTATTACTAAAAATAACTACTACACAACTAGAAGCCTAAGTATAAAACAATGTTGACCTTAGAACAATATAACATGTACAAAAAATAAAGAAAGTTATAATTTTGTAGAAAATTTAAATAAAGGAGTGATTTTTTTTAATAATGTGCATAATAAGAAGAAACATCTAAAATACACCAGTAAATGTTAAGTTTTTCTTCAGGGTCTTCAAATACATAGACAATGATGCACAAAATAGTTCGATCACATGGAAGCTGTTTGAAGTACAAGAGACGACTAACACCCGAGTTTTTGAGCAGATTTATCGTGAGCCTCTCCTGTTGATCCTTCATAAGGTCAAACATTACACAATTATACGAGACAGCGAAGATGAAGACAGTGTAGAACGAAATGGAGACAGAAGTAGAAACTGAAAGATGTCAGATGTACAGATGAGAAGGAAAGAGGTGGCGAGGAGGAGGAGGCGTTGTGAGATGGAGGAAGATTTGTTACATGATGAACGATGGCTATGTCTTGGAGAGCCTTCTAAGGGTGATAACGAGGTGAAGGAGAATTAAATTAGTTATGGATTGAGAAGGGAAAGGGTTGTTAGATGATGCCATTGGAGGAAGAATGTTTAGTAAGAAATTGGGTTGTGGGATGAATTGAAGGAAGGATGGACATTTGTTCAGGAAGAAGAGAGACAACAGGGAAAAGTTGAGAAGTTAGACGCTACGGACCAGACAATTGTATATACCCTGATTCACCAACACCTACCTGTAATATATACTTTGGGATGACTTGTGGTGTAGTGAGTGGCCCTGGGTTCAAGCACCAAGGAGGAGGAAACTGTGGCCAAGTTTCCTTTATGCCATTTTCCTTTGTTTGTCTTCCAGTAGATGATGACTTTTATCTTTATCGACTGGTAGATTTAATTGCTGGATGATGGTTAGCAGTTGTGGTTAGTGAATTGTACGCTCTTCCTGTATTATTAATTGATACCTGATGTTAATTTGAGGTCTGAGTGTTGTCTTGGCGGCAGCTACGACACCTTAAACATAGTCCAGCTGAAGTAGCCATCTAATAAGTGAAGCGGCAACCATTTTTTCTATGTCATTTTTTGGAGTTGATGTAACTCTTTATTGTTGTTGTTGTTCCTGGTGTCAAAGAGAAGTGTGACACAAAACGTGTTACCCGGGCAGAGTCGACGCCTGTATTACTGGACATTCCTCTCAATCCAGTCGAGGAAGCTGCTCACTCTGGTGTACACTCCTGGGAATTCTGCCCTGGCACACCCCACCCCGAAGGATACAATGCCCGCCACGGTGTACCTCCCGCCAGGACCCCGGTGGTTGAGGGGTCCACCGCTGTCACCCTGAGGAGAAACCAGAGTGAATGAGTGAAGACTGCTGGAGAGGGAGTGATTTAACAGTAGACACATGAAAACAAGAGAATATATTTGAGGTGAGGATTACAACAACGCCGAAGAACTTACACTGCATGAATCCCGAGTACCCTCGCCCGCACACAGTTGCCTCTCATCCACCACGGGACGGTCTTGGGTATTGAGGTATGCTGTAGCACACCGACTCCTGGGGACAATTGACACGTCTGCTTCCATAGGCACATCCGTCCTTGGCGAGGTAGCTGTAAGCCACAGTGAAGAGTTAAAAGTTATTCTGTGATGGGGCAAAGTAGGATTATTGATGAAATGGGCGAACAGTACTAATGAAAGTGATTAGCAAGGATGACCATATTGAAATGATGCAAACAGGTTGGAAAGCGGGAAAATTGAAGGTATCCATGATTATTAAACTGAAGGTGGGCGAGCAGTTATCGTGGTCAGGACAGTTGGAACACTTTTATAGGTTTGGCACTGAAAAATTTTGACCCAGGAAAGTTTTTTCTTCTTAACTTTGCAACGTTTAAGTAGTTTAATTATCTAAAGGTTCAATATTTATGAAATTTGCATAATTTGATAAATTAATGTAAATAGCTGAATAAGTGAAGCGTCAATATAACGTTATACTGATTTTACGTAAATATGTGCAATTTTTTAATCATTTCAAAGGGGAAAGATATCCTCAGGTCCTTTAATGATCGTATAATGAAGGAAAGCCTTTTAGAATTCAGGGTATAATATGAGGTATAGTTACAGTTGAGACATTAACTTACATTATTGTATTAATTTCCCCACCTCGGTTTTCAGTTTATCTTCTTGTGTGTCTTTTACAAATAATTTATGCCGTGGTTAGGTTAGGTTAGGTCAAAGTTAGATTAAGGTTTGGTTAGGTTAGGGTTGGTTATTGTAATGGGTAAATACTGATTTTATTACAATTGAATTTAACCAAGTTTCCACCTCCCCATTCGGAGATGCTGCACAGATCTGCATTAATAGATCTAGTTTGAGAATTAGGGAAGGGTAAAATGTGAAGAAGAGTAAAGAGTAGAATCATCAGCATAAGAATGGATAGAATTAGTCGTAGTGTGAAATAAATCATTGATAAAAAGAAGGAAGATAGTTGATGAAAGAATAGAACCCTGTGGGACACCACTACTGGTAGAGAAAGAGCGAGAGATCGAGCCCTCGACAACAACTGGCATGGATCGGTTCTCAAGGAAGCTAGAAATTAGAGAACAAAGTGGGGGAGAGAAACCATAAGAGGGAAGTTTAGAATGCAACGACTTGCGCCATACCCTGTCAAATACTTTGGAGATGTCGAGGTTAGGTTAGGTTAGGGTCAAAGTTAGATTAAGGTTAGGTTAAGTGAGAGTTGGGAAGGGCGGTATACAAGTAATGGCTTTACAGTACTAACATTGAACACCAAAATAGTAAATAAGTAAAGAGACAGATTAAGTAATAACAGAGAGAGAGAGAGAGAGAGAGAGAGAGAGAGAGAGAGAGAGAGAGAGAGAGAGGACTTTCTATAATCCCAGTCGAAAACAAGTAATTGATTATAGTGTTCTTTATAGGAAAGTATACGTCAACAAAACACTGTCTTAGTTTTCCTGTAAAGATGGATACTCACAGGTAGTTCCCCAGCCAACAACAGTCAGGCTCTGGCCCTCGAATTCGTTATTTACTTCGTTGTAGGGTAGACATGCTGGTACGACGAGTGCTGGGGAAGAGATGGAAGCTACCGTAAGTGGCTGTGAGGTGTCGGATACATTTACTAGTGTTATGACTTAAAGAACCTGGATGAACTATTTACTATTGTATTGGTCTGTAGACACACTGAACCTGGCGACCGTCACGACAGGTACTAAATAACCTACTAGATAATGTAACACCTGTAATCACATAACTAAATATTGTGTATACTAATCAAAACAACACAAGCCATGGCAGAACTAATAAAATAATGGTTGCTCCTCCTGTACGAGGATGGCCGGCCCAAGGGCCACCAAGGCGTGAATATGTTTAAACTGTCGCCAACACAACAACCACACTCTGAGTTAACGAGTTGCATGACCCAGTGTCTATGAATAGTCCGAGAAGACCGGACAACTCGCCAACTGCACTGGCCATACGATCAGCAAGTCGATTAACATCCAGGTCCCCAATTATTGCTGGGTAGACAGAGGCAAATGGCGTAAAGAAACTTGCCCATAGTTTCACCCTACCCGGGTCCTCTCGCTTGTGAGGCGAGGATGCTGATCATTACACCACAGGTCGCCATTGGCAGAACTACTGAAGACCTGAGACACCTAAGATAACACCAAACACTAACAAGAGAATTGGACTTCTCGGTCGAGGACGAGAATTATGATGTCGTTCTCTTGGGTCTTTGAGTTGTAGCCGTTGTTACGCTGCTCAACGATGCTGAAGTCCTGTGGGTTGGCGCCTTCGTCAGTCCTGCTCAGGCTGTGCTCCCCGAGCCTTACGATATTCCTGCAAAGTAACAAGTAACTAAAGTCTGCTTGATTATAATAGGTAGATACAGTAGTTCGTTATTCAGTAAAAGCATCATAAAGTTCACATTGACTTAGCATTTACATATACAGTACAGGTATACAAACACCGATAAATAGTAAGGAATAGCTGAATTATCCAGCTTCGTCCGAGTGGGGGGGGGGGGGGGGGCAGGAGATGGTGCAAGACCATCCAACAGGCTAGCCGCACCTCCCTACCAGATATTAGCTCTTTATTTTCAAAACTAGGAATTCATAAGGAACATACAAACACACACAAAATACTATACAAGGTGTTCCGGAAATACGTGTCATAATTCTGGGGTGTATTCTTGAGACTCGTAAGGGTAAATGACTTTATGAATTGAGTGTCAATATCCTATTGTTTCGGAGTTATGCCACACAATAGGGTAGGGGAGGACTGCAACAAGTTTATGGACGTTAAATATTTTCTTGAGGACACTGTGCCAGTGATAATTGAGGCTGCGCTCATCCAGGAGATCAGAGTGTAATATAACTTCAACTAAATACAGTATCTGTGTAACTATAGTGTCACAGGTAATAATTTATAGGCAAAGTGCAGCATACATTATACTCAAACCAGACCCTCAGTTAGGGGAAGCATAGATCAAACGGTAAGAGAAGACTTACGGAGATTGTTGCTTATCTTTGAAGCAGTGAGCTGCGCTGAGGACGTGGCGGGATGTGATGAGGGTTCCGCCGCACGTGGGGATGAACCTGCCGAACCTACGGATCCCCAGGGCTGCCAACCAGGGCCACTTCCCGGGCTACACACACACACACAAAAGACATCATCATACTACCACTACATGTTTAGTGGCTGACCTACTGTAGTCATATAGTTCCTGCATCTCAATTACTTGTTACTGACTTCAAAATGTTTGTTATATTTACTTTGGTAGAAATTCCGATTTTTGTTTAAATGGCCGTTGGAGCATAATGGGTTTAGACATGTAAATACCAAGGAAAATTATAACATGATGATGATGATGATGATAAATTTAACATTAACCAAGACATTAACAAGTAAACATACATATTCGACTTCGGTGCCTCCTATGACCCTGTCGCCGGAGGGGATCCCACAATCGTTAATATTGATGGAGGTTGTGGGTCGTGGTGAAGTCTGGATGGACCCACCAGGCATGAAGGGGTTAGGGTTTGTTGGGCAGCACACGTGCACCGTCCGAAATAAGAGTCTGGTGAGGTGGACACAAAACACCCAGGTTAGTTACTAGTTTGATGGGACATGTTGGTGAAAAAGATGTGACTACCAGCAACGCTTCTACCATGGGATCAGGCTGTGTTCCAATATACCTTTTATAAACATATGGCTTGACTCATATATTTTTTTTATGAACACACTGCCTCTCCATCTGTTTGAGAAAGTTCTGTTACCTGCATATGCGGCTGGTGAAGAAGTTGATGATGTCTTGCTGTTGGAGTTGTCTGGCTAGCGGCAGGTATACAGGGCAATCAGTTAGAGGACCACATCTGCCTGTAGTAGAGAGAAAAGTTACATAGGTTCACAAAAAGACAGTAGTTCAGGTGTAAAGCCACGAATTCCAGAAACATCAAAACACAACGAAATTATGATGAATTGCCTTTACACCAGAATGAAGACTTCAAATTTATCAGAAACTTAACGTGATCACTAGACGGTGTAGCGGTCTGAGTGTATACAGCGCGATCCTGCTTTCCTATAGGGGTTCGTGCCAAGGACCATCCCAGTTAACCCAGGTGTGAATGGGTATCTGTCAACACTATAGTTTGGGAAGTGCAAGGCGATCAGGTGCAGTCATGGCCGAACTGCCTCTTTGTGTACGAATAAGAGATAGCCAGGCTGACGAAACCCACTTGTATATATTTAAATTTTCCTGTTGAGTCAGTAGGCAAGCAGTTTTCATTATCAATATCCCCGACAAAAGATACCCTATGGTTTAAATCTGTTTGCTATTATTAATTTTGCCTTTTCATTCTGTTTTAAGGTGGTTAAAACAAAGGGGTTATAAATAGGAGTGCAGTATGTTGTAGGGGAACTTACTTTTTTCCGGTTTTGGTGACTCATTGTTTCCGGTCTGTACCTGAGTACTGACAAGATCGCTTTACTTCAGAATTAACACACAGGCCCTGACAGCTTGTTTGATAGTTGTAGCTTTTCTTTCATCAAACACTCTGCCTTATAAGAAGTTTTGGCTATTCCTGGTTTTGTGTCCAGATTGTGTCCTGAATATTCTGTACCTGATCCACTTGGTGTATGACGTCACATGTTCAATGTTTTGCATAAATATTTGATTACATTAACTAGATCTTTGCTATAGTATCTTTCCAAGCCTGTCTACCGTACCATACTGTACCCAGACCTATCCTAACACCCATGACTGGCCAAGATATCTTACCTCGCTGACAACAACACACTGCTCCGAAACCAAGTCAATATAGACCCAGATTTACGTCGCCAAAATACCCAGTGTTAACTCAGGGAGGAACCTACCGGGCTCGTTGTCAGGAGTGAAGCAGGAGTCGCCGCCACCTAAGTTGAAGTTTTGTCGTTCAGCCACTTTCTCCGCCAACAGACCACTGAGAGCATCCCCATTCTGGTTGTCGGACACTGTGAGGAAGAGAGATGGTAGACAGAGTGAGGGAGAGGGATGGCAGCTAGTGTGAGGGAGAGAGATGGCAGCTAGTGTGAGGGAGAGAGATGGCAGCTAGTGTGAGGGAGAGAGATGGCAGCAAGTGTGAGGGAGAGAGATGGCAGCTAGTGTGAGGGAGAGAGATGGCAGCTAGTGTGAGGGAGAGAGATGGCAGCTAGTGTGAGGGAGAGAGATGGTAGACAGAGTGAGGGAGAGGGATGGCAGCTAGTGTGAGGGAGAGAGATGGCAGCTAGTGTGAGGGAGAGAGATGGAAATTAGTGTGAGGGAGAGCGATGGTAGCCAGTGTGAGGGAGAGAGTAGACCAGTGTGAAGGAAAGAGTAGCCAGTGTGAGGGAGAGAGTAGACCAGTGTGAAGGAGAGAGTAGACCAGTGTGAAGGAGAGAGTAGACCAGTGTGAGGGAGAGAGTAGCCAGTGTGAGGGAGAAAGCATAATTCAAGTGTAGCCATATTCTTCAGTACAATAATATTAGCGTGAGACTTACTTCCCTCCCCTCAACACCTGCCTTGACTTACTTCCCTCCCCTCAACACCTGCCTTGACTTACTTCCCTCCCCTCAACACCTGCCTTGACTTACTTCCCTCCCCTCAACACCTGCCTTGACTTACTTCCCTCCCCTCAACACCTGCCTTGACTTACTTCCCTCCCCTCAACACCTGCCTTGACTTACTTCCCTCCCCTCAACACCTGCCCTGACTTACTTCCCTCCCCTCAACACCTGCCTTGACTTACTTCCCTCCCCTCAACACCTGCCCTGACTTACTTCCCTCCTCTCAACACCTGCCCTGACTTACTTCCCTCCTCTCAACACCTGCCTTGACTTACTTCCCTCCCCTCAACACCTGCCTTGACTTACTTCCCTTCCCTCAACACCTGCCTTGACTTACTTCCCTCCTCTCAACACCTGCCTTGACTTACTTCCCTCCCCTCAACACCTGCCTTGACTTACTTCCCTCCTCTCAACACCTGCCTTGACTTACTTCCCTCCCCTCAACACCTGCCTTGACTTACTTCCCTACTCTCAACACCTGCCTTGACTTACTTCCCTCCCCTCAACACCTGCCTTGACTTACTTCCCTACTCTCAACACCTGCCCTGACTTACTTCCCTCCCCTCAACACCTGCCCTGACTTATTTCCCTCCTCTCAACACCGGCCCCACATCATGACCTTTTAAAATATAATATGATAAAAAAAAGTTGATCCTCTGATTCTCTGACGGTTAATACTTACACTGGCCGTTGACAGTCACAAGCAGGAGTAGAATGCCACCAAGCCACTTCATTGTGCCTGAAAAAAAATATACTGTATAAATAATGTGGAATTGCAATAATTACCTTAATATTTAAAATATTACTAAAAACTAAAATATTTAATAATTTTCTCTTAATATTTACTTATTCATTTAATAGATTAGGAAGGTTGAAACTTTTATGTATTTGGCGCCATTCATCAGGGAGTGAGGTGGACGTGGCCATCTGTTGGCCGTTCTCTGAGTTAACAGCCGAGGCATATTTAGGTCTAGTATCCGGACGATATCTTGACAGAGCCTTAACCGATGTACCGTACTTTGCCTTGTTAAACCCATACACTGACATTGAAGCCGAAAACCGCGTGTTTAGTCAGAAAAATACAGATATTAAGTAATAGTAATGGTTGCCCCTCGTGTATGAGGATGGCCGGCCATAGGGCCACCTAGGCGTGAATTTGTTTAAGGTGTAGAAGCTGTCGCCAACACAACAACCACACCCTGAGTTAACGAGCTGCATGACCCAGTGTCAAGGAATAGTCCGAGAAGACCGGACAACTCGCCAACTGCACTGGCTAACCATTACCCTAGAACACGATCCGTAAATTGATTAACATTCAGGTTCCCAAAATTACTGCTGGGTAGACAGAGGCAAATGGCTTAAATAAATTTGCCAATAGTTTCACTCTGCCCCTGGATCGAACCCGGGTCCACTTGTTTGAGAGGCGAGCTTGCTGACCATTACACCACAGGTCGATACAGCAACAATCTTAACACTGAAAATGAAACAGTAAGCAGCAACAACAATACCTACTTGGGTGAGCCGTCCATGTAGTGAAGCTGAGCGACAATTAATATGCGTATATGATTGTGAACAACATTGTATGACTCCGTGTAGTTTACATATCTTAGTCATGAATTAGGTTCTGTTGTGATTACTGTCAATCCATGTCGAGAGCTATCACAATACACCTTTATAATTATACGACTGAACTTGAGCCAAAAATAAACATTGCTCAACCAACCTCCACACTCCGCCATTCCCCCTTCGCCCCCAGTTGGGTTGCCATGACTATTGCCGCAGCGATGCCACATGTGCAGAGTTTTTGTGACTCCTGTGAGGCGCAATGTTTGCTATCAGTGAAGAACGAACAAAGCGCGTATATTAGGTATGCGGAACGAGAAACCACGTCTAGAAGGCGAACAAGAATTTGCAAACACAACACGTAGAGCGAGACCCTGACGAAGGCTTCCTATTCTGGCTCTGTACTAAGTTTCCGTACCTCTACTAATCATCGTTTGTTTTGATCAGAGTAAAAGTGGCCAGGTCTTAAGTCTGGCGCATCATGAGGTATATATCCTCCTGTATTGTCACGATATAATGTTATTCTTTGAAAGTTCTGGTTTTCTTAACCTAAATTCATGACAAATTGTTGTGTATATTCGTATTTATTATTTTTTCCTTCAGCAATAAATACTCAAAAGTTGAATTCTTTATTTATTCAACACAGTGGGGGCGCCGGTGGGTAGAACGGGCCGGCGGAAGTTGTTTGGACACTCTTCCTAGTCCCCTTGATCCCTGTTCACCTAGCAGCACAGTAGGTACCTGTTGTAAAACGAAAGTTGCGAATTCGTATTCAGGGACAAGTTGTTGGATCTTCCAATAACTTGCTTAGACATAAACCATTGACTCTTCAGGCTTCTACGCCCTTGACTCATGAGACATAAAGGCAAGCATGAACTTAGCATGCTTCCCTGTTGGGCGCTGTAAACGCTTCTGCGCTTCACCTTACCCAAGGATGTAGGGGGGGGGGGGGGGGGGGGTGCCCAATTAAAAAAAAATCAGCACAGTTTAATGTGCCTAAGGCTTTATTTCCATTTATTATCTCTAGTTATGATCAGTAAACAACAGTAAACCATGTGATATTTTACTGTACACAAATAATGTAATAAAACAGGCTGCCACGATTTGATCAACAGAACATTTTTCATATTTTTAATTGTAACATTTGTGAATATTTCTTAAGTCTACCTTGACGCGAGTTACCTTTGGTTGGCAGTAATGACCGAAGCAAGATGTCAGCTCCTCTGCTGTCTTGACCTAAAGGCTGATTAGAGTTATTTGACCAAGAAGAATAGTCCTAATTTATTAACTTGAATTACCAGTGCAATACTAAGTAAACAACACATGAATATTATACTGCTGTAAGCCCCACACACACACAACAACAGGAAACTTACGACACTCCTGGGTTTGTCCTTGACGGAAAAGGAAAACTATCATTAGGTAGTGACGACTCACTCACCCAGAAACAAGTCGACTACTTATTTTTATCCAAGGATAAACAAGACCAAGGAAGGCCATTAAATTACTTCCTCTACCAATTGTAAAAAACCTTTTCCTAACTATTATAGATTAAATAAGATATGATTTACTGGGTGCTTCATGACATAAGCAACCCAAGAACAGCAACGTCATAGATACTTAAATCAAAATAGGGACAATAATTCATCATTTAAGTTATCAAAGGTAAATTGTGACAGCTACCGTATTATATTTTCAGTTGGATTTGATTTTGTGATGAACTATTGTATTTAATTTACACTGATCATCAATATTAATACATTTTACATTTTTTATAGTCTGATACGTAAATAACTTATATAATATTGATTTTGAAACGTTTAGAACTTTAGATCATTATCATGATAGTTATAGTCGGGTAGTCAGCTAAAGCGCCTCGTTCCTGCTTGCCCAGTGTTGGTCACCCTTAGCTGGTTGACTGTTTCCTGCGACTCTTAAACATGATAGCCATAGAGACACCACCTTCCATCCCATCATAAATATTGCGTTAAGAGTAGCCAGCTTAGTCGATGATCAGTGTGAGGTATGTTGATGCAGTGTAGCGCAGCCCTTAAACACAGAGGAAATTCTTGGTCGTCGGGAGGCTCCGGAGGTGGTGAGGAGCAAGGGTGAAAGAGAGTGTAGTTGGGTAGAGAGACAACACTTGTCTCTCCCTGAGGCAAATCACAAACGAGTTTTTCTCAGGATAACCTTGGAAGGAATACTACTTACGTGTAGTTGTATGAAAAAAACAAACGCTGAGAGCAAAGTCATACGTATAGTGTTAGTGCGATGTAAACTAGAAGTGATTTTGTTGGATTCCATCTATTTTATTTCATTTATACTCTCTACTGTAATAATTGTTAAAATGTAACTCACTTCCGTACACATCATCATAATTTCTTAATTAACGTTCGGTTACGTATATAATATTTAACCTGAGGTAGATATTAAGGAGTAAAGCACCTTGTTTATCCTGGGGAAAAACCGTCGAGCCATCCAGACCCCCCCCCCCCCCCACCTCCCTGACCCGCCACCTACAGTCAGGGCCGTCAACTGTACTGTACAACATCCACGTATCATTCCTCATAAATACTTAAACTTCAATATATTTTTACTAACCATCACTAATGCAGACACATGCTTCTCATCTTCCTGTTTAGGTCCACCACTGTTCTCGGTAACTAGAGGAGTGTTATTATAGCCTCCAGATACACAAAGGTTCGTATGATCATTCCTCGTCATTCAAGACAAGCATAATACCTACAGGCGAATATTCCCCTCATGAAGAATATTTAGACATCAGGACCTTGCATGAGGAATATCCATGTACTTTGTATATTCACCGGAAGAACCTCTGTAGTATATCCAACCGCGGGTGTGTGTGTGCATGTGTGTTTATCATATGACATCAACATGACTCCGCTTGTGGTGAATCAGAAGGGTCAAGAGTCAACTTTCGTGTTTGTGTCCGCTGACCCCACGTGACCTTAGTTGCATTATTTATAGACCCAATTATGGCTCAGGTCAGAAGCTATACACTCCTTGTTTCCCCTTTTAGGTTGTCAACAAGTTTATATATTAAGTAGGACAGATTCAGATCAACCTGTAGTGTTTTTACGGTGATGATCTTTGGGTGAAGCTTTCACCTTTGTCAGTATTCTTCATCTTATTACGTTTATGGGCCACCATGAGGACATGTACGTGGACTATGTATCTACGCCAAGAAGGATGTCCCCTATCAACCTCTCGACGTCCCCCTTGATGCCGACACTACCTACGTACACGCCATCACAATCACACTAAAATGTATGTCCCTCAATATTGTCCGTGCCCATGTGCCTCCCTCCACCTCTACTGTACTTGTCCCACCACAACACCCCCACCCTCCTTGTGGACGGCCTCAATGCTCGACATCCCAGTCTCTGCTCCCAGGGGCCCTACCCAGCTCCTGACCTTCTTACCTACAAACCACTGATGGCCCTGTTACCAACACCTCTTTCCTCCCTGACCAGATATCCCTCCTCCTAGAGGCAGGCCTGGCACTTGACATTATTAGGGACCTGCCACGCTTTGCCATAAACAGATAAAATGTGCTGGTAATTTTCCCCCCACACACACTCATCATTCTGTCACTATATGTAACTTGCTGACAATACCCTTCAGGCTTTTACGCCCTTAATGCATGAGTTATGAAGGCAAGCATGAACTACACATGCTTCCCAGATGGGCTCTGTAAACGCTTTTGCGCTTCACATTGCACAGGATGACAGGGGGGTGCCCAATACACTAGCCCCCTCGGGGGCAAATATAATATACGTTTATCGAGATATTTTAAGTTCTCTATTTCGCTTCAGCCTCATGTTTTGCTTTGGTTTGTGTTAATTTGTATATGGGGACTTATCCTACTTTTCTGTATGTTTGTTATTATTCATTTTTTTTTCAATACCAATTTTTCGTCAAAATAAAAATCGTGGGAGAAATTTTTGCTTCCGTAAAACAGTAAGTTCACTTCTGGTCCCATGATCTCCCGGTAAACGTGGCTTAAACTACGCGCTGCACGTCCACCCCCTGTCGGCAAATAATCGACATCATCGTCTAAAGGTATAACTTTTATGACTTTGAATTTTGTTATCAATTCTTTCATACAAAAACAATACTGTAACCCTGTAATATTTTGTAATTTTGCCGTTTTTATATAAGTAGTTAACGTTTCTTATGGTGACTGGGCAAATTTACACAGTCGTATTGGTACAGTTTACTATCAAAATGTTTGAATTTCGCAGAAATGTGAAACAGTAAAAATACAAACAATAATATTGACACAGCTCATAGTCAGTATGCTTGAGTTTCATTTGGTGTGTGGGTACAGTATACATCAGGATACGTTCGGGCAGACATTCAGTAGTGCACCATTCGTAGCACGGACTAAGTCACAACTGTAAGCATAATACAAGCTACAGTGTAAGTGAATACCATCAATATGGACCTAATGTAAACCAGCCAGGTCTCTACAGCTACTTGCTATGTTGAGTTTGTTAGCCGAAGAGTTATAGTATCGTGCCGCCCCCCCTACCTTCAGCCCTTAGCAGGATATATTCCAACAAGTTTTTGCATTAACAATCGCCACCACAATTAAATCTTATAGAACACATTGAATTATTACTAATACACATTAATTTGTTTAATAATGTAAATATAAAGAGAACCAGTAACTTTGACGTACCAGAGGTAATGATCCCCAGCTCAGCAGATACTTGTACCGCCACTGAAGACGCGCAGCCAGCAACTGTTCCTTGGGGGCCTCACTTCCCCAGGTAGACCAACCAGGGAGCCTTGGCGCGGCTCTCTTTGTGTTGCCAGACATCTCCTTACTTAGCAGCTTCACTGTTTCGAAGGAGAAGACAACAACTGATCAGTGACAAATTTTACTTATTCATCATTTGGATTAAGCTGAGTAAAAGTGACTGCCTGTCTGAATTATGCAGACAGAGACAAGACGTAGAAGTATTTTAGACAGTGGAAACAGAAGCTATGTGTCAGAGGTCCTGTGTTAACTTGGTCTCTTGGCTAAGTTACATGAGTAGACAAACAACAGTCAATATACAGTACTTCTCAGTGTTGGATGTGTGGTGTGAAATTCATTTTTCCCACTGCATGAGGAAAGTTACAGCTGGGTGAGGTGTAGGCTACTTTCTCCCTGTCAGTGTACGTAGACAACGGGTATCCATATTGGTCTAGAACGGTTCTGATTGGCTGAGTTATTTAATTAGTGTAATATAGACAATGCTATGAGACGAGTACAATGTTTCGTTGGCTGACGTATAATAAAAGTTATTAATATGTTGTATCCCAGTATATAAAATATTACCATATGTATTTAGCTTAAAATATAAATAATGACATACTTATAAACGGACACATATTTAAGTCAAGATGTGGTTGTGTCACCTCATAGTATACGATTATATATGAAACAAGTCACTAAATAACGAAAAGTACAACGTAAACCGAATAAAATTTAAACACGGGTAAACTAATGGTATATAGTGAAATCAATGCGATGTAGTGATGGTGGTGACTGATTAATCTGTCGTGGTGATGGTGGTGATGATCCTGTTGTGGTGGTGATGAACCTTTGGTGATGAACCTGTAGTTGTAGTGTGGAAGTGAAAGATTAATTAATGGCGTGTTAAGTGTATGCAAGCTGTAGAAGGTAAGGTTAATAAAATAAAATGTTTCTTGAGTTAGGAAAATATCTTTTCATCAGTTTATGTCACATGATGTCCTACCCAAAACTTTCCTAGTTAACTATATTGACCAACCGCAGTATGGCAACACAACGATGCCACTTATTCCCATCTTTCTCAGGACCCGTTTTTTTCCTATTCTTTCCTATTCTTAAAGCATTGAAAAACATGTTTGTGTTTTACTACGAATGTGTATGACGGAAGCGTGACGTAGGTATGTGGAATGATTAATCTTCAGGTGAAATAAACTGGTGGGTCTAATCTTCAGGTGATCTTTGTGTGTCTGCCATATCCCAAGGCATAATTAGTCACTCAAAAACTCTCTCTACTTGGGGTGGTCAATGAATTTCAAAATGAACACTGCGACTCCAGTTGTGTCGGTAGGGTTGTCAAAATCCTTCGTTCGCTGTCATATTTTTTTCAACACAATTTTGAAAATATATTTTGTTTTGAGTGACTTCCATTATAATCAACTCCATATACCATCCAACACTGCTGAAAGGTCGCCTACCATACCTTCTGTACCATCACTGTATTTCTGTAGTAGACTTGAAACCAAAACTGTAGTTGATTATTGTCGTCAGCAGAAATGATCCTTGGGCGGTGGTGTCGTAAGATGCATCACTAGACCGTATAATAAAGTGGATGCGGCTGAGTTACATTGCACAGTGCTGGTTTTGTTGTGTGTTGTTCGGTCTTCTCGGACTATTCCTTGACACTGGGTTATGCAACTCATTAACTCAGGGTGTGGTTGTGTGGGCGACGGCTTCTATAGTCTACACCTTAAACAAATTCACGCCTAGGTGGCCCGATGGCCGGACATCCTCGTTACATGAGGGCCAATCATCATTATTATAACCTCAGAATAGTTCTACAAAGCACTAAGGCAAGGAAGAGGAGAACGATAAAAATGAACCCAACTCTTGTGTAAGAATTGGCCCAGCACGCTTGTCACCCCGTAAGCAAGAGATTAGGAGATGCAGCTATTAAAAAAAAAAAAAAAACTGGAGGCTGGACAAAACAAAGCCATGGAGCTGTAGAAGACAGTAAAAAGTGGCTTAGATGACTTGGATAAAGCCATGACTTATAAGGAAATATGTACTCTCTAATATAGCAACAAATAACTAAGAATAATAAAAGCTGACACGTCATAGGTGGTTACGTAATCAATGGTGATAAAAACTTTAGACAAATAATATCAACATCATTAATCTGCATAATGGCTGAGAAACCTATCAGACGGGTCAAGATATGTGCTTAAATGTTTATTGGTTTTGTGGACGATGTCAACGGACTAATCCTAAAAGAACGGGTAAATGTGATGTAGATCTTTCATTCACCACTCGACGTAAACTTCAACACAAGTCGACGATTAAAGATAAACTTAAAGTAACTGATTAAACTAAGACAATAGCTACCGTATCTACTGTATATCAATTAATGTTACAATGCCAGTCGGTCCCATAGGCGGATACACGACATTGAATACCAAGTCTCAGGTTCACAAGGAAGTAATGTGTCCGGTACTGTATTCGACCGCCTCACTTGCCAACAGTGTGTAACAGAAACCGACCACCCAAGCGGCTAACGATGTTATCAGTGGCGAAGAGGATAAAGGTAAAAGTAAAAACATATACATATCACACGCCGCCTCCTGTGACCACTTGTACCTAACCACTCAGACCTCAAAATATATTGACACCATGAACACTATACAACCCACAAGTCGCGAGTTGTTCATGACAGGTTATGTGGAGAAACTCATTCCATGATAAAAGTATGTGAGCATATTATTTAATATGTGTTGCATTATTCTTATCCATTTGATTTTACGCTACTAAACTTGAAAATTATCAGTCACCCTTAAATAAATAAATAGCTCCATTTTCTTTTATAGTTGAAGAACACGAAAGTGAACCCAAACTACTCAAAACTGAGCAACCTAATTTACCAACCTTGCTTACCTAACGGCCGCCCAAACTAGAGGTGTCTTTAAGAGCGGATCTTTTCTGTTGGCCGACAGAAACTCAGAAGTACTATAACCAACTTTATTCTTGTGATAATGGCGTATACATCTATGACACGTCCACAAAACACACGCATTTAGTCCCCAAATATGTCCACACTGCTTGTTATATTTGGGGAAATAACAGCAGTGGCCTAGCAGCATCTAACTACAATCTAATAGGAGTCTATCCTTCAAAATCCAACTTACTTTGAGAACTACAACGGAAAATTTGAAGCACTTGCAAAGAAACTTGAGAAGATAAACTCCCATTTAATTGACAAAGGGTGAATCATCCCGAGTTTAAATCCTCAGTTATATCACCATGACTTTCCAGGTAACCATCGGGAGGGAAGTACAAGGGGTTTTCCATCTCCACCCGTCCTTCCCTCTTCATCTTCTTGTATGTTCAAAGCCTATAAGGTTCTCTTAGCGCGGTGTTCCTTGGGTGCTCCTGTCCTCAGATTCTAATCTCGCCCTATTAAAGACATCCTCTAATGAACATCTTGCCCATAGGCGGCTACCGAACCTCGGTAGTGGTGACGAGCATGTTAAAAGATCTAGCCTCAACTACACTTAACTATACGTCTGGCAACGATACAGACGATTCTTACTTTACTTTAATTATACTTGGTACATGATCATTTCACTATGTTAAAACATGAACATTGATATTCACAAAATTCAACTGAGTTAAATTGACAACCTGGCGGCGGGAAACAAACGTTCACCTACCTGGAGATGCAATGAGGAAGAGTCACGAGCGTGTGAGTCGGTACGGTACGGAGTCATTAGTTATGAGGTGAAAGAAGATTATTAGGGGTTGAAGAAAAAGTGGTGAAACTGAAATACAGTAGGAGTAGAAAGAATCTGGGCTCAACCAGATCGCTTCATCTTTCCTATTTGTGTTTTTTTTTTTGTTCTGTTCCCTTGGGTCGTCAGACCTTTGTGTTAATTTTGGTTTATTTATATAGTGCTGCTTATTATTAGCGTGTAAGTCTTCCTCGTGCATTCCTTTATATCTGGGCATCTGTCAACTCCGTCATGCGCCAGACATGCCAGAAAGGCTAATTACGCAACGACAGTAATTACATTTAAATCAGCCGTTGTACATTTAACTATGAAAATCAGTGTCATAGGTCAGGTGAATTTCTTATGTCTATTTTTTATAATCTAATCAGAGATTGAGCTTGCCGGGAAAAAGTGAAATGTGCATCAAATACACACGCTGTAAACGTCATTCTCACAACATCAGCGGGATTTCAGACAAGGACCCTCTTTGGTCATACGTTGAGATCTTGGAGATAACTTTATAGTTTGACAGAATGTTTTCAGGAAATCAATTGCTTTCTTAAATAGACAACTGACAATAATTAAACTACAACCATAAGATTCTCTAAGGTTTGGGTATTAAAGTAATCCAACTTCAGTAGTAATTGGAAACTCATGGCTATCCCCAAGGATGATATTAGGACTCTGGAGATGCCATTCTTACTGGCAGAGTCGACACTCACTTATTTAACAAATTTTGCTAACAATAAAGACAGTTGAAGCTTTCACCATCACTCACAAGGGATCTTAAATGTTTCATCTGTAATCAGATATATCTAGTTTGCCTTAACATATACAACTACAGTTGCAATTTCAAATTTTGTGTCGCGCCCGAGATACCAAGGAATAGCGGAGTCTCGGGTGCACTCCTGGGTCGAGAGAAAACGGAGGTCTCAGGCGCCCTGAAGCGATGGGAAAATGGACGTCTCAGACGGGGGACTCAATGAAAAAGGCATAGCTACATGTTTTGTGGGTTATTGAGCGTCATATGAATCGTCTGATTTTACGTTAACTAACATGTACGACCGTGGTCATTAGAGTGTGGGAGAACGCTGTGTGGGGGAACGTTGGGTGGCGTAGTTGTGTGGGGGAACGTTGGGTGGTGTGATTGTGTGGGAGAACGTTGGGTGGTGTGGTTGTGTGGGAGAACGTTGGGTGGCGTAGTTGTGTGGGAGAACGCTATGTGGTAAGGTTGTGTTGTAACGGTGGGAAAAACTCTTTAATTATAGTATTTTGTGTTGTACTCTCTCTGTCTTAACTCTGACCTGTGGCTCGAGGGCAAGACCTGTGGGGGACCCATGGATCTGTACCAAGATATGGGGAAGAAAATAAAGGTGGTCACTGAAGGAAAATAAACCCCTAACATACAATAAAAATGGTTTATTACAAAAAATCTAGACTTCTGACTACGTCCGGTACACACAACTACCATGAGTAACACTCATGTACTTCTCAACAAGGTACAGTACATCTCTCGCAGTCACCATCACTTGGTGTATCTTTTAAACAAGACACCACACTCCTCTGATACCTCGTACACTGGAGTACCAAACAATACACTTCCTGTATACACACTGCACGGATTACCTTCATGGCTCCACCCACGGTACTTCACAGTAAGGTACAATACAACTTCCAGTATACAAACAAAATGGTGTACTTTTCACAAAACCACCCAACACTGTGATCACAGCTATAGTACACTGGAGCATCAACCGAACAGGTTACCTGAAAAAGTAGCTTGTAGGTAGTACAGTAATAGGACTCTGCAGCAGTAGCCCCACAACTAAATTCCTGTAGAGCTACCGTGGTTACATCTCGCAAGAATAAATGGCTTACCTCATACTCATGTTAGCTCTAAACATACATAGCACTGAGGAGAATATGCACACGAATTCTCGGACAAATAACACACCCAAAGTAACCTGTACTTAGCGGTGAACTCATACAACAACATTGCATGATCGGATCATGTTTATATCGCGATAAATACGTTTTGTGTTTACATTTCAGGCAATTATCTCTCTTCTACAATACAAGACTGACAACACTTTCTATGGTGCCATCGGATTATCTGATGTACATATATCAAAACAAAATGACTAGTTACGAACGGCCTCCGCCCGCGTAAGAACAAACGGTAAATAAGATTTACAGCTGGTAAACAGAGTACTCAACACACAATCTCTTAACACAAAATACTCTTCATATAAGATACAGGATACCTCCAACATATACTCAATACATCTAGACTCTTTCCCCTCAAGGTGGGTGTACATAATTGACTGTATAAGAAATTCATTCACTCACAATTTCAAATCCCTGAACATCCCAAGTTAATTAAAAAATACCCGAGTCCCTGAGCGAGTACACCAACAGAAAACGAAGGACTAAGATATTCTGAATTAAATAAAGAACGGACGTCTCTACTGAGGGACTCAAACGTTTCACATGTTTTGTGGGCGCTGTAGCATAATGTGAATAATTAAGTGTTGACCTGACTAACTACACAAACGTGACCATGATAATGTGGGAGAACTTTGGGTGGTGTGATTATGTGGGAGAACGTTGGTGTGGCATGGCTGTGTAGGAGAACGATGGTGTGGCGTGGTTGTATGGAGGAACGTGGGGTAGTGTTGTGTGGGAGATCGTTGGATGGCGTGGCTGGGTGATCCTGTCTGTGGTAGAAGTATTCTCTGATTGATCCATGGAATGAACTTAAGACATACAGACAGTATTCAAGTACAACAAATGACTTAAGACAACACCGACATTATAGTATAAACATTGGGTGACAATTATAACCACCAAGGTAGAGAGATCAAGAAGTTAATCGACCAAGAAAGTAGTGGTGTGGGGGGGGGGGACCTTGGTAGTAGTGGTGAGCGTGGTGTGTGTGTGGGGGGGGACCTTGGTAGTAGTGGTGAGCGTGGTGTATGTGGTGGGGAGGGAGGGACCTTGGTAGTAGTGGTGAGCGTGGTGTGTGGGGGGGGACCTTGGTAGTAGTGGTGAGCGTGGTGTGTGTGGGGGGGGGACCGTGGTAGTAGTGGTGAGCGTGGTGTATGTGGTGGGGGGGGGGGGGGCTTGGCAGTAAAGGCTGGCCCTACCTTAGGCTACCTATACCTTGCCTGGGTCACCCTACCCACTCGGCCATACCTACAAATATTACCGTACATTCTTTATGCTTCTCGTGGTGAACCTCCCGATAACAGTGAACTTAAATCTACTCCTTTCGGCTGTGTTACATTACCACCATTAGATGAGGCAAAATAGCTGCTATCTTGTGCCGTAGCCATGACCATCAACCAGTCCGGGCGTGTAATATTATCCCAGTATTTGTGAAATTAGAATCTTTGAAACCGACAACAAATCTACCACATGCAGTGGGGCCATTGGCGGGTCTTTTAAATTAGCGACTAC
Source organism: Homarus gammarus (assembly GCA_958450375.1). Taxonomy (NCBI): domain Eukaryota; kingdom Metazoa; phylum Arthropoda; class Malacostraca; order Decapoda; family Nephropidae; genus Homarus; species Homarus gammarus. The sequence goes on from CAUDMG010002243.1 coordinate 1,187,277, forward strand.
CCGTTAGCGTTTGTGTATGGAGGTGACGAGACGCGTGTGTCGAGGCGGGTAATTGCCGTGGTAGGGTGACGAGGATCAATATTGTGGTACCTGTAGAAGGGAAACACCTGTCCAGTGCACGAGTCACCGGGTGTTTCCCAGTGAACGGTTAAATCATAGAGGGGGGATATGGCCCTGGGTATCTGGCTCTCAAGTGGTGATTTTTCCCCAGGGCGTCTTATGAGCCAAGGTGGTTTATTTCCACCTTCTTCACTATAAGACGCGGGCTACTGAACCACATTACCTCCTAGATTTTTATCATAAGTATTCATGACAAGTTGTTTATTACTGTATGGTGTTAGGAGAGTCAGGATGGGTTACAACAAGTCTTGTGGTAGACCCCGCCCCCCAGCAACCTCCCACACCCCCAGTTCTGGGCCTCGGGCATTAGCCCACCTCCCCCCCCCCCCCCCCCGCGTGTTATAGTTGCCAAGTATTAAGTGTAAATTGGTTTGTTGTGTGATGCTTAGTGTTGATGATAATATTACTCCATGTTGGTAGCGGACTTCCATCAAGAATTTACGTGTAGACGGTGTAGAGACAGTCTTGACGGTGAACACTTATAAATAAAGAAGAATAAAATGTTTGTTTAGGTGTCGTGGTGTGAAGGTTTGTTCTCATAGCTATGGTTGTAAAGCGTTCATTACTACGACACGCGATACAAGTATTTATATGTGTAAAGTGTATTAGGTTTATAGAACATGACAGTGATGGTTAAGTTTAAAGAATATTTTGTATTGGCTCTGTTTAAAGTAGACATCTTGGAAACCGTGGCATAAAAAACGAGTATTATCGTACCATTCTCAGCATCCTTCGCCAAACATCTCGGTTCAAAGCTTACACGTTTTGGTGTACCTGGCCATGCCATAGTAGCGTTGGGACCTGAACGTGTGCAAGTCACAAACATGGTTAGTGGAGTGACAGTGTTGGTGTAGTGAAGCGTGATACAACACTGGCTGCCGGGGAGAGGTGATGATGGATTGTGTTGTTGTGGAGGGAAGGGGTAGTAATGAATGAGTGAAGCAGTGGATAGAGTGGTCACAAGGATCACTGGCACAGGTAGTTTTAGGCGCGCAAGGTGAGCATCCCATCTCAGGAGAGAAGTGGCGTTTCATAGGGCGCAGTGCTATGGCCCACAGGGATTATTACCGTTTACACGAAATGTGTTATGTGATTTCCATTCATGTTTTCGAAGTGTGCGATAGAGCGATACAATAGTGTGTATGACGAAGTCGGGGTGGGGTTTTGTTTATACCGGAAAAGAGAATACAGTAGTGTTGAAATATATATTGATGACTGAAAGCGGAAAATATGAAAGATAGAAATTGTGAAATATCGGTGAAAGAAATTCTAAAAGACTTTGTGAGAAACCGGTGAGGATTGTGAACTTAACCAACTAAATAAAGAGTGAGATTGAACACTGGACACTTGAAACTGTCTTAGAGTCTGAAGGTTAAGTCTTAATCATAGTGAGATGAATGATGACTATAATGCGTAGAACACACCCCATCAAAGATGCCTGGAGAACCGGAGAACCTTGTAAACCTCTAGTGTCAGCTGCTGCACTAGTAACGACGCCCAGGAAGTGGTGTTAGTAAAGTGGTGATATGCAAGACTGAGTGAGTGAGAACTGTTGCTGCAGAAAATTAGTGGATCAGGTGTGGCAATGAACACAGAGAAGTGGCCATGTTGGGCAAATTTTATGGCAACTAGTGTATGAAGATAAACTTTATGACAACTTCGGGTTGACAAAAAAAAAATATGACATCTGCAGTATAAGAGGACTGCTGTGTAAAAGGCGGCTCAGGACTATGGCTGCTGAGCTACTGCAGAAGGGTCTTCCTCATCCCTGGAGTTTCGGTGTTACACAAGACGGCCGGATCTTCTTCATCAAGTAAGGCTGTGACCACCTGGTGTATTGGGTGGTGAAGTAGCTACCTAGTGTGTGTGTATGGGGTGACGTCATATGTAAACAAACCCGACAGCTGTTAGACGATAATGTCATTGAATCATTTCTGAAACATGAGATGAACCAAGGTGACTTAACCCAACTAGCTTAAACTAGTCCAACTTGTAAACTAAGATCATTAATTTAGTTTAAGCAGAATGTGTTTCGTTAGTTTGGTTCATGTCATATCAATATTTCAACCACGTATTCTCTCAGTTGGTCAAAATGTCAAAAGTTCTAATTAATTTCCTTTAATATAATCCCAGTTAATATAGTATCATTAAGGTAACATCAATAATTAGAGTGAATATTATTATCTGATTAGTTTTGGCAGGTGTTTTTCAGTGATGGTAAACGACCCTCTTATTTCACCTGAAGATTAATCATCCTAACCCTACTTTGGAGGTTATGTTTGGTTAGAATAGGTTTATTTAGGTTTGGTTAGGTTAGGGTTGGTTAGCGTTAGAGTAGTTAAACTTAAGGTGAGTTAAATTGGGTTAGTTTAAGTTAAGTTTGGTTAGGATAGCTAAGATTTAGGGGAATTAACATGTGGGGGCAATCTGCAGGTGACCACAAAATTCAAATTAGTATAATCTGTACATAAACATTGATACAGGTGCTGTCATTAGTTACCTGTTTAATATTGAATAAAAAGATGTTTTAGCCTAGATACGGAAATGAATAAATCAAATAATAAAATTAAAACAAAAATCTATTTACACAAAGAGGTCAGAATATGATAACGTAAACATATACTATTGAGGGTCCAGTCATAATAGGCGTCATTCGAATTGGGCCCCCAGTTCTTGTGGACCCTGAGTCTTCGTTAGTTCCGGTTGTAATGGTTAGTTTGGGTTGAGTTAGCCTGGGATGGGTTGGTATACGTTAGGTTAGGATGGGTTGTGTAGGGTTAGGTTGGGTTGAATTAGGTTTGGTTGGGTTAAGTTGGGCTGGGTTGGGGTATGTGTGGTAAGGCTGGACTGAGTGGAGCTTGGTTAGGTTAGGTTAGGCTAGAATAGTTTGAGGTCTGTGTTAGGTTAAGTTTGTTTGAGGTCTGTAAAGTCAGGTCAGGTTGGGTGTGTGTTAGGTTAGGTTAGTCTGAGGTCAGGTCAGGTTGGGGTGTGTTAGGTTAGGTTAGATTAGTTTGAGATCAGGTCAAATTGGGGTGTGTTAGGTTAATTAAGTTTGAGGTCTGTAAGGTCAGGTCAGTTTGGGATGTGTTAGGTTAAGTTAGGTTAGTTTGAGGTCAGGTCAGGTTGGGGTGTGTTAGGTTAGTTAAGTTTGAGGTCTGTAAGGTCAGGTCAGTTTGGGATGTGTTAGGTTAAGTTAGGTTAGTTTGAGGTCAGGTCAGGTTGGAGTGTGTTAGCTCTGGGGTCGGTGTTGTACCCGGCCAGAGAATAAGGCCTCGTTACGCGCCTGGTTAGTGTCCGAGTGAACCAGTCCCACACCCCAGAGGAGGAGGATCATCATGACCGGAAGTGACTTAAAGACAGTGGTACCTTGTATACACCAACCACCACACAACACTCATACACCCCTACACACCACCACACAACACTCATACAGCCCTACACACCACCACACAACACTCATACACCCCTGCACACCACCACACAACACTCATACACCCCTACACACCACCACACAACACTCATACACCCCTACACACCACCACACAACACTCATACACCCCTACACACCACCGCACAACACTCATACACCCCTGCACACCACCACACAACACTCATACTCCCCTACACACCACCACACAACACTCATACAGCCCTACACACCACCACACAACACTCATACAGCCCTACACACCACCACACAACACTCATACACCCCTACACACATACCACACACCACTCATACACCCCACCACACACCACTCATACACCCCTACACACCACCACACAACACTCATACACCCCTACACACCACCACACAACACTCATACACCCCTACACACCACCACACAACACTCATACACCCCTACACACCACCACACAACACTCATACACCCCTACACACCACCACACAACACTCATACACCCCTGCACACCACCACACAACACTCATACACCCCTACACACCACCACACAACACTCATACAGCCCTACACACCACCACACAACACTCATACACCCCTTCACACCACCATACAACACTCATACACCCCTACACACCACCACACAACACTCATACACCCCTACACACCACCCCACAACACTCATACACCTCTACACACCACCACACAACACTCATACACCCCTACACACCACCACACAACACTCATACACCCCACCACACACCTCCCACTCACCACGTCACACCTCCCACTCACCACCACACACCTCCCACTCACCACTACACACTTCCCACTCACCACGTCACACCTCCCACTCACCACGTCACACCTCCCACTCACCACTACACACCTCCCACTCACCACGTCACACCTCCCACTCACCACTACACACTTCCCACTCACCACGTCACACCTCCCACTCACCACGTCACACCTCCCACTCACCACTACACACCTCCCACTCACCACGTCACACCTCCCACTCACCACTTCACACCTCCCACTCACCACGTCACACCTCCCACTCACCACGTCACACCTCCCACTCATCACGTCACACCTCCCACTCACCATCACACACCTCTCACTCACCACGTCACACCTCCCACTCACCACGTCACACCTCCCACTCACCACGTCACACCTCCCACTCACCATCACACACCTCTCACTCACCACGTCACACCTCCCACTCACCACGTCACACCTCCCACTCACCACGTCACACCTCCCACTCACCACGTCACACCTCCCACTCACCACGTCACACCTCCCACTCACCACGTCACACCTCCCACTCACCATCACATTCTTATACCTCAACCTAACGCTAAATTAATCAAACCTAATCCCCCCCCCCCCGGTAGTGTTAAGTTGGTTAATCTCCAGGAGAAATAATCTAGGGTGTTTAAGCTTCAGGTGAACTAGAACGTTTTATGTCTTACCTAAAAAAAAATGATCGAATTGTGAACGTGTTTTTAAAGTCATTCATTTGTACTATTTATTTTTAGTTCACTTTAAATAATATAACACCTGGTCACATGTAGTCTCCAGTTAGTTTAAATTCCTAGGATGAAGTTAGGCAATAAAAGTTTGGAAATGAGTAGAAATTTGGGACCACTCTGTGTACGTGAGGGAGTGAGGAGAGGCCGGTACGTGAGAGAGGGAGGAGAGGCCGGTACGTGAGAGAGGGAGGAGAGGTCGGTACGTGAGGGAGGGAGGAGAGGTCGGTACGTGGAGGAGGGAGGAGAGGCCGGTACGTGAGGGAGGGAGGAGAGGCCGGTACGTGGAGGAGGGAGGAGAGGCCGGTACGTGAGGGAGGGAGGAGAGGCCGGTACGTGAGGGAGGGACGAGAGGCTGGTACCGGTACGTGAGGGAGGGAGGAGAAGCCGGTACGTCAAGGAGGGAGGAGAGGCCGGTGCGTGGAGGAGGGAGGAGAGGCCGGTACGTCAAGGAGGGAGGAGAGGCCGGTACGTGAGGGAGGGAGGAGAGGCCGGTACGTGATGGAGGGAGGAGAGGCCGGTACGTGATGGAGGGAGGAGAGGCCGGTACGTGAGGGAGGGAGGAGAGGCCGGTGCGTGGAGGAGGGAGGAGAGGCCGGTACGTCAAGGAGGGAGGAGAGGCCGGTACGGCAAGGAGGGAGGAGAGGCCGGTACGTGATGGAGGGAGGAGAGGCCGGTACCGGTACGTGAGGGAGGGGACGCCGGTACGTGAGGGAGGGAGGATAGGCCCCAGTTCTGCCAGTTGTTTTACCCCAAATTGTCGTACAGTAATAAAATTGATTTGTGTTTGACAGTAATATTTTCTTTTTTCCCCAATCATCACCATCATCATCATCATCATATCTCACCATCATCACCATCATCATCATCATCATATCTCACCATCATCATCACCCTCTCACCATCATCATCACCATCTCTCATCATCATCACCATCACCCTCTCTCATCATTATCATCACCCTCTCACCATCATCACCATCACCCTCTCTCACCATCATCATCACCATCACCCTCTCACCATCATCATCACCATCACCCTCTCACCATCATCATCACCACCACTCTCACCATCATCATCATCACCCTCTCTCACCATCATCGCCCTCTCTCACCATCATCATCACCATTACCCTCGCACCATCATCACCTTCTCTCACCACCATCACCATCACCCTCTCGTACCATCATCATCGCCATCACCCTCTCTCACCATCACCACCATCCCTCACTATCAGTCTTCAGCTCTTGATCACCATACCCTGTGCCGTATCCAGACTAGTGATAGAAAATTGATAATCATAATAGGAAGTGTTGAAGGAAGAGTCTGGTGAATACTTCGTCAAATGACCTGTGTATCTCAGTAGTTAGGCTCACCTGTTCTGTTGGAGAGGCTAAAAAATGCCATGTGATGTAACCTAACCTAACCTAACCTAACCTATCCCATCCTAACCTAATCCCAGTGTTCGAGGAGGAGACATCGTCGGAATACTCGTCACTTGACTTCAGCTATCGGGATGCTGAATAAAAGCTTCGAGCATATGCAAATATTCTCACATCGAGTATTAGCCAAACACTCACCTCCTGATTGTCTCTCCTGAGTGATGCATTACGGACGCGACGAAATTGTGTGAGACGGCCAGCACCTCCTGGCCACTCACTACCTGGAGGGAGTCTGCGTGTTGAGGCGGGGCTTGTGTGTGTGTGGGGGGGGGGGGGTGGTACACCGCCTCAGTTCAGCTTAAACTACTTATTTTAGACGGTAGAAAACATGGTGAACTGGTCGTGTGTGATGACCTTTATGTAGTGGACTATATTGTTACCGTCATAGTACTGCTAGGCTGGGAGGGTGTACAGGTTATGTTCCCCTACACACACACACACACACACACACATACAGACACACAACCACACACACTTAATGTCTCAGCTGACGTCTTACTAAACACACATACCTCGAAGACAAACAAAACAGCGACGTTAATTCACAAAGAAGAAAGGAAGTAGCTGGAGGAGAGGCCTGTGTGAGGATGTCGGTGTGAGGGGAAACATTTGGTTCTCCCGCCTCCCTCCCAACACACTGGTACCACTCGCCGCCACCCTCACACCCCTCACTCCTCCCCTCTTATTACTAACTCCACACTGAGGGGAGCATGTTTAGTATACTCGCTGTTTCTTGAAAATTTCGGCATTCAAGTCCGTCTGAAAAAAAAGTGTTAACGGTGACACTATCATTCACTTGTTGATCGAGCCAAGAGCAGGCTAGAAACAACGGAAATATATATATGTATTAATATATTGTTATTCTGGGTATCAAATTCGTAGTTTAATGTGAGAAATAATGAGTTTGTGTGTATATCTACATAGTGTATGCTTGTGTGGGTGTTGGTGTGAGCAGTGGGCGTTATCTAGACCAGCTGTAGTGTGGGTGTGGTGTGTAGGTGATGGTTGGCAACAATGTGAGGTTCACCTACGTTAACTGTCTCCTGTGCTGGCTATCAGTTGACATCTGGCAGGTGTAGCGAGCAGGCGGACAGTGAAGGCATTGCCACACGTGGCCACCCACTTCACGCCCCCGTTATCGTCCACTCATAGCACTGTGTAGTTAGTGGTATCAATACACGGGGTGGCGGTCATGATATACAGGTATACACAGGATGTGAAGCCTTGGTAAGCGTTTTTTATATGTGTGTGTGTGTATATGTGAAACATTTTTAACAATGATGCACGGTTGTGTATGGTATCGTGCAGTACTTTGAGTTACCTGCGGATTGGTTCGCTCTTACTCTACCTGGATTAGTGAGTCAAGTGTCCAAACTCATCGCTGTGGTATATATTTAAGACGTAAGGAGTTTTTATTCTGACTTCGTTTTCGTACTGATGTCTGGTTTCCTCCATCCTCACTCACTGAAATATTCCCCAAAACACTGAACCATGTTAAGTCCTGGAACCTGGAGCTAAGTATGTCCTCCCACACCGTCTACAGTAGTTTCCAATACAACTACAAAACTTCACTGCTGACGAAGGTTTTGAAATATTGATTCCTACATAACAGGAACTTCCCAATAGTCCAGAAAGAAAATAACATTGATATAAATGAATAAAAGTAAACCTACTAATTAGCTACACGTCTGGAAAGTACACCTGGCTCTCACAGTTTCTCATTATATAGAAACTTATAGATCCCTCCCGAACACAGTATACACTCACTCTGTCTTTAAGCTAAATAATAAACACTAATGAAGAACTGAACGAGATATAGACCAAGACTAACCATACCTTACACCGCGAGAGACGACACTGGCACACGAGAAGATTCACCCCTGGCCCAAGCATTACCTAACCTAACCAACACAGAAAATAAGACAAACTAAAAAAAAATGTCAGTTACATAGAAATTATTTGTTGAAATCCCAGACAATGAGCTGCCCTCCAGACAAACTGTATCTTTAAAAAACAAAAAAAAGAACAAAAATAGTGTGGCCAGGCAGAGTCCTTCCACCACAAACTAGAGTCAGTGTCATCCACGAAGTACCTCAGCAACTACCCCTCCCCTGCCAAGTGTGACCCACCACCACACCCCTCCCCTGCCAAGTGTGACCCACCACCACACCCCTCCCCTGCCAAGTGTGACCCACCACCACACCCCTCCCCTGCCAAGTGTGACCCACCACCACACCCTTCCCCTGCCAAGTGTGACCCACCATCACACCCCTCCCCTGCCAAGTGTGACCCACCACCACACCTCTCCCTTGCTAAATGTGACCCACAACCACACCCTTCCCCTGCCAAGTGTGACCCACCACCACACACCCCTCCCCTGCCAAGTGTGACCCACCACCACACCTCTCCCTTGCTAAATGTGACCCACAACCACACCCTTCCCCTGCCAAGTGTGACCCACCACCACACACCCCTCCCCTGCCAAGTGTGACCCACCGCCATACCTCTCCCCTGCCAAGTGTGACTAACCGACCACACCCTTCCCCTGCCAAGTGTGACCCACCATCACACCCTTCCCCTGCCAAGTGTGACCCACCACCACACTTCTCCCTTGCTAAATGTGACCCACAACCACACCCTTCCCCTGCCAAGTCTGACCCACCACCACACACCCCTCCCCTGCCAAGTGTGACCCACCGCCACACCTCTCCCCTGCCAAGTGTGGCCAACCGACCACACCCCTCCCCTGCCAAGTGTGACCCACCGCCACACCCCTCCCCTGCCTAGTGTGACCCACCGCCACACCTCTCTCCTGCCAAGTGTGAACCGCCACAACACCCTTCCCCTGCCAAGTGTGACCCCCCCCTGCCAAGTGTGACCCACCACCACACCTAAGTGTAAGCCACAGTGCTACCACACACCTGCCCACCACCTACTACGCCCCACATTCCACCTATTTACTACCCACAACATTCCACTTACCCACCACCCACCACATTCCACCTACCCACCACCCACCTCACCCCACCCCACCTATCCACCCCCTCTTCACCTACCCATCACCCACCTCACCCCACATTACACCTACCCACCACTCCACCCCACCTCACCTCACCTACCCATCACCCTCCCCAGCCCACCTGCCCATCACCCACTGTGTACTGAGGCCATGGGTATGTTTGTGTGTTGCAGTGAGGATGCTCGCCTGACCTCGTGGCTGCACCCCGTCACCTGTGAACCTGTGCTCACCGGCCACCGACCCCTCCCAGGTAAGTCGCCCGCTTGAGGCCTCTGCTACACCGCTCCTGGTATGTGCATATGTATTATTATCTCGTTTTAATTTAATATATATGTGTTAGATATGTATGAGTGCACATTAAATATTTTTTCTCATTTAAATATTATATTGTATGTAGATATTTCGCCTCACAAGGAAATAGTTACAGGTTCGAGTCCCCTTGTGTATTCGGTAATAACTAAGTACACTATCTGGTGCGGTTGCCAATGGTGGAACAGCCCCGGGGTCTACCAGCATCCTGCCAAGGTGGTGGAGTAACCCACTGGCTGTTGAATGTCGAGAATCACACCAACACCTGGCCGACCCAGCCACCTGTACCGTACCAAGAACCTACAGTAGTGTGGATGGAGAAGAAAAAGGGATTATATTTATACATGTGTGTGTGTGTGTGTGTGTGTGTGTGTGTGTGTCCTTGGGTTTAGCATCGCACTAATTGGGTTTAATTCATTGTACTCAGGTGGTTGGTGTCGTACTCAAGGGAGGAGGAGGAGGAGGAGGGGCAAGAATGAGGGGGAGTAAGAGGAAGAGGAGGAGGGATAGGACTGGAGAGGGAGGAGAAGAGGGAAGACTTACATGGTGGAGAAGGAGGTACAAGAAGAAGGAAGAGGTACAAAGAGGAGGAGGAGGGACAAGAAGGAGGAGGAGGAGGGACAAGAAGGAGGAGGAGGAGGAGGGATAGGACTGGAGAGGCAGGAGAAGAGGGGGAAGACTTACATGATGGAGAAGGAGGTACAATGAGGAGGAGGAGTTGGAGGTACCAGGAGCAAAGGTCATTCAATAAGCTAATACCCACCGCTTTAAAAATACTCATTATTAAAATTTACTCGTATGTGATGAACTACTGAAAATATTCAATACACTAATTTATTCATTAAGTAATAACCTTCTGATGTACACTTATTATACACAATCTTTTCAAGGTTAAGTATTGAGAGATATTATTACTGGTATTTTATCGTGACTAATGGGTGTATATTGCGGGCCATATTATGTTTTGTTAGTTGATTCAGTACACACTCATGGCAGCTGGGTGAAGTTATTGTACCATATTCCTTAGAGTCTAGATCACCTGGTTGCCCTCCCTCCCCCCTCCCCCACTGCAGCTTATTTCACCTGATGATTGTACACCCTAACGCTATCTAGTAGGGTCTTGGGGTTTGGTTTAATTAGGTTAAGTTAGGATAGATTGATTATATTATGATAGGTAGAGGTAAGGTAAAATAGAGTAGTGTATCTGTACCTGTACTTGTACCTGTACCTGTACCTGTATCTTTACCTGTGTTCGTTTATTCAAATTAAAGATATGATAAAAACTAAAGTAACAAATAGCTCAACACAGCAGCATATTCCACCCTCGACGTTGCCCTGACAGTGTTGCCACCTTAAAGGACCAACCTCTCCCTAAGACGGTGACCTTGTTAGATTAATATCGGGAATTGTTGTGCTGGTAACACCCACAACACACCTGATCTTGCGTGATAATGTCTGAGAATGTCTAAGTGAGGCCACAGGGGTCCTCATCATTAAACTCTGCACGTGAAGGGAAGATAAGAATCACCGACCTGTAGAGAATATTGAAGCTGATTAAGATTTTGGAATATTAGGTAAAACTAAACTATTTTCCTTTAACAGATGGCGTCAGAGTATCACCCCCCCCCCCCCCCAGATGGCGTCAGAGTATCACCCCCCCCCAAAAAAAAAAAAAATGGAATACAGTAATAGAAATTTACAGTTAATTCATAAGATGGCTGAGCAAGGAGAATTAGTTTGGGGGGTGGGAGGGGGTGGACAGATGATCGTTGGTAGAGGAAGTTAGTGGCTTTTAGTTGTGCTGAAATTTCGTAAAGATGGTTCATTCATTAGTTACTTGTAGTGACCTCTGACCTTGGCCTAACCATCACCAAACACCAGTATGTCGTCATGATGGTTGGACGCCAGAATTATAAAGTGTGTACACGGCGACCTGTGAGCTGAACTGTGAATAAACACACACACACACACACACACACACACACACACACACACACACACGACCAATAGACTTACATGAACTCTTCTAATTTGGTTATGTTATTCTTGTTCCTGTTTAGCGTGGTGCTGCATGGGGAGTTGGTCACCTTGATCCATTAAAACATATTACTAAGAATTTTACCATAACCACCACAGTTCTTTAACACACAACATTAGCAAATTAACATCACTACACATTCTTTTTAACCCTGTGTGGTGTCATGGGAGGGTGGGAGGGGGGCGTGGTGTACTGTAACAAGGCCTGTGTGACGCCAACCTCTTTTTTATGTGACGATATCCAAGATGTCTTTGTTGAGGGACTGTACAGCTCATGGCTTCCTTTTGTTGAGCGAATATTGTACCTTTGTTGTGGGGTAGCATGTGTAGCAGTGGGAGGGGTGAGAGGTGGATGGAACGCAGATGGAGGAAGGAAAGGAAGAGGTGGGAGGGAAGGATATCATGCCTCTATCTCGTTATTCCATCCCTCCCTCCCTCCTCACTGCGCATCAGAAGCCTTGCCACTGTTTAATTCTTATCACGCCGGCCATTACTCATCACCTTCCTTACCTGTCCCTCCCCGTACACACCTGTCTGGTTATTATACGGTATTTATATTCCTGCGAGATGACGAGTTTTACCCTTTAATTACTTATTGTTCTATAATAATTTGACGTTTTCTCTTTACGATGAACCACTTAGAAGGCGTAATAAAAGAGGTAAAGTCCATTGTAATAGGATTGTGGTTTATTCCCCGGGTGGTGGTCGTGGGTGGAGAGCGTGGCAGTAGCGTCAGTGTTGAAGTGGTGTGTGTGTAGGGTGGGGTCAGCCAGGTGTGTGTGTGTAGGGTGGGGTCAGCCAGGTGTGTGTGTAGGGTGGGGTCAGCCAGGTGTGTGTGTAGGGTGGGGTCAGCCAGGTGTGTGTGTAGGATGGGGTCAGCCAGGTGTTTGAAGGGCGAGGGTCAGCCAGGTGTTTTACCCCTCTCGCCTCTCCTTCACTCGTGTTGTGTAGGCGTATCCGTCGAGATTATTAATTTTATTGTGAGTCAGTTCAGATTATCGCATTATTATATTATATATAACAATACTAGTGGATATATGAGACTCTTATATGTTAGCTTCAGCATATATCTGGAACCTTTGGCCTTGATGATGATAATAGAGGCTGCTGTTGGCTGTGATTTATGCAGGAGAGTGAACAAGGTGACCTGCCGCGCGATATGATATGCTGTACTGTATATATTGTGGTGGTTCATACAGAGATGACTGTGACTCATGGTTGTTGTGCAGAGCCTTTCTACAGTAGTTCTTAATGATGTACAGTAAACTTGTTAATCTTACCAGCGGCTGTTACTTGTAGCGAGCGTGTCTGTCGAAGCAACGAACCCCTATAAGCCTCCATCAGTATCCGGGGAAGATACTGAGAGAGAGAGACTGTGTTCAGGATCATTCCCTTTGAAGTGCGAGCGGAGTAATTTATAGTCTTAAAGAAGTTGAGTCGTGTTCGCTGGGCCGGACACAGGGGCAGTATTGGTGTGAGTCAGGGAGGAGGACCCAGCAGCTCGTCAAGATGAACGAACCATGTACGTACTTCATCCTGGATGTTGGCGGGTTGTTTGATCCCTTTGGACAAGAAGGCAAGTTGGTCTTCTTCCAGCAGGAGGAGCACACAGGTAAGACGTCGGTCAAAGGAAGAATGTCTCGCCAGGTTCTCATCATTATCTTTGACTCGGTAATGACGCAACGGGTTAAAGGTGATGGGTGACCCTGACGACATAACTTAACGAGAGGGTAAAAGATCTCGTATAGGAGGAAACGAGGTTGTTAACAGATGGTTGTAGCTACTGTATTGATGGTTGTGTTAGTGTTGACTGTGAGGCTGGCGTTTGTGACTGTGATGGTGGTGTGTGTGACTGTTAGTGACTGTGTTGGTGGTGCAGGGTGTAGCGTGGTGGTGGTGGTACAGGGTGTGGCGTGGTGGTGGTGGTACAGGGTGTGGCGTGGTGGTGGTGGTACAGGGTGTGGCGTGATGGTGGTGGTACAGGGTGTGGCGTGATGGTGGTGGTACAGGGTGTGGTGTGGTGTTGGTGGTACAGGGTATGGCGTGATGGTGGTGGTACAGGGTGTGGCGTGGTGTTGGTGGTACAGGGTGTGGCGTGATGGTAGTGGTACAGGGTGTGGTGTGGTGTTGGTGGTACAGGGTGTGGCGTGATGGTAGTGGTACAGGGTGTGGCGTGATGGTGGTGGTACAGGGTGTGGCGTGATGGTGGTGGTACAGGGTGTGGTGTGGTGTTGGTGGTACAGGGTGTGGCGTGATGGTGGTGGTACAGGGTGTGGTGTGGTGTTGGTGGTACAGGGTGTGGCGTGATGGTAGTGGTACAGGGTGTGGCGTGATGGTGGTGGTACAGGGTGTGGCGTGATGGTGGTGGTACAGGGTGTGGCGTGATGGTGGTGGTACAGGGTGTGGCGTGATGGTGGTGGTACAGGGTGTGGCGGAGAATCACTTGGTACACACACACACACACACAGTAAGGGTGGTTATGTGTTTACTGTCACACGTTGGGAATGAGAAGGAAGGGGCGCCAGCTGACTGAATCTTATAAGCAGGTAGACATATAAGCAGGTAGACATATAAGCAGGTTGGTAGATAGGTTAGACAAGTAGGTAGGTTAGATAAGCAGGTAGATTAGACAAATGGGCAAGCGGATAGGTAGGCAAAAAGGAAGAGTGTCATACTGCCAGGAAGGTAAACTGAGTAGCAAGTAGGAGCCAAAAGCAGGAGAGAGAGAGAGAGAGAGAGAGAGAGAGAGAGAGAGAGAGAGAGAGAGAGAGAGAGAGAGAGAGAGAGGCTTAGTAGTTGGGTCTGTTCTAGTACTGAATTCTAAACAAGATTGCCAGGTTGAGGAGGTTGGTTGGTCCTGGAGGCGAAGGAAGCAGCCAAGGACTAGGTAGGTACTCGAACAACACCACCCCCCCCCTCCCCTCCTCCCCCCTCAACACCTACCGGCCAGCACCTCCCGGCCAGGCGCTGTCGGTAACATGTTAAGCCATCATGGTGTATTGTTCTATGTAAATGTGTCCAATTTCTTATGATGGATGACCTCTTGTTTTGATTGTTGATGGAGGCCCTGGATGATGCATGTTCCGTCTCTCTCTCTCTCTCCCCCGGTGGTATGGTATTCGCTACAGCCCGATTCACCCAACCTAACCTAAGCTTGGGGGCGTGATTCTCGTGTCAAACTGTTTATTTACCCAGAAGAATACAAAGTGAAAAACAATAAATATATTTTTCGTGGATTTCATATTTTCAATCATAATGTATTTGTTGTATATGTTGTATTGTAAACGTATATTGTATCGATTGTATCTTGCGTAGGAATGTAGCATGTATTCTTTGTTAATGTATTTCGTACGTATCTTGTATTTTTTACTGTATCTTGTATGTCAGTATTTCTCCTTCTGTCTTTTATGTATCATAATGTTTAAGTATTTCCCATAATATATCGTTCCCTCGCAGTGTTTTTATCGAGTGAGTGGACACGGAAATCCCTTTTACGTGAACTGTTGTTATTGAGAGACTGAATTCGCTTTGTGATTGTGACTGATGGTGATGGACTGTGTGATGGTGATTCTTATAGTGAGTGTGATGGTTACTGATGGTGACTGTGAGTAACTGTTTGCTGGTGACTTATGGTGATTATTGATGGTGAGTGGTAGTGACTGTGTGATGGTGACTGGGTAATAATACTGACTGTTATCATCTGTTTTAAGTTTTTATCATTCTTCCATCTATGCACCTCTTTGTTGACTTGCGGTGTGTGTGTGTGTGTGTGTGTGTGTGTGTGTGTGTATCATCTCCATTATTAGATTACGTCACCACCCAGGTAACGTGACTGACGGACATACGCGGCACTGACCCACTGACCCGTGATCTGGGATGGTAATTACCCAACACTAGTAGATTAATTACACGCTTTGATTACCGTATTATTAAGGGCTGATAATTAATTGATGTGTGTTTGTGTGTGTGTGTGTGTGTGTGTGTGTGTGTGTGTGTGTGTGTGTTATACTATAGAGGTTGTATTAGCGTAGCAATGGTCACGTGCGGTACCATTGGTTAAGACTGTAGTCACTGTACCAAGGTAACTATGTCTTCATGGACCCCCCCCCCCCCCACACACACACACAGAGCGAGCTTACAGGAACACAGTTTAGCAGTCACAGGAGTAAAGTGCCTGCCATGTTAATGTTAAAATACCTTTACCTGAGGACAAAGAAATGCAAATCGCCTTAAAAGTTTTTATTTTTCCTCTTAGTCGTGTGTGTGTGTGTGCTTGCGAGGTAATTAATTATATATATATATATATATATATATATATATATATATATATATATATATATATATATATATATATATATATATATATATATATAAAATTATTATTATTATTATTATTATTATTTTTATTATTATTATTTTTATTTATTTTTTTATTATTACTATTATTATTATTATTATTATTATTATTATTATCATTATTATTATTATTAATATTATTATCATTATTATTATTATTATTATTAATATTATTATTATTATCATTATTATTATTATTATTATTATTATTATTATTATTTTTTATTATTATTATTATTATTATTGTTATTATTATTATCGTTATTATTATTATTATTATTATCATTATTATTATAATTATTATTATTATTGTTATTATTATTATTATTATCATTATTATTATTATTATCATTATTATTATAATTATTGTTATTATTATTATTATTATTATTATCATTATTATTATAATTATTATTATTATTATTATTATTATTATCATTATTATTATTATTATTATTATTATTATTATTATTATTATTATTATTATCATTATTATTATCATTATTATTATTATTATTATTATCATTATTATTATTATTATCATTATTATTATTATTATCATTATTATTATTATTATCATTATTATTATTATTATTATTATTATTATCATTATTATTATTATTATCATTATTATTATTATTATTATTATTATCATTATTATTATTATTATTATTATTATTATTATTATTATTATCATTATTATTATTATTATTATCATTATTATTATTATTATCATTATTATTATTATTATTATTATCATTATTATTATTATTATTATTATTATCATTATTATTATTATTATTATCATTATTATTATTATTATTATTATTATTATTATTATCATTATTATTATTATTATTATTATTATTATTATTATTATTATCATTATTATTATTATTATCATTATTATTATTATTATTATCATTATTATTATTATTATTATTATTATTATTATTATTATTATTATTATTCCTTTATAAACATCATTGACTCATTAAGGAAGATAATGTGCCCTCTTCTTTTTTCTTCTTCCTCTTCCTCGCCTACTTTCCTTATTGTTTTTCTTACCATCTTTCTCTGTGTCCTCTTTTGCTCCTTCTTCCTTTCTTCTTTATTTATTTTCTTCTTTGTTCTTTCTCTCTTCCTTGGCATCCTCTTTTAATCTCCTTCGCTTCTTTTTGTGCTCTTCTCCTCCTCCTCCTCATGTCCTTTACTCCTCCTTATTTAGCCTCGGGAGACGTGACTGTGGAGAAAATATCAAGACCTTCAACGGATGTGTCAAGTTAATGTGTTCCTCTTCCTCACTTGTTTTCACTTGACACAGCTTTCTCCTCTCTTATCGGGCACTGCTTTTATCCTTTCTTTCGTTTGGCACTACTCTCTTTCTCCCTTTCTCAGTATATTCCTCTCTCTCTCTCTCTCTCTCTCTCTCTCTCTCTCTCTCTCTCTCTCTCTCTCTCTCTCTCTTTTAGTCGTCTCCCTCCTCCCCCTCTTCCTCTTCCTCCTCTCCTCCTCCTCTTCCCGCATCTTCCCCCTTCCTCCCCTTCCACCCTCTTTCCCTCTCCTCCTCCTCTTCCTGCATCTTCCCCCTTCCTCCCCTTCCACCCTCTTTCCCTCTCCTCCCCCCTTTCATTGACCTGAAGATGGGAAAATATTTACGAGTAATTAACAAAAATCACAAAACGTGAGTCTGGCAAACATACCAAACAAACATGCAATCCAACAAACACAACAAAAACAAAGAAACATTTATCCTATATATCGGTCAGGTTAAGGTTATTAGGGTAATCCAATCAATTCTTCTTTAGTTATTACCCAGTGTTTTTTTTTTTTTTTTTTTAATTATTTTTCCAACTCTCTGACCCCACCCAACCCTACCCCACCCCACCTTACCCCAACCACCCTTACCCCCTCCCCTCACCCCTTCCCTCTTCTTTCCTTAGAGTTAATAACTTGGTCGCTCATTTGATATTGTCCTTTTTCTAGGGTTAGGTTAGGTTAGGTTCATAAGGTAACAGCCGGGTATAATTGACAAAGTTGGTAGAATTTAGTGGTAGTTTGGGGTTTACGACAGAAGGTAGGGGGAATGTTTATGGTTGTTAAATTTGTTATTACTTATCAGGGGAGGGATATTTATTCGCCAAGTTATTAAGGGAGGTTTATGTATTCGCCAAATTATTAAAGGAGGATTATTAAAGAAAATTATTACATCGAAAATAATAACAACATCAGTACTTATTAATATTAGTGTTTAAACAAAATATTCATCTGTATTTACACAATTATTTGCATGAGGAATATCAGTATTTACACAATTATTTACATGAGGAATATCTGTATTTACACAATTTACACGAAGAATATAAGTATTTACACAATTTACATGAGGAATATAAGTATTTACACAATTTACATGAGGAATATCTGTATATACAAGATGAAATAGTTGAAGCTAAGACACAGTGGAAGGGAAGACAAAATTAAAAGAGGATATTGGATTCCAGCAAGCGGCAGCCTCAGGAGTCTTGGGGTTTAACTGAATGTCTGACTGAGACTCCTTAACTCATTGACTGACTGACTGAAACTCCTTAACTGACTGACTGACTGACTGAAACTCCTTAACTGACTGACTGACTGAGACTTCTTAATTGATTGACTGACTGACTGAGACTCCTTAATTGATTGACTGACTGAGGCTCCTTACTTGATTGACTGACTGACTGACTGAGACTCCTAATTGATTGACTGACTGACTGAGGCTCCTTACTTGATTGACTGACTGACTGAGACTCCTTACTTGATTGACTGACTGACTAACTGAGACTCCTTAACTCATTGACTGACTGACTGAAACTCCTTAACTGACTGACTGACTGACTGACTGAGACTTCTTAACTCATTGACTGACTGACTGATTGACTGTCTGGGATAATTTAAGTTTGATAAAGGTTAGATTAGGTTAAGGTTGAATTAGGTTAGGTAAGAATAGGTTAGATTAGGTCAGGTTAGACAAGGTTAGGTTAGGTTATGTTTGGATAGGTTAAATAGGTTAGAATATGTTAGACTAGGTTCGGGTAGATTAGAATAAGTGAAGGTAGATTAGAATTAGTTAGATCATGTTAGGATAGGTCAGGATAGGATAGAATAGGTTAGGATAGGATAGGATAGGTTAGGATACGAGTCCAGGTATTACTGAGTTGGGTGAATGGCAGAGCGAAGCAATCAAGAAGAAAGCAAGTCAAGGCATCAATAGACTCCTGCCTTGAAAAATATTTACACTGTGTAGAAAAAAATGTACGACTCACAGAGAGGGCAATACTCGGTCACCTGAAATACGTAGGAGGAGGAAGAAGGGAAGGTGAGGGGGAGGGATGGGAAGGTGAGGGGGAGGGGAGGGAAGGGGAGAGAAGAGATGGGAAGGTGAGGGGGAGGGATGGGAAGGTGAGGGGGAGGGGAGGGATGGGAAGGTGAGGGGGAGGGATGGGAAGGGGGGAGGAGGAAGCTAGAGGGGTGGAGGATATGAAAGGGAAAGGAGTGGTGGATATGGGACGGGAATAGGGATATGAGAGGGAAGGAAGGAGAGAGGATGAAACAGATAGAAAGGTTAGATTAGAGGGAAGAGAAGGAAACGTTAAGGGAAATGAAGTGAGGGGAGAAATGAAGGTGAAGAAAAAGGTAAATTGAGAGGAGAAAAGAAAGAGAGAGGGAAGGAACTGAGGAGAGGGCACAAGGGGGGGGGGATGAGAGGAATTGAGTAAAGAAAACGACCTAAAGGTGAATGAGGGGTCTGCTGTGTGTGTGTGTGTGTGTGTGTGTGTGTGTGTGTGTGTGTGTGCTGTAAATATATGAATAACACAGCATCATGCCACCATTGAAATGCTCTCTCTCTCTCTCTCTCTCTCTCTCTCTCTCTCTCTCTCTCTCTCTCTCTCTCTCTCTCTCTCTCTCTCTCTCTCTCTCTCTCTCTCTCTCTTTTTCTTTCACCTAACTCCTTTATTTCCTGAAAGAAAAAAAAGTCCCTGTTCCCTTCTGCCTCATAAGTGCTCATAAAGGTAAATTGACCCTGGCGTGGGTACCTGCCTTGAGGTCTGGGCATGGCTACCTGGCACTGGTTGGATTCACCTGGTTGTTAGAAGTGTATTTTGTATCGAGTCTTGTTATTGGTCAGGGTGTCGTAGTCTTCATCTGATGGATGGTGATGGAGAGTGTACCTGATGGGTGGTGATGGAGGGTGTACCTGATGGGTGGTGATGGAGGGTGTACCTGATGGGGGGTGATGGAGGGTGTACCTGATGGGTGGTGATGGAGGATGTCCCTGATGGGTGGTGATGGAGGATGTACCTGATGGGTGGTGATGGAGGGTGTACCTGATGGGTGGTGATGGGGGTAGTATCTGATTGGCCTAGGACATCATGTGAACATCCGGAAGGAGAGAGTCTTAGGGCTGAATATTAACAACCTCAGTGGTGGCCCAGCATCCTGCCAATGTGGTGGTGTAACCCTCGAGCTGCATCAGTACCTGCCCGGCTACCCTGTACCATAGGAGGAGGAAGTGTGTGTGTGTGTGTGTGTGTGTGTGTGTGTGTGTGTGTGTGTGTGTGTGTGTGTGATAATACCTGTACTTTACCTGTATCTCTACTGTTATTTCTCAACTGAAAAAACCGTCGTGAAAGGAAACATCTTTGAGGAGATGAACTCACCCATGGCAACGTGTGGCAGGCGGTGTTGTGATTGGCTGAGAGACAACCAGGTGTACGAGAAAAATATAATTGGAGCCCCTAAGCCCTGGGTGGAGGCGGGGCCCCCACCACAGGAACCTTGACCCTTGACGTAGCCCAGGGCTTCAGACTGCACGTAGGGCGAGGCTGCCAATCTACCAGGTAGCCTCAGCCTCGGGGTTCTGCCAGATACAACTGGATCAGTCTTTGCTCCCCACCTGAGCATGATAATCTGTCACTTTTTGTATTGTTACGGTAGTCTTAGTGTTATACTGTCTATTGTTACGGTAGTCTTAGTGTTATACTGTCTATTGTTACGGTAGTCTTAGTGTTATACTGTATTGTTACGGTAGTCTTAGTGTTATACTGTCTATTGTTACGGTAGTCTTAGTGTTATACTGTCTATTGTTACGGTAGTCTTAGTGTTATACTGTATTGTTACGGTAGTCTTAGTGTTATACTGTATTGTTCCGGTAGTCTTAGTGTTATACTGTCGCTATTGTTACGGTAGTCTTAGTGTTATACTGTCTATTGTTACGGTAGTCTTAGTGTTATACTGTCTATTGTTACGGTAGTCTTAGTGTTATACTGTCTATTGTTACGGTAGTCTTAGTGTTATACTGTCGCTATTGTTACGGTAGTCTTAGTGTTATACTGTCTATTGTTACGGTAGTCTTAGTGTTATACTGTATTGTTCCGGTAGTCTTAGTGTTATACTGTCGCTATTGTTACGGTAGTCTTAGTGTTATACTGTCTATTGTTACGGTAGTCTTAGTGTTATACTGCCACTATTGTTACGGTAGTCTTAGTGTTATACTGTCTATTGTTACGGTAGTCTTGGTGTTATACTGTCGCTATTGTTACGGTAGTCTTAGTGTTATACTGTCGCTATTGTTACGGTAGTCTTAGTGTTATACTGTCTATTGTTACGGTAGTCTTAGTGTTATACTGTCTATTGTTACGGTAGTCTTAGTGTTATACTGTCTATTGTTACGGTAGTCTTAGTGTTATACTGTCTATTGTTACGGTAGTCTTAGTGTTATACTGTCTATTGTTACGGTAGTCTTAGTGTTATACTGTCTATTGTTACGGTAGTCTTAGTGTTATACTGTCTATTGTTACGGTAGTCTTCGTGTTATACTGTCTATTGTTACGGTAGCCTTAGTGTTATACTGTCTATTGTTACGGTAGTCTTAGTGTTATACTGTCGCTATTGTTACGGTAGTCTTAGTGTTATACTGTCTATTGTTACGGTAGTCTTAGTGTTATACTGTCTATTGTTACGGTAGTCTTTAGTGTTATACTGTCGCTATTGTTACGGTAGTCTTAGTGTTATACTGTCTATTGTTACGGTAGTCTTTAGTCTTATACTGTCGCTATTGTTACGGTAGCCTTAGTGTTATACTGTCGCTATTGTTACGGTAGTCTTTGTGTTATACTGTCGCTATTGTTACGGTAGTCTTAGTGTTATACTGTCTATTGTTACGGTAGTCTTAGTGTTATACTGTCTATTGTTACGGTAGTCTTAGTGTTATACTGTCTATTGTTACGGTAGTCTTAGTGTTATACCGGCTATTGTTACGGTAGTCTTAGTGTTATACTGTCTATTGTTGCGGTAGTCTTAGTGTTATACTGTCTATTGTTACGGTAGTCTTAGTGTTTTACTGTCTATTGTTACGGTAGTCTTAGTGTTATACTGTCGCTATTGTTACGGTAGTCTTAGTAATATACTGGCTATTGTTACGGTAGTCTTAGTGTTATACTGGCTATTATTACGGTAGTCTTTAGTCTTATACTGTCGCTATTGTTACGGTAGTCTTAGTGTTATACTGTCTATTGTTACGGTAGTCTTAGTGTTATACTGTCTATTGTTACGGTAGTCTTAGTGTTTTACTGTCTATTGTTACGGTAGTCTTAGTGTTATACTGTCGCTATTGTTACGGTAGTCTTAGTAATATACTGGCTATTGTTACGGTAGTCTTTAGTCTTATACTGTCGCTATTGTTACGGTAGTCTTAGTGTTATACTGTCTATTGTTACGGTAGTCTTAGTGTTATACTGTCTATTATTACGGTAGTCTTAATGTTATACTGTCGCTATTGTTACGGTAGTCTTAGTAATATACTGGCTATTGTTACGGTAGTCTTTAGTCTTATACTGTCGCTATTGTTACGGTAGTCTTTAGTCTTATACTGTCGCTATTGTTACGGTAGTCTTTAGTCTTATACTGTCGCTATTGTTACGGTAGTCTTAGTAATATACTGGCTATTGTTACGGTAGTCTTAGTTATATACTGTCTATTGTTACGGTAGTCTTAGTGTTATACTGTCTATTGTTACGGTAGTCTTTAGTCTTATACTGTCGCTATTGTTACGGTAGTCTTAGTGTTATACTGTCGCTATTGTTACGGTAGTCTTAGTTTATACTGTCTATTGTTACGGTAGTCTTTAGTCTTATACTGTCGCTATTGTTACGGTAGATCGGGTAGAGTCTCAGTTCAATTTCAATGCCATCTTTACCTTAGTCTTAATAGAGAGAGAGAGAGAGAGAGAGAGAGAGAGAGAGAGAGAGAGAGAGAGAGAGAGAGAGAGGACTGAGCCACAAGGGGGTTCATTAATGTGTCTCCCGATGGTCCACGTGAACTGGTCTTTCTGGTCTGGCGGTGTTTGTTGTCATGCACCGTCTTATTAATCCCTGAAGATGTTATTTGGCTTTGAGTTATTTCCTTCCTTCCTTCCCTTACTCCTACCTCCCCTTCCTCTCCTTCCTTCCCTCCCTCCCTCTTTCTCTTCCTTACCTCCTTCCTTCCTTTCCTTTCCTTTCCTGCCTCCTCTTCCTTTTTTCACTCCCTCTTACCTTTCCTTCCTTCCCTCCTTCCTTCCCCACCTGCCTTTCCTTCCTTCACTCCTTCACTTCCTTCCTTGTCCTACCTTTCCTTCCATCCCTCCTTCCTTTCCTTCTCTTCCTCTTTTCCCTAACTCCTTCCTCATTCCTTTCCTTCCGTCACTCATTTTCTCCCTTCCCTTCCCTCCCTCCCTCCTTCTCTTCATTTTCTTCCCTCATTCCTTCCTCCCGCCCTTTCTTCTCTCCTAGTCTTTCTCGCTTCTGTCTGTCCACCTGTTTTTATTATTTCTAACGATGAGAGAGAGAGAGAGAGAGAGAGAGAGAGAGAGAATGTTAATATCAAGGCGAGGATAAACATAGTCTTCTTGAAGTAGCGTCTCCGAGTATCTCATATTGTCTTGTGTGTGTGTGTGTGTGTGTGTGTGTGTGTGTGTGTGTGTGTGTATATTGTGTGTGTGTAGTGTTATTTTATTTGATGATTCACCAAATATCATAAAGACAGTGTCAATATAATATCTCATTAGACCTGAGATTCACCTGGTATCTTGTTCGTGACTACCATTTACAGAGCTACCGTTTACAACTACCGTTTACAGAGAGCCACCGTCTTCGACTACCGTTCACGTACAGAGCTATCGTTTACAGAGAGCCACCGTTTCTGACGGCCGTTTACAGAGCCACCGTTTCTAACTACCGTTTACAGACAGCTACCGTTTATGACTACCGTTTACAGAGAGCCACCGTTTATGACTACCGTTTACAGAGAGCCACCGTTTATGACTACCGTTTACAGAGAGCCACCGTTTATGACTACCGTTTACAGAGCCACCGCTTATGACTACCGTTTACAGACAGCCACCGTTCACTAGACCATACCACGAGGTGAAAATAATCATTGCAATTAATCTTTAGCTGTAGTTCAATCGGTATCCTGATTACCCAAACCGTATCAGATTAACCCTGACAGCTATCAGTTCCTTAAGCTACTGGCCGTCTCGAGGTAAGTAGGAGATTTTCAGGGAAGTTTCAGTGTTGTGTGTTGGGAAAGTACCACACAAGCTATTAAACTCCTGGAATCTCAAGTCATTACAGTGTCTAAGTGTTTTGTCCTTTACCAATACGTAGCAGT
The DNA here is from genome assembly GCA_958450375.1 of Homarus gammarus. Lineage (NCBI taxonomy): Eukaryota > Metazoa > Arthropoda > Malacostraca > Decapoda > Nephropidae > Homarus > Homarus gammarus. The sequence continues at coordinate 1,212,211 of CAUDMG010002243.1, forward strand.
GGTCTAAGTAATTTATTATTATTATCGATTATAAGTTGAACGAATCCAGAATGACTTAAACTCACATATTTCTATCAAGGTTAATTTCAAGATGAGCAGAACCGTATTTAACTTTTTTTTTAATTTAAACATTATTCTCAAAGGAAAAGATATTTAGTGTATACAGAAAAATAACTTAACCTAACCTTACCTCTCATTACCACAGGGATTGTAATTAGATAAGTCTACCTTCATGTAACCATGTGTCGTTTTCTGTTTCAGATCTTCCTAAGGGATGGGAGCGCGGCGTAACCCCAGAAGGCATTCCCTACTATATCGAGTGAGTACCTGCGAGTAAGAGAGAGATAAATAGAACCTGCTAGTTATATACTGTAGTAGAGAGATAAATAGAACCTGCTAGTTATATACTGTAGTAGAGAGATAAATAGATTGCTATTTATTCAGTAAAATTGTCATACAAGTTATCAATGGTTTAGTATATATGTATATAAACAATACAGGCATACAATATACATACAATAGATAACAGGTTTACAATATGCTCAGACCATACAGGTATACAACATACTGTACATAAATAATACAGATATACAATATACTTAAACAATAACAGGTATACAGACAAAGTAGCTAGACAATGGCTGTGATAAATTATACTGTTTGTAATGCTTTTTGAATTTGCTTTCTTATTATTATTTTAGTGGTAAATATAACAAAAATTTTACCGTTTGTTTGTTAACGACTTGGCGGTCATGTGTTAACGTGTGTGTGTGTGTGTGTAACAAGGGGCCTTAGTAAGAATGAAAACACACCCTTGTGGAGGAGGAAATAACACATCTGCCTAACATAGGGAGAGGTGGGGGGGGGGGGGGGGTTGAGTGTCCCTGGTCAGTGTAATGTGTGTGTGTGTGTCCGCCCTCCCTCCCTACACAGTGTGGGTGTTGACCTCGTCCAGGGCACCAGATAAGCACCCACCCTTGACCCCCTCACTCCTGATAACCTCTTGTACTCAGGTCGTAGCCAGTCAGGGGTGATACGTCTGGGTAAAGTCTTTAAAGTATAATATTAAAATAATTGGTATTATAATTTATGTTATTAATAGAATAAAGAAACAACAGTACAGACATTGATAGAAGTACAGGTAGAGGTGGAGGTACAGATACAGGTAGAGGTGGAGGTACAGATACAGGTAGAGGTGGAGGTACAGATACAGGTAGAGATGGAGGTACAGGTACAGGTAGAGGTGGAGGTACAGATACAGGTAGAGGTGGAGGTACAGATACAGGTAGAGGTGGAGGTACAGATACAGGTAGAGGTGGAGGTACAGATACAGGTAGAGGTGGAGGTACAGATACAGGTAGAGGTACAGATACAGGTAGAGGTGGAGGTACAGATACAGGTAGAGGTGGAGGTACAGATACAGGTAGAGGTGGAGGTACAGATACAGGTGGAGGTACAGATACAGGTACAGGTACAGACAGGTACAGATACAAGTACAGGTATAAATATATCTATTACAGTACAATAGACACACGGCACCGGAGTTAGTGATCACAATATCTAAGAGGTTTAAGTGGGACGCAGCAGGTGAAAGCCATACAGGTGCACGGTACTCGATAGTGGATAATGCTAATTGGATCACCTGATGATTCGCTCCCCCCTCCAGCTTACTTCACCTGATGATTCGCTCCCCCCTCCAGCTTACTTTACCTGATGATTCGTCCACAGTCTAAACTAACGTTACCAGAGGAAGTTAGGTCAGGTTTGGTTAGGTTAGGACAGGATAGGTTAGCTTAGTGTTATGGTGGTTAAGTTAGGTTAGGTCAAGATAGGTTAGGTTAGGACTGGATAGGTTAGTTTAGTGTTATGGTGGTTAAGTTAGGTTAGGTTAAGTTAGGTTAGGTCAAGATAGGTTAGGTTAGGACAGGATAGGTTAGTTTAGTGTTATGGTGCTTAAGTTAGGTTAGGTCAAGATAGGTTAGGTTAGGACAGGATAGGTTAGCTTAGTGCTATGGTGGTTAAGTTATGTTAGGTCAAGATAGGTTAGGTTATGGTGGTTACTCGTCAGGTGAAACGAGTTGGGGGTTAATCTTTAGGCGATTCTATTGATTAAATGAAACCAGTTTTGCTATTACAGTCGTCAATGAAAAACTTTAACCATAAACAAATAATGGTCAGTAATGGGTACGGTTAATGCTATGATGCGGGTGTATACATCAAAACACCAGTTAACACCTGTACTACCACGAGTCCTTAACGATAACAACTTACCTTTATAACATTGTTGAACCAGATATTATCCTGGTATACAAGGTTTTAGTTAAGCTCTACCTACCTGTTATATTGACTACCTGTAAATTAAGGACAACACCTGGATATTAATGGGCAAAAAACATTCTCAATAAATACTCTATACTTCACTGATTACTGTTTCACAATCTAGTTTTTAAGGTGCAGTGGACTCATCAAGCACACTCGAGTCATCAGGCACTGGCACTAATAGCACTAGAGCTGGCACTGTGATCACGAGACCCACTGTGAAGAGAGAAACACATACGTCAACAACATACGATTACCCAGACACATGAGTGAGGTGTGTAAACTGTGTGTCGCAAGTTTTACGACCATGACTCCGTGACGCAGTTGGGAGTCATTCTGTGTGGGAGGTGATGATTTAAGCGCACATCAATAACTAAGGTCTTTAAGCGTCTATTATAGGTTAGTTAAATGAGAGACTTTGAATGACTGTCAGTTTATTAAGCAGTCAATTTGGAGTACTGTAATGAACGTACAGGCTACAGACGTAAGGTGAATGAGATTAGAGTTAAGTTAAATTAGGTTTTACAGGTTATCGTGTTCTCTGAGTAGGCCGTGGGACCTCTTACACCGGGAGACATAGATGACTGAATCGTTATGTCATGTTCTCGATTCATATAACATTAAACAACGCAGCTATAACGAAATAATTAATAAAGAGATGTATTTACTCTTCTTTTTTTTCGTGAGATATGAAGGAATTCTGTTTAGGTGATGTCAGGCACTGGAGTCAAAACAAACGGTAGGGGGACTGTCAGTTGGTGCGCATGCGTCGCCTTCCGCCAACCAAAACAATAAAATTTCAAGGGTGTGTTGTGTGTGTGACATTATCGTGGCATGGGGTTGACACACACACACACACACACACACACACACACATTATTTCGTATATTCTGTATATCTGAACAATTATAATCTACATATTTTAACTTTACCCAAAATTGAACTATATTAAAACAGTTTATTTAGGTAGAAAGTTACGGATAATATTATTCAGTAATAATAATATCGTCATGGTCGAGTCTTTGGGAGCTGCAGCTTCGTTTCATTAATGCAGAAACAATATTATTTGGAGTTTTTTTTTCATTTACTTCATTGTCACAAAGAAAGAGGGGATCAGCTAAAGATTAGATACCCCTGGTTATTTTACCTGAATATGAAACACCTAACCTAACCTCACCTCACCTCACCTTACCTCACCTTACCTAACCTCACCTCACCTCCAAGTAACATTAAGGGTATTTAATCACCACGTGAAACAAGCTGATGTGTCTAAACTTCAACTGATTCAAACCTTTTACAACTTTTTTATCTTCGTCGTTTGTGATGCCTCTCAGGTCATGCGTTCATTCATAAACAGTGTCGGTGTGAGACTGGCTTGGCCCTGGGGTGTAGTGATTGGCAGGCCTGGGAGTGAGGGAGGGGCGGGGGGGGTTAGGTTGGTATTCCTGGTACATTGAGACGCTGGAGGTAAATAAACAATGGTTGACTGCTTGCCTCGACAGTCTACACCAGGACCCGCCCCACTCCAGTCCCAACCGCGCCCGTTTACCATACCACGCCTTCATACCAGTGTTTTTTGTTATTACTCACCCACGCCCACACTGTAACTCACTGTACACACACACACACTTTATAGAGCCGCGTGTTCAGTGGTGCTCAAGAGAGGTTAGGTTAGGTTAGATTAGGTTAGGTTTGGTTGGTTTGGTTTGGTTAGGTTAGGTTTGGTTGGTTTGGTTAGATTAGGTTAGGTTTCAGGGAGGAAGATAAAGAGCGAAGTGATGCAAATTGAAATTATATGAAAAACAATTATAAACTAAGACAAAAAATGAATAAGTCATAAAAGAAAGATTGATAGATATATAAATAGACAAACATATGAACAACCATATACAGAGAAACAATGAATAATAGTAAAAATAAAATGAATATAAAGGATAAGAGTAGAAATAAATTGAAAAATAAATAAGGTATTCGGCAACACTACCAAAACCATCTTGAATGTGACGTCACAAATCCCAGAATGCACCGCGGTCCTCTTCTCCAACCCTCACCATCACCCCCCCCCCCTCCCTTTATCACCCTTCACCCCTTTCCTCCTAGGGTTCAGTGTTGCCAGACAGGTTGCAGACTCCCTGGGGGTCAGGTCAGAGGTCAAACGAGTGAGGAACGCTGCGAGTCCATATAAGGCTTTAGTGGTTGGTTACTATGGCATTGTTGTTATGTTGTATTTTGGAATCACGTGAAGATTAGCCTCCCACCCGGTTTATTTAACTGGTGATTAAACTCCTTCATGCTAACCTAACCTAATCTAACTAATTTAACTTAGCCTAACTGAACCTAACCTAACCCCCCCCCCCCCCACACACACACTGGATTATTCACATGATAAACTGAGAAACTTAAGACTTGTCTGTTGAATTATGTAACAAACGGAAATCCTTGTGTCTGTGTGTGTGTGTGTGTGTGTCGCCATCCCCCATGAGGATTGGCCAGGCCTTCATGTCGGACCCTCACATGAGTACAACCCCTGTCCCAGCGTCTGTCTGTTGCAGTCCTGGTTGGGGGTGTGGGGTGGGGGTGGTGCTGGGTTATGTAGGGGTTAATGGGGGCACGATAAAAGGAATGGTAGAGAAGTGGGTAAGAAGGGAAAGGGAGGGGGTGGCACAGATGAAAGGGGAGAGAGTCATTATGTTCTTCACAGTGGGTCTTTCATAGGTGAGCAAAGTGTGGAGTGGGTGACTAGTGCTGGAGGGTGACAGGAGGTGGTCAGAGATGTGTGTTGCTCATCCCGAGGGGTGACGCTGATGACAGTAAGAGGAGATCCTGTCGTGACGTCGTGTGGTCATCGGGCAGCCAGGGATCATAATTCTCGTATATTTTCAATGTTTTTCTTCTCTGTTTAGGTGGAGAACCAGAACAATGTTAAATGAGAGATTACAGAGATCTTTTCTCATTGCTGACACTGAGTAATGCGTGTGAGTGCAGTAGAGATCGAGGCGTATGACCCAAGTACCTCCAGGTGTACTTTTATTCAGTTACCTTGGCCTGGATTTTCGGGTGGGTTTGGCGCTGACACTGGGGGAGGTATTTGGTTGACGTGTCCCAGGAGGTGAGATGAGTGGAAGAACGGATTGTTTATACTGAGTGACATGAGGTAATGAACACAGGTAATAGTGTAGGTGTTGAGGTTGTGCTTTTGTGTTTATGATGACGATGAAGAGGCTGAGAACACCTCTTTTGTTTATGACTTGATCGAGGTTTTTAACAATGGAATAATATCCATAGAAAAGGACTCGAGGTTGTATATATATAAATAATCAGTAATTCATGTGAGGAGCTGCTCTTGATGTCTGTGTGAGTGAGGTCCTCCAGGATTATACATAGTGGCCTTGTCAAGAGAGCTCCAGCAGTCAGTGAAGAGAGTAGTTTGAGCTTTCGTATTTGCAGTCGTTTTAGTAGAAAGGGAACTATAGAGGTTAGAGTGTAGTTAGATGTCGAATTTCCAGTTAAAGTCTGAAGAATCTTTTGTTCCATCATCTATATAGTAACAAGATGAGTGACGATAAGTGTGTTAGTGTGGCTGTAGGGTGAGATTTAAGAGTGGTAGTTGTCCGTACGTGTGGTTGTTGGTCACCTGCATGGGGGAGGTGATGTAGTTGGGGGATCGCCAGGGGTGTGTATAAGAGCTGTCCCCGCTTGATTGTTTCTTCGTACCGACTAAGATCATCGTCGGTGTTGGCGGGAGACTTTTGTTAATCGGAATTTCTGTGTCGATGTTACAGTTGTTAGACAAGAATGAGGCCTCGCTTGTTAGTTGCGAGGCCAGCCATGGAGGCCGCGCCGCGTATTACCAGTGACGCGGGATTGCTGAGACACACGCGGCTGACTGCGGGTGACGCGCGACTCTGCTGTTTGAAGCCTCAAGCATTATTAATTTTCCTCCAGATGTTCCTGGTGAGTGTAGACCGGTCAGTAGATGAAGCCAAGTCGAATCATAATTTTTCCATGTGTGGGTAATAACAGTGTTCAGTGTCTTATTTGGGCACAACAAAACACAGAGGTTGTCTGGGGAGCGAGGCGGGGTCTGTTGCAGTGGACAACGCCAAGTTTGTGCTATTGGCAGAGTTCTTTGACAAGCTGTGGTCGTGATTAACATTCCACATTTTTCATGCTATTGGTGACCTTTTTTATGGTGAGGCGAAGTAGCTTTTGATGTGTTGGTGGAGGTCAAGATAAAGTTAGTTAACAGAGGTGACTGGGTAATGGAGGCAACAGATGACTATGCAGAAGTGTGTGGTGTGGTAGCAAGTTTAGGTGAAGTCTGGTGCACTTGGGAGGAGCGGTGACCCATGAGCTGGTGAGGGAAGCAGGACAGAGGAGTGTGGAGGTATGAGCACCAAGAGGTTGGCAGTAGGATGAGGATGGCGAGCGCTGAGATCTCCCACGAGAAGGTTGGCAGTGACGGTGTGAGGAGAAGTGGGCGTGGTGGAGGTGGTGTATAAGGCTGATGACGGCGGCGTTGATGGTGTTGTCATCAAGGGTTCACGGAGCTGGCGACGCGGAGGACGGTTGTGTTTACGGTAATGGCGGAGGTTTCATGGATGGCTCAGAGTAGCTCCCGTACAGCAGTTACCGCAAGGGGACGGGAGGGTTGAGATTGGGGAGGTTGTATAGGGTAAGACAAGGTGTGTACTCGAGTCTGCACAGGTACACGTCCGTCCCTGTGGGCGGCGAGACCACAACTGGGGTTAGGTAGGTAGTAGGTATCGGTGGTGTGGCCTTGATCCCTGGGACCCACTAGGATGTTTCACCAAGGACATCTTATACACGACTGTTCCTGACGCCGGGTAGGGGAGGGTGGCGCTGGGGACGGCGGAAGGAGCGTACGTGGGTAGGTGACTGATCAAATAGCCCCACATCCTTATAAGTCCCAGCCTAAGCCGTGAGAAGTAAGGCCCTGTCCTAATGGGCCCCAGTCCTATTGAACACTATGACTGGGATCTATCGGAACTAAGTCTTGGGCCTGATCTATAGGTGGAGCCTGATGCTTAGGGTATTTTTGTTGTGTGTGTGTGTGTGTGTGTGTATGTCGTAGGTTGCTTGATGGTATGTGAACCGCCCTCTTTTCGTGTGTGTGTGTTGGTCTATAATTCAACACATGCCATTAAGATATCCTTTCATACAGTTAATTACAAGTTTTTAGCGGTGCTGGTCTCTTCAAAACCCTCTACGCTCTCTATGACTTTCAACACGGCAAAAACAAATTAACACAATCATATTAGTCCAAATAACCTCACTGAATATATCCTGCACCGGCGGACTTTATACTCGTTAAATGAGTTCACATATATAGTTAAGTGTGCTGTAACTCTCGGCTACACTATTCCTGTAACGCTACTGTAAAATACCAGTTAATACACAACGAGTTCAAAAACATCTGTTGTAACGAGACTCTTATGAAAAATCTACTGTAACCTAACTTCTGGGAATGGCTACAGTATATTTAGTCGTCTTGGTCAAATTAGCCTAGGTAACAACTACATCATCATCATCATCATCACCATCATCATTATTATTATTATTATTATTATTATTATTATTAACTCTATAGAGAAAGAGAGCAAGGCAGGAGAGAGAGAGAGAGAGACTATTTCATGATGGTAATATAGCCATAAAGTTTTGACCTTGTATCAACAGTATATATATTATAAAAAAAAAATATTTAATTATTTTCTACAAACAAAACAGTGCGACCATAAATATTTTTGCTAGTAATTAGTGTAGTTTAATTGTATTTATTTGGCAGTTTCCCCTGATGTTATTATTATTATTGTTATTATTATTGTTATTATTATTATTATTGTTATTATTATTATTGTTATTATTATTATTATTACTTTATAAATTCCCCTCACTCACATCCCCTTCTTCCCTTCACTCACTCCTTTACTCTCTTCACTCGTTCCCCTCACTCACATCCCCTTCTTCCCTTCACTCACTCCTTTACTCTCTTCACTCGTTCCCCTCACTCTTCTTACTCTCCTCACTCTTCCTCACTCCTTTACTCTTCTCTCACTCCCCTCACCCTCCTCACTCACTATCCCTCACGCACACACTCTCCCTCACACCCTTACCTGTCCTCCCGCCACCACTCACCTGTCCTCCCGCCACCACTCACCTGTCCTCCCGCCACCACTCACCTGTCCTCCCGCCAACACTGACCTGTCCTCCCGCCAACACTCACCTGTCCTCCCGCCAACACTCACCTGTCCTCCCGCCAACACTCACCTGTCCTCCCGCCAACACTCACCTGTCCTCCCGCCAACACTCACCTGTCCTCCCGCCACCACTCACCTGCCCTCCCGCCAACGCTCACTTGTCCTCCCACCAACACTGACCTGTCCTCCCGCCAACACTGACCTGTCCTCCCGCCAAAACTCACCTGTCCTCCCGCCAACACTCACCTGTCCTCCCGCCACCACTCACCTGTCCTCCCGCCACCACTCACCTGTCCTCCCGCCAACACTCACCTGTCCTCCCGCAACACTCACCTGTCCTCCCGCCAACACTCACCTGTCCTCCCGCCAACACTCACCTGTCCTCCCGCCAACACTCACCTGTCCTCCCGCCAACACTCACCTGTCCTCCCGCCAACACTCACCTGTCCTCCCGCTAACACTTACCTGTCCTTCCGTAGTTTTTTATTTCACCCAAACAATTTTCTGACCGTTCCAGAGGAAATTGAGCTTGACATTGTCAGAAAATCTGGAAATTGGTTATATACAGTATATATGATTCTAGCTACAGTAAATTCGGTAATGTTCGAATATCCGGACTTGTGGCGAAGGTGACGGTGTAATAGTGCAGATGGTTAAGGCAGATGGTGGAGGCAGATGGTGAAGGCAGGTGGTGAGTAAGACTACAGTAAGACAATATTGAGAAAACAGGAATACAGTATTATGACCCAAGAAGACTACAGGGAAGGTACAGTATCATACAGGTGGTGTCGGAGAGAGAGAGAGAGAGAGAGAGAGAGAGAGAGAGAGAGAGAGAGAGAGAGAGAGAGAGAGAGAGAGAGAGAGTAGTATCTAATGATTATCAACAAGTAACCACAGAGCAGAAGTCGGTGTAGAAGACTTGGCCATCTGATACCTTGTTCCACCATCCTCCTCAACCTTAGTCTGGCCAGGAACCACGCCCCTCCCAGGTAAATAAGGCGTGTACCTCCACCACCCCACCCACAGCAACCTCTACCAGTCACGTCCTCTCTCGAACCCTGATAGCGCAAACGTGATATTTCTTTGGGGTAAATCTTTAGAATATCGCTTCTTGGGGGGAATTAAAGGCTAATGTTTTTGGTGTGGTTGATTGAAATGGGTGTTTGTGGTGGTAGTGTGGTGGGTGTGGAGGACAGGTGTGGTGTTTACGGGGTTTAGAGTGGCACTAGTGACTGATGCCCGGGTCTGTGTGGGTTTTTGTTCTCAGGCCAGTTACCGTCGGATGCATTTTTTTTCGTTTTTTTACCCTCATGAGCAAATTCACTTTTCGAACCTGTATTTTTTTTCAGTGTCATGCAACTCTCTCTAGATTTTTCACTGTTGTCTGTACACTTCACTGAAAGCTGTCAGTGGAATGAGTTACGTTTTTCACCGATTTTTTTTTAAAGTTATTGCTGGGGTAATTTTTGGTGGATTTTTTTATGTTGTTTGTGTTGTGTTCGTGATTTTGTGTGATTGATAAAATATTGTGATTTCAGGTTAGGTTAGGTTAAGTTAGATTGTGAAGTCCTTGACTCGTTAATAATAATAATAAATATATTTATTCAGTAAAATCATCGTACAAGTTTCCAATTGGCATATATACTCATCTTTTGTTGACAATTAACCAAGAATCATTACAGTCAGCGATGCTTGTAAGAAAAACTCATTCACCAATAATAAAGACAGTTGTTATGCCGAGTGCTAATTTGCA
>CAUDMG010002243.1:1225000-1257500 GCA_958450375.1 Homarus gammarus
AGGGTGAAGGTAAGGGGGGGATGGGGGGTAAGGGTTAAGGTAAGGGAGAGATGAGGGGGTAAGGGTGAAGGTAAGGGAGGAACGAAGAGGGGTAAGGGAGGGATGAGGTGGGTAAGGGTGAAGGTAAGGGAGAGATGAGGGGGTAAGGGTGAGGGAGAAGAGGGATGATGGGAGGAGAGGGTGAGGTGTTTGCTTCTGTTTAAGTGTGTGTGTGTGTGTGTGTGTGTTATGAGGAGCTGTTCTTTTGTGAGTTTGCTGTCAGTGAGTTCCGGTGAAAGTCTCCCTCCCCCTTCCTCACCCCCTACCCCTTCCCCCCTCCTCACCCCCCTCCTCACCTCCTCCCCCTCCTCACCCCCTCCCCCCCTCCTCACCCCCTCCCCCCGGATCTAGGCCATGGGGGGAGGGGGGGAGGAATGATATGTGGCATAAACAGCAACACCTGAATTACCTGAGATAGTAAAAGAATGAGAGAGAGAGAGAGAGAGAGAGAGAGAAGAGAGAGAGAGAAGAGAGAGAGAGAGAGAGAGAGAGAGAGAGAGAGAGAGAGAGAGATGCCTCACTTATCATACACTTGCAGTTTTCTTGGCTGAGTCATGCATTTATTATATGTCATTTGTGTGTGTGTGTGTGTGTCTGTGTCTGTGTCCGTGTGTGTGTGTGTGTGTGTGTGTCTGTGATAAACAACCAAATTAAAAAAATAAAATACAAATTGCTATAACCTTCTGTAACACTGATCCCATAGTGACGGAGACTACAGCACCTGGCAGACGATAACGAGGACGTAACGCATAACTAAACAGACGAGGTGTGACGCGTGACCAGTCCAGGAAGTGTTACTGTGACGGCCGTTACTGTGAGGGGGGGGAGGGGGGTATGTTAAGTATAGATGCTGAGCGTTATGACTTTGAAGTATTATTGTTACGGACATACATACATACATACGTGCATACATACATACATACATACATACATACAAATCAATGAGATACGATGGTCCGTTTCATGTATATGTTGATAACCCTGTGTGTGTGTGTGTGTGTGTGTGTGTGTGTGTGTTGAAAGGTATCGTAAATATACCGTGGGGAGGTGGTACTGATTATTGTAGGTTGTGGTGGTGAGGAAAGATGATAGTGGTGGTAGTTGTGGGAGTGAGCAGTGCTGGTGTGGTGGTGGTAGTTGTGGTGAGTGAGGGCAGATGGTGGTAGTGGTGGTAGAATGAGGAGTGATGGTGGTAGTGGTGATAGCGAGGAGAGATGGTCATAGTGGTGGTAGTTTGGGGACAGATGGTGGTAGTGGTGGTAATATGAGGAGTGATGGTGGTAGTGGTGGTAGTCATGTTCGGTCATGTGCTCACCGTGACGGTCGCCGGACGTCCGCCGCGTCACCTGACGGAACAACAGCTGTTACGACCAAGCGTGACGCAAGCGTCCTCTCCCTGCCGCGATACGACTACCATCCTCCCACTGTTACCATCTCGTCACTGTTGTCAGGGTTATTACACTGTTACCATGTTTCTCCTAGCAGTTACCATACTTGTTACAGTGTCACCAAACCACCTCATTACCCCTGCCTTGTCCGTGTAATCACTTACTTGTTGCTTGTGTTCAGGACAATACAATTATGGAGGTCATGAGACATCGTGACGTGTTCATGATATGTCTGTGGCTGTTCTTACCCTCAGCCTAGACTTAGTGTATTGATGTTACCTGTCTGTGTCTGTCTGTCTCTCTTTTAATTAAAATACCACGATATAACGCCCTCTGATCATAACCTATTAAATGCGTGAAAAAAATGAACGTCTTTAAGTAGTAATTAAAGGTTAGACGAATATTTGAACCTTTTTGTCCATTATTATCAATATATCATGTACAGGTTTAGGCCCAGCTTCAGTTACGAGTCATTGATCGTCTCTTCAGAGTGACTGACCGCTGAGATAACTTTTTTATTTATTTATTTTTTTACTGTCAACTCCTTTTACTCCTACATCATCCTCCTCCTCCTCCTCCTCCTCCTCCTCTGATGTAAGTCATAAACACAGATGATGACCATTGGTATATTATTTGTGCTCTCTCTCTCTCTCTCTCTCTCTCTCTCTCTCTCTCTCTCTCTCTCTCTCTACTTTAACACCATTTCTTCATAGTTTCTTAATTAATATAAGAATTCACATCAACGAATACATATACATTTTCAACATGAATACTGTAGACTCATTTTGATCTCAGTATTGTCTCACACTTGCGGGTGATGGTCGTGGATAAAAGTCTAACAGCCTGTAGCAAGGACAAGGGGAGGACATTATGTAAATGAGGTGGTCCTTTTTGGGGTTATAATTAAGGTAAGAATTAATCCCCACCCTCACACCCCTCTGACGTAATGACCCCTCCCTCCCTCCCTCCCTCCTACCACATAATCCCACTCTGGACAAAAATCGCGCTATCTAGTTTTTCATTGGACAGAATTATCTACAGGCGGATTTTCATTGGAGAAAACCCCAATCGATAATTTCTCAGTAAGCCAATTACAACCAGAGAGTTATTCATTATTTATTTTTTTTACATTACATTAAACCCGCAGGAAAGTTGAGACAAGTGTTATATTTAATCTCTTCACTGAGGCGTCTCCTTGCCGATGTGAGGAGGAGGGTTTGAGTTGAGTTATATGACATAGATAAAACATTGAATGGCAGTGTGACTAACAGTAATGATTGCCAACTATTCATCAGAGCGCAAATGTTCAATGAAGCATTAATCATAGTAATAATAATAATAATGAAGAAGAAGAAAAGAATATTTGAAAGAAGAATAAGAATGTAAGAAAGATAGTGAGAGGAACAACAACAACACCTGACACACCTGTATAGTCAACAACAGGTAACTCCAGCAACTCTGATTAATAAGGTCACCTGAATGTATTTCTGTCAGGAGTTTTATAAATCTCTCTTCATACACAACATTTTTCTAATGCGTTTTTTTTACGTCTCCAAACTTTGCAGTGTTTGTCCAAATTTTTATACCTGTCAAAGGAATTGCATGAATGGTTATTTTCTGTGTGTGTGTGTGTGTGTGTGTGTGTGTGTGTGTGTGTGTGTGTGTTTGAACGTAAGGGAATGGGAAATTTCACTCAACAATGAATAAAGTAATGGTGTAAATTTCGTCTTGAAGAATATTTATTTCGTAAACATTGTATTTGATTATTCTCTCTCTCTCTCTCTCTCTCTCTCTCTCTCTCTCTCTCTCTCTCTCTCTCTCTCTCTCTCTCTCTCTCTCTCTTTTGAACCATCCTGTTCTTCTTTCTCCTCTTTCTTCTCCTCTACCCCTCATACTCCCCCTCTCCTAACCCTTCTCTTCCCACCTTGTCCTTCTTCCCTCTTCTTCCGCCTCTTCTTTCTTCCCTTCTCTTCCTCTATCCCTTCTTCCCCCTCATCCTCCTATCACCCTCTTCCTTTCCTTTCTTCCCACCTCAACCTCAGTGTGTCATCGGCACTTCTCACGGGTTAAAAAAGAGAAGAAAAAAGAATTGATCAGTGAAGTGCATCGTGTAAACCCCCATGTCCTACACCTCCTTGACTGGGCGTGTCTTGGTGTTATGATATAGTGTATATTGCCTGACATGTACCGTGTCTTTATACTCAGATACACCTCCCAGTTGTTGTAAATGCCGCAGTCAAATTGTTGTGTTGATTTGATCGCTGGATTTTTTTTTTTTTTATTAGGGATGGCTTTGTAATTTGTATCGAATGTTTCATATGAGATCCTCCTGATGAGAGGTTACAGGTGAGATGGGGTCCAGCCTACCTGATTTAACTGTTAGGAATGGGGCGTATTAGGAGTGAATTCCAATCTTAAGTGTTAGGTTAGGTTAGGTTAGGTTAGGTTGGGTTAGGTTAGGTTTACCCTTTAGTGTTGCGGAGGAGAATTAGGGGATGAAAGTATCGGAAAAGTAAAAGTAGGAACATCTCAATTTATCCACCTATTACTTTAAATTCACAAGGTAAGATTATTTTTTTCGGTAATGTATGAGAAGAGTATTACTGTTAGAAGCTCTTCGATATCGTTCATTTTGTCCACAGATGTTCTTTGGATGATAGTTAGTAATAAAAACGATACGACACTGGACAAAACCTAATAGAACTTAACCTAACCGAAGAAACTGAACTGACCTTACCTGCCATATTAAACAAGAAGTACATATTTTGGTATCTGGTAGTAATGAAAGCAACTTTATTGAAGTGTCATGGTGTAATTTGACGTTTTTTTGGGGGGTGTGTGTGGACGTGAGCGTACCGGTACAAAAAGACCGACTTATAATAATGATAAGAACATCTGTGGAAAAAGTGAACCATATCGAACATCTCCTTCTGGCGGTAGTGCTGGTCTCAGACATTACTCAATTTTTTTGCTATCGAAAATTCCCCTTATGTAGGCTGCTGTCCGACATCTAAAATACTACAGTACCATGTTATGAGGGCTGGTACTGTACCCGTGTGCTGGCAGTAACAACACATACATATACTGTACACCAAACTTACGCTCTGTGTCTGCTGTTTTCTTGTTGACAGAATTCTATTAACTCACTCGTGTTGTTGGGGCCAAAACAGGTTAATACAACGATCCCAACCTGCCGCTGAGTATATACGGTACACATATATGCGTGATAGTAAGAAAGGTGAAAATAATAATAATAATAAACGCAGTAGTAACAATAATAATATCTATCTCTTAATGTTCCACAATCTTTCCCACTAAAACACTAAGTATTTGTCGTAACTCACTGTCATTCATTCATTACCTACGACAACAAGACGTATGTTGTGTTGTGTGGGTCTGTTTACCATCACACGACCCAACACCACCACCATCACCCTACAGCAGCAGCAGCACCACCACCACCACCACCACCACCACCACCAACCTACAGCAGCACGTCCAATCACCACCACCACCACCACCACCACCAACCCACAGCAGCACGTCCAATCACCCCCAAAAGTTACTCAACACTAAATTCTTATGATGTTCTTTCTCACTGCTGCTTCTTGGTGCTTCATTCCCCTCCCCTATACTGCTAGTGATTCCTTCATCACTTCTTTCACCCCCCTTCCTTTGTCCCTTCCTTCACCCCCCCCTTCCTTTCATTGCTTTCATGGGATTTCCTTCTCCCTCCTACAATGCATCACTGTATTGGATATTTTCTTTTACCAATCTTTCAATTCCCATTTTTATCAATTTCTCTATACCTCCTGATCAAACACCTTCCATCTCCATTCAAGGAAACTCTCTCTCTCTCTCTCTCTCTCTCTCTCTCTCTCTCTCTCTCTCTCTCTCTCTCTCTCTCTCTCTCTCTCTCAAATAAAATATCTGAAAAGCATATATTATTTCCCCCCTTAGGTTAGGTTAGGTTAGGTATATCGTCAATAAATAACCCTGCTTAGTGCTATATACAACTTCCATTCCTTTAATCTATACCGTAAT
The DNA here is from genome assembly GCA_958450375.1 of Homarus gammarus. NCBI lineage: Eukaryota > Metazoa > Arthropoda > Malacostraca > Decapoda > Nephropidae > Homarus > Homarus gammarus. Next base: position 1,230,472 of record CAUDMG010002243.1, read on the forward strand.
CACCTAATCCACACATCCTCTTCCTCATCTGAAACACACACACACACACACACACACACACACACACACACACACACACACACACACACACAGTCTACAATACTCCTTTACTGTTATACTTATCACATTTATTCCTTTATAATTTTTCTTTGTTATCGTTCTCTCTCTTGTGTCTTGTTTTATCCATTGTCTTTTTTTCCCGCTTTTATTCTTTTCACTTCAATTATGATTACCTTTACTTCTTGTGCCTTACTATTATTAAGATACCTTACCTTACCTTACCTTACCTTACCTTACCTTACCTTACATTACCTTACCTTACCTTACCTTACCTTACCTTACTTTACCTTACCTTACCTTACCTTACCTTACCTTACCTTACTATACATATGACTCCTTGGTGTTGGTGTTGTATGTCACAGGTGATCTATGTAACAAGGGATTTTAAGTAATGACCTAATTTGTGAGACTACAGGTGTGTGTGTGTGTGTGTGTGTGTGTGTGTGTGTGTGTGTGTGTGTGTGTGTGTGTGTGTGTGTGTGCAGGAAACATAGCCACCCGGTATTGGTAAAAACATAAGTTACACATAACAGCAGAGAATAAAACAGCGACAGAAAATGTTTACCTTCGCTGTCGTGGTCGTGTACACTATTGATGGTCTAGGCGTTAAGTTCACCATTATTCCCTTGGCGGACACACTTCCTGCCTGGTGCACTCTACATCTTCCTGCTGCTGCCTGGTGCACTCTACATCATCCTGCTGCTGCCTGGTGCACTCTACATCTTCCTGCTGCTGCCTGGTGCACTCTACATCATCCTGCTGCTGCCTGGTGCACTCTACATCTTCCTGCTGCTGCCTGGTGCACTCTACTTCATCCTGCTGCTGCCTGGTGCACTCTACATCATCCTGCTGCTGCCTGGTGCACTCTACATCTTCCTGCTGCTGCCTGGTGCACTCTACATCATCCTGCTGCTGCCTGGTGCACTCTACATCTTCCTGCTGCTGCCTGGTGCACTCTACTTCATCCTGCTGCTGCCTGGTGCACTCTACATCATCCTGCTGCTGCCTGGTGCACTCTACATCTTCCTGCTGCTGCCTGGTGCACTCTACTTCATCCTGCTGCTGCCTGGTGCACTCTACATCTTCCTGCTGCTGCCTGGTGCACTCTACATCTTCCTGCTGCTGCCTGGTGCACTCTACATCATCCTGCTGCTGCCTGGTGCACTCTATATCTTCCTGCTGCTGCTTGGTGCACTCTACATCTTCCTGCTGCTGCTGCCTGGTGCACCCTTCACTCTCTTGCCTGGTGGACCCTTTACCCTCCACATCTTCCTGCTGCTGCCTGGTGCACTCTACATCTTCTTGCTGCTGCCTGGTGCACTCTACCCAGCTCCCACAGGTAGCATTAGGTGTTTAATTATAAGCCTGAATATAAGGTGAGGGAGAAGGAGGGAAGAAGTCTTCTCGTGAGTCAGAAAAAAAAATCAAATATTAATGGGAAATTTTAACTCATGTTGAAGAGAGAAACTGACACATTTTTGTAACACGAGAGGTTAGGTTAGGTTAGGTTAGGTAGAATGAGCCAGGTATATTGGTTAGGTTAGGTTAGGTAGAATGAGCCAGGTATATTGGTTAGGTTAGGTTAGGTAGAATGAGCCAGGTATATTGGTTAGGTTAGTTTAGGTAGAATGAGCCAGGTATATTGGTTACCCGCAGTGAGTTGTGTGGACAGAACGCTGCAGGGTCGAGGTCGGCTAACAACAGGCTGGGCGTTCACTTTTACCCGAATATAGAGTTTTATACACGCACGGGTAAACTTTTGTCCACATGTTACGCTAACGAGTGTACCATCCTCTGTAAGGTCCGCCCTTTGGTAGGTTTGATGGCTGACTGGCAGGTTAGGTTAGTGATTGAAGGGTAGTGTAGCGCTTACCTTGTGTGATCCACCGTGACCTACAACCCTTCCTCCCCACCCCGTGTGTGTGTGTGTGTGTCTGTACTCTTACGTGTGTATATATGGCGACCCTTGGCATTCTCGTCTAGAAAGCGAGAGGTCTTGGGTTCGATTACCGGGCGGGGTAGAAGTCTGGGTTGGTTCCTTCACGTCTGACTGGTAGTAATTGATCACCTGGATGTTACTCTCTTGGTGGTCGAGTTGTGTGGTAACAGACATGGTCCTTGGTAACGCCCTCGTTCCCGCCTGAACACCTAACTTATCTTACTCCTCCAAGAGACGGTCGTATGGGCCAGGGTTGGTATTGACGACTTTATATTAACGCCAGGTATTTATGTATTATACGACAATTTTTTGAGAATTTATCTAAAAACATGTACTCGCACATTAAGTATCTGACGTACTGTACCGGAGTGTGATAATAATCTCTCTCTCTCTCTCTCTCTCTCTCTCTCTCTCTCTCTCTCTCTCTCTCTCTCTCTCTCTCTCTCTCACAGAAATGCAGAGAGACCTGACAGTTGTAGCATTAGTAAATATGACAAATTTTGTAACAAGAGGTACCGGTATGGCCAGCATAAGGACAGAACCAGACAATGTGATGTAGTCGTGGCCAGAATTAGGCTAGGATACAGACACATCTGGCAAGTTAGTAACGCTGTACCCATACCGGAACACTCAGCATGTAAACTTTGTGATAAACCTTTAAAGCATACACTTGAACACTATATTATTGAATGTGACACTGTCAAAGACTTCAGGCCACCTGACTTACTGTATCTTGAACTATGTAATTACTTCATTGAATCAGGTGTGCTTGAGGACATTCTTGCTGTTTATCCCAAATTTGCTAGCCCACACTGATTAGTCTTCAACTAGAATATGACTCCAATGTATGTGATCCACTGACCCATATATGCTGCTGGTGAATGTGATGTATTTCCTTCTTTGTGTACGAACCTCTGTCCTGCGTGGCAGTGAACAGTGGCATTACCCACATGAATCTGACCTATATATAGTGTCAATGAATATGATGCATTCTTTGTGTACGAACCTCTGTCCTGTATGGCAGTGAAAAGTGACATTACCCACATGAATCTGACCGACGTATATGTATGTATGTGTGCGTGTGTGCATGTATATGTACGTGTACATGTATATGTGTATGTATATACGCATATGTATGTATATGTGTGTGTGTGTGTGTTTACATATATGTATATGTACTGTCAATGAATATGATGCAAATCTTTGTGTACGAACCTCTGTCCTGCATGGCAGTGAACAGTGACATTATCCATATGAATCTGACCTCTATACATTTATAGTTGTTAATGAATATGATGTATTTCTTTGTGTATGAACCTCTGTCCTGCGTGACAGTGAGAAGTGATACCACCCTCAGTGTCAAGACCTGACTGAATTACTCAGAATAGGCAAACTGTACTACAAGCTCTGCCAATAAATTTGTTAAACTTAAACTAATCTCTCTCTCTACTGAAGAAAACCAATTAATCGTTATAGTCCAGTTGAAATATATAAGCTATCGCATCAAACACGTGACCTCTGACAGGCCCTTAGCGACGTCACTTTAATGGAGATAGTTTATTAACCCCTTGGGTCGAGGAGCCTCTCTCTGCTGAATAAGTCGTCAGGTGTTGAGCTACATAACAGTATTAAAAGTGGCGTCCAGTTAAAAGAGGCAAGTGTAGTGCAAATTGTCCATTCCCTTAATTTTTCATATAATAAACATTCTTTTACAATTTTCAGTTCCACTTGTTTAATAATTATATGTGCACACGACTTTATGACTGTACTGTGTGAGTGTGGACAAGATTGTGTCTGTGTTAGTGCTGGGGGGATCATGGGAGGGGGAAACTGCATCAGGTTGCCGGGAGATGAGTCACAGTGAGGCGTTGTTCTGGGCGTCTCAACAGCCTCCCCAAGCCTCAAAGATTCATACAGTAATTTTTTTTTTTAACTCATGAGAAGGATAGAGAGAGAGAGAGTCTGGCGCTAAGTCTGTTACCTTGTTTGTTGCTGTTAGTGTGGATCAGTTAGACGCCTTCTCATATCTCTGACCTGGAGCATAGAGGAGTGGAGTAGGAGTGAGGTGGGGAGTGTGGAAAAGGGCGATCTAGAGAGAGAGAGAGAGAGAGAGAGAGAGAGAGAGACAAGTGTACTGTTCCACAACCTAGTGTTCATTTCTACCCCCCCCCCCCCCCTCCGACACTGTGACACCTTCCTAATCACCCTACCTGATGTATATAAGGTGGTGGGCACACTCATGTTTATAGTCTATACTTACTGTATCTGTAATATAAATTTTGAGGGTTACTTTATTTTTTTTTACTATATATAATTTCTCTTTCAGTTACCAGTAATGTATATAGTTTATATTTCCTGATTCCTGGCCGTCTTGCCTCGCCCGCCCCCTTTCCCCCCTTCCCCACCTCTCCCTTTCTTCCCTCTCCCCTACCCTCGTCTCTCTTTCTAACCCCTTCTCTCTCCATCTCTCCCCCTCCCCCCTCTCCCTTTCTTCCCGCTTCTCCCTTCTCCCTTTCTTCCCGCTTCTCCCCTCTCCCTTTCTTCCCGCTTCTCCCCTCTCCCTTTCTTCCCGCTTCTCCCCTCTCTCCTTTCTTCTCTCCCTCCTTCCCCCTCAACCTTCCGAGCACTTGCCTAACACAATACGTCTCTGAGGAATAAGGATTGATCCCTCCTCACCAATTTTCTCCCCACCCCTCCATTACCCCCCTACTCCTACCCCTTACCCCCTACCCCTAACCCCCTACCCGCTAACCCCCTATCCCCCTACTCCTACCCCTTACCCCCTACCCCCATAACCCCCTACCCCCCTACTCCTACCCCTTACCCCCTAACCCCCTACCCCCTACCCTCTAACCCCTTACCCCCCTAACCCCTACCCCTTACCCCTTACCCCGTAACCCCCTACCCCTAACCCTCTACCCCCTAACCCCGTACCCCCTACCTCTCAACCCCTACTCCCCTAACCCCCTACCCCTCTACTCCTACCCCTTACCCCCTACCCCTAACCCCCTACCCTCTAACCCCCTACCCCCCTAACCCTCTTATCCCCCTACCCCCTACCTCTCAACCCCCACCCAGGAGCCATTGAACTGGTAGTGTCTATCGGACCTAAAAGCATTGTGGTGTTTTTTTCTCTCTCTCAGGCTTTATTTTTGTGTAAACAACGCCAGGCAGATGCTAATTTTAACGCCAGACGATAAACTAAGGTCGGTCATTAGAGCTCTGCGATTCTCTCTCTCTCTCTCCGTGATAGTTTCCTCTCTCTCCTGGTTGAGAGAGAGAGAGAGAGAGAGAGTTACAACGTTGTATTAAAGTATTTTTAAGCCTGAAACAATATTTTCCTATTTTTTTTGTCGGGTGTCGGGTGTCAGGGAGGAAGGTGTCGGGTGTCAGGGACGAAGGTGTAAGTGTCAGAAGGTGTCGGGTCAGGGAGGAAGGTGTCGGGTGTCAGGGACGAAGGTGTAAGTGTCAGAAGGTGTCGGAAAGGTGCATTGGGTGGTTTGTGTTGAAGGAAATTCTTTTATCCTGGTCTTGGGTTGTCGGTTAAAAGGGTAATCCATTCTCGAGGAAGGAAGTTTGTTGGGGGGGGGTGTAGTGTGTGGGGGAGAGGGGAAGGGTGTAGTGTGTGGGGGAGAGGGGAAGGGTGTAGTGTGTGGGGGAGAGGGGAAGGGTGTAGAGTGTGGGGGAGAGGGGAAGGGTGTAGTGTGTGGGGGAGAGGGGAAGGGTGTAGTGTGTGGGGGAGATGGGTAGGGTGTAGTGTGTGGGGGAGAGGGGAAGGGTGTAGAGTGTGGGGGAGAGGGGAAGGGTGTAGAGTGTGGGGGAGAGGGGAAGGGTGTAGTGTGTGGGGGAGAGGGGAAGGGTGTAGAGTGTGGGGGAGAGGGGAAGGGTGTAGTGTGTGGGGGAGAGGGGAAGGGTGTAGAGTGTGGGGGAGAGGGGAAGGGTGTAGTGTGTGGGGGAGAGGGGAAGGGTGTAGTGTGTGGGGGAGAGGGGAAGGGTGTAGTGTGTAGGGGAGAGGGGAAGGGTGTAGTGTGTGGGGGAGAGGGGAAGGGTGTAGTGTGTAGGGGAGAGGGGAAGGGTGTAGTGTGTGGGGGAGAGGGGAAGGGTGTAGTGTGTGGGGGAGAGGGGAAGGGTGTAGTGTGTGGGGGAGAGGGGAAGGGTGTAGTGTGTGGGGGAGATGGGTAGGGTGTAGTGTGTGGGGGAGAGGGGAAGGGTGTAGTGTGTGGGGGAGAGGGGAAGGGTGTAGTGTATGGGGGAGAGGGGAAGGGTGTAGTGTGTGGGGGAGATGGGTAGGGTGTAGTGTTTGAGGTGAGTAGTGTGTGTGTGTGTGTGTGTGTGTGTGTGTGTGGATGCTGCTAGTGTGTAAAATGTGGAAGAGAGAGAGAAATATACCGTAATGGACCATATTTCCGGGTTGTGGGAGGGAGAACCCGACTTGCCCCAATACCTCACATTCCCAAGGGCGTCCCAGTAGAGTAAAACACTAGTGAAAGAACCTCATGTCTCTTATCTTTTACCCAGGTAATTAGATCCGTAGGTAAGGTGAAATTCATCCAGACGATAACATCTTAAGACGTAATGGATTTTTTTGTATATTATTTACTCTATAGATGACTTGGTCTTAATGGGTAAAGTAAGAAGTTATTTATATTTTTGTATGTTTATATTTTATGCCAATCGAGAAGTTCTTAATTATAATGAGAGTAATGAGATATGTTTTGTTTTAAGGGATGCAAGTTGTCACACACCGACCTGGAGGAATATGAACGTTGAATCTTTGAGCTTTTGAGTCTGAAGCTTCCTAAAGACATGTGTTGGGCGGGGGGGGGGGGGGTGGACACAAGAGACCATCAGTAAGATAAATCGTTCGCCTGGCGGTGTTCTGGGAGACAACTATAATGAGCCCTTGAGTCACATTACAAAAACTAATCATCAATGTTGTTTTAAATCGTTAGTTACTGGAGACTCTGTGTGGACGTGAACAAGAGAAAATCACAAATTAAATAAATAAATAAATACATAAATAAAACAATGATTTAAACCTGGGTAGCCTCCGTGAGAGTATTACCTGAAGCTTCCTCCATCACAGGTGGTCTAACTTTACTTTTCTCTTAATTAGTGATTTACCTGGGCCATGTAGTGTGGCTGGCAGGTGACCTAAAGGTAAACTTACACTTAACATGGTCTACTCAGGGTCTTTACTTAACTATATCCGGTCCGAGTTTTAGGCTAATTAGGGAACTTTTTTTTTTTTTTGGCATAGGTGTGACGAGGAATGTTCACGTACTGTTTAGTGGTGTATACAGGTGAGTCTCCGTAATTAGGCAGGTAAGGTTGGAGTGTGGTGGCCGAGTGGACATTAACGCTCGCCAGCTATCCTAAGTGTCTCTGGTTCTCACTCAGGGCACCCCAAGTCCATCCAGGTAGTTTCCAAGTTTATTAATACTTATTCTCTTTTTTCCTCAGGTGAGTGTGTCTCAGGTGTTGACGGGGAGTAATCATGGTGTAAACAGGTAGGATGCTTCAGGTGTTGTTCTACCTCTTTGTTTACGTTGTTTGTGTGATTGGTGCTGTTGTTGTTTGTAGTGTTTGTGTGGTGGGGTGGTGAGGTGGTGGTGGGTGGCGGGGATGGGTGAAGAGTGGTGGTGGATGAGGGGTGGTTAGTGGGTGAAAGGTGGCGAGGGTTTGTGAGGGTGAGGGCGGGGGTGGGTGAGTGCTGGTGATGGGTGAAGGGGGGCGGGGGTAGGTGATGGTGAGGGGTGGGGGCTGGTGGTGGATGAGGGGTGGTTAGTGGGTGAAAGGTGGCGAGGGTTTGTGAGGGTGAGGGCGGGGGTGGGTGAGTGCTGGTGATGGGTGAAGGGGGGCGGGGGTAGGTGATGGTGAGGGGTGGGGGGCTGGTGGTGGTAGTAGGTGAGGGCTGAAGGAGTTAGTATCATAAAGTTTGGACAGCCTTCATCCCCCCCCCTCCCCCGTCAGAAGTTCCTGGACACCCCGTCATCACGCAGGTAAAGGGAGAAGCTACTCTATTAACCTGTATTATTAACTTCTGTGTTTAACATTATTAATAAATTCTTACGACTCAATAATTAAATAAGGATTAGACCTGTACATATGTTGGGAATATCTACAGTAATATAACCACTACTACCACAAAACCACCACTACTACCACAAAACCACCACTACTACCACAAAACCACCACCACTACTACCACAAAACCACCACTACTACCACAAAACCACCACTACTACCACAAAATCACCACTACTACCACAAAACCAACATCATAGTGAGGAAGAGGGGTAGGGTCGTCTTAGGCAGGGTACAGGTGGTAGTATTGGTATTAGTTGTAGTAGTGGTAATGGTAGTGGTGGTGGTGGTAACAGTAGTGGTGGTCACTTAGTGTGTTATTGCCCCAACAGTCTCCACCAACTCTCCCAGACCATGTGAAGAAGCCAAAGTAATCTTAAGAACGAGTAGACCATGAGAGTGGGTGACTGCCTTTGGAAAAATTGTCTTTAGTGTGTGTGTGTGTGTGTGTGTGTGTGTGTGTGTGTGTGTGTGTGTGTGTGTGTGTGTGTGTGGCAGGAGTTACGTTACCATGACTACAGCTAATAATAATGTCCTCGTTATTACCTTCCTCTCGATAACCAAACATTACTTCCGTTATTACCACCACCTCTTTTATAATCTGGTCATGTCATTACAGCTGCAACCTCTACCGTTATTACTATCTGCTGTCGTTACTATCACAGCTGTCTAATATTACTGCTGGCTGTTGTCACTACTACTGTTGGCTTCTGTTACGGCTGTTGGGGAGAGATACTGTATTGTATTTTCGTGCTGAGAGAGAGAGAGAGAGAGAGAGAGAGAGAGAGAGAGAGAGAGAGAGAGAGAGAGAGAGGATCTGTTATCAATTTTAATCTGACGTTGTGAAAGACTGCCTGGTGGTGATCCTTGGGCCGTGGTATGGAGGAGACACGGAAGGATTAGAGGAGAAAAAGGCCGTCCCTACGAACTCAGGACGTGTGTGTGTGTGTGTGTGTGTGTGTGTGTGTGTTCTTAGGTACTACTGCTCTCCCTCCTTCCCTTCCTGGCGTTACAACTATGTGGGTGTCGCGTCATCCATCATGCAGTAGTGTGAAGGAGGGAGGGAAGATGCACACGGGGAGGAGGAGTCATGCATTTACCTGACCCTCGTTAGTCCAGTCTTGTGTGTAAGAAGAGGAGGAACACGTGTATGATTGAAGCCACCCGTGATCTCTCTCTCTCTATTGTGGTGGAGGTGTGGTGTTCGTGTAATGTGGTGCAGGTGTGGTGTTGGTGTAGTGTGGTGGAGGTGTGGTGTTGGTGTAGTGTGGTGGAGGTGTGGTGGTGGTGTAGTGTTGTTGACAGGAAGATGAGAGTCGTTTGTGTTTGTTTTTGTCCCTCGTAGTGGTGGTGGTGGTGGTGGTTGTGGTGGTAGTAGTAGTAGTGGTGGTGGAGGTTGTGGTTGTGGTGATGATGGCAGGCAGTAGGTGGTCGTACAGAAGACTGAGGAAGAAAGGTGTGAGTGTGTATATATGTGTGTGTGTTGGTCCCAGGTGAGAGAGAGAGACGTGGAGTGTGTGTGTGTGTGTGTGTGTGTTGTGTGTGTGTGTGTGTGTGTGTGTGTCTCCCGTGACGACAAAGTGATGGGCGTGTGTTGGTAGCTGGAGGGGAGACGAAGTATTAAGGAGTTGGTCGGAAGTCTGTGGGAAAACTGACGCGGAAATACACAGTTGCCAAGGGCTTCACAAATCATCTGTAAAAAATAGTGTATCGTGAAAGTCTTGTTAATGTAGACATATTGTGACTGAGGTGTGAGGTGTGTAGAGTACAGCGTGTGGTTAGGTTAGGTGAGGTGAAGAGTTGTGTGTACAGTAGAGGTGAGACACTTGTCCCACCAAACATCCTTTAAGGTTTCTTGTCCTTCCTATCCATACGTCATGTGTGTCCCACCCTCCTCCTGCTGCTGGGGAGGGTAACTATCGTACCGTCGTGAGCATCCTAACAACATCCTCCCACTCACCCTCCCTGTGTGGTAGCCGGGGCCATGCAGTGTGTGTTTTGCTCCCTTGGTGAGTGAGTGTTCCCACACCCGGCGGAGCCTGGCTTGCCCCCTGGCGTCTCTGCCGCTTCTCCCTTCACCACGACGTAAGCGTGGTGGCCTGCCTGCCTGGGGCGGCGCTGAGGGTTGTGCTCTTACCCGTCGCCATAGTGACGCGTGGAGAGCCATAGTGAACGTTCCTGGCGCCTGGTGCGTGGGAGGCGACGCCCCTCACACCACCACACCTGTGTTTACTAAATGTATTCTCTGGTGTCTTGAGAACATAAAGTGACTTCTTTATTAAGTGCAGTAGTGGCACAGTGCCAGCTGAAAAGTGCCACCCCTCGGTGTGTGGCAGTGTCCTGAACACACAGAGGAGTAGGATGGTATATCTATACAGAACCTGTGTATCACATTACGTTATATTATTTTCCCCGTTATGTAGTGACAGATTTCGTTGTTATGAAGAACTTTTCTCCCGCTGTGTCAAGTGTCAATATGTGTTATGTGTAATGATCATTTTTTACCCAACTGTTATTAATACTCGACAATCATTGGGCGTCACAAAACCATCAACAAACTGAGTACAGTATATCATCATGACGTGTTGTAGTGTTCTAACATAGGTTGTGTTTTGCTGACTCTTCTTACTACTGTATTTGTTGGGCTCAAAAAAAGAAACGCGACCACAACGCTCTATGGTTGCTTGGAAAATAATCAGAAGCGAGATTTTACTATAGGTCAGGTTAGGTTAGTTTGGAGTGGGTCAGGTTAGGTTAGTTTGGAGTGGGTCAGGTTAGGTTAGTTTGGAGTGGGTCAGGTTAGGTTAGTTTGGAGTGGGTCAGGTTAGGTTAGTTTGGAGTGGGTCAGGTTAGGTTAGTTTGGAGTGGGTCAGGTTAGGTTAGTTTGGAGTGGGTCAGGTTAGGTTAGTTTGGAGTGGGTCAGGTTAGGTTAGTTTGGAGTGGGTCAGGTTAGGTTAGTTTGGAGTGGGTCAGGTTAGGTTAGTTTGGAGTGGGTCAGGTTAGGTTAGTTTGGTTTGGGTTAGGTTAGGTTAGTTTGGTTTGGGTTACATTAGTTTGGAGTGGGTCAGGTTAGGTTAGATTGGTTTGGGTTAGGTTAAGTTAGTTTGGTTTGGGTTACATTAGTTTGGATTGGGTCAGGTTAGGTTAGTTTGGATTGGGTTAGGTTAGGTTAGTTTGGATTGGGTTAGGTTAGGGTAAAATCCACACGCAAAATTTCGCTTTCTGGTTATTTTGAAAACAACCTCAACGCGTTGTGATCGCTTTTCGATTTCTGAGCCCATCCTATATAAATATTATCACAAAGGGAGTTAGTTTTTTTCTTTACATTAATATTATTTAATTACTTGTACTCATCCACCTATTACTGGGGCCTCCTTCTTGTTATTATATTAATCAGGGAAAATTTAAAGAGGTATCTATGGTTCTCATTTATTCCAACAAAAGAGGTGACGTATGAGTACAGGTAGAGGTGACGTATGAGTACAGGTAGAGGTGACGTATGAGTACAGGTAGAGGTGACGTATGAGTACAGGTAGAGGTGACGTATGAGTACAGGTAAATCATATACAGGTAAAGAAGGAGACAAAACCAACTCTTTCTAATTATTATATTTATACACAATAGTAAACACAGTAAGTAAAACACAATCAATGTTATATGATGGTGTGTGTGTGTGTCGGTGTTTGTGAGGGTGGGTGGTGTCGGTGTTTGTGAGGGTGGGTGGTGTCGGTGTTTGTGAGGGTGGGTGGTGTCGGTGTTTGTGAGGGTGGGTGGTGTGTCGGTGTTTGTGAGGGTGGGTGGTGTCACGGTGTTTGTGAGGGTGGGTGGGTGGTGTCGGTGTTTGTGAGGGTGGGTGGGTGGTGTCGGTGTTTGTGAGGGTGGGTGGTGGCGGTGTTTGTGAGGGTGGGTGGTGTCAGTGTTTGTGAGGGTGGGTGGTGGCGGTGTTTGTGAGGGTGGGTGGTGGCGGTGTTTGTGAGGGTGGGTGGTGTCAGTGTTTGTGAGGGTGGGTGGTGGCGGTGTTTGTGAGGGTGGTGTGTGTAGGTGTGTGGGGGTGTGAGGTGGGTGGCGGTGTTTGTGAGGGTGGGTGTGTGGGCTGGTGGTTTGTGAGGGTGGGTGGGTGTTCGGTGTGTGTGTGTGAGGGTGGGGTGGGTGGTGGTGTCGGGGTGGGGGTGTCGGGTTGTGAGGGTGGGTGGTGGCGGTGTTGTGAGGGTGGGTGGTGGGTGGTGGCGGTGTTTGTGAGGGTGGGTGGTGGCGGTGTTTGTGAGGGTGGGTGGGTGGTGTCGGTGTTTGTGAGGGTGGGTGGTGTCGGTGTTTGTGAGGGTGGGTGGTGGCGGTGTTTGTGAGGGTGGGTGGTGGCGGTGTTTGTGAGGGTGGGTGGTGTCGGTGTTTGTGAGGGTGGGTGGTGGCGGTGTTTGTGAGGGTGGGTGGTGTCGGTGTTTGTGAGGGTGGGTGGTGGTGTTTGTGAGGGTGGGTGGTGTCGGTGTTTGTGAGGGTGGGTGGTGGCGATGTTTGTGAGGGTGGGTGGTGTCGGTGTTTGTGAGGGTGGGTGGTGTCGGTGTTTGTGAGGGTGGGTGGTGGAGGTGTGTGGTGTAGAGGCCCCCACACTGTAGCCACATGTCCACGACCACAACACACCCGCCGGAGCATATTCATTACCACACACACACACACACACACACACACACACACACACACACACATCCCTCTTACTCCGCCCCTCTGCTCCCCACTGTCTCCCTGACGCACAATTTAAGTATTATAACTGTGTGTTGAAGAAATGGAAGACAGGCAGGTTGATAGGTAGGTTAGGATGGAGGCAGGTAGCTGGTAGGTAATGAGGCAGGCAGGCAGGTTAATAGGTAGGTTAGGATGGAGGCAGGCAGGCATGGAGGCAGGCAGGTTAATAGGTAAGTTAGGATGGAGGCAGGTAGCTGGTGGGTAATCAGGCAGGCAGGCAGGTCAATAGGTAGGTTAGGATGGAGGCAGGCAGGCATGGAGGCAGGCAGGTTAATAGGTAGGTTAGGATGGAGGCAGGTAGCTGGTAGGTAATGAGGCAGGCAGGCAGGTTAATAGGTAGGTTAGGATGGAGGCAGGCAGGCATGGAGGCAGGCAGGTTAATAGGTAAGTTAGGATGGAGGCAGACAGGAAGACACGGCACACCTGGTGGATAAGTTATGGTCGTCTGTGAACACTCGGGTGACGCATTGCCGCGGGATGTGACTCAACAGATGTGTTCGACGATGAATGAACTAAATAACACAGATGAGTCCATGTCTTTGCCTCGCCTCTGTGCCTCCATTCTCACCTTTGTATGCTTATTAATTCCTCCTCACCTGTAATTTCATCTTCGTGTTAAACCTGTAAGTATTTTTGGGTGAGAATTGAGATAAATTACACCTGTATGCTACTTACCTCCAGAAATTTAAATTAACCAATTCAATTTCAATCCATCGTTTCTATTAGGACGTCTGGTGTCCCTATTAACTCAGCAAATGGGAATAATTCACATGTATTATCACAAATCATCAGTGTCAGTGCCTGGCTCTTGTGTTCCTATATACCCACGCGTCTTGCAGCACACGTCAGCCACGGACACTTGGGGAGGATGCAACAGGTGTATTGTTGGGGACGCGGGTCAGTGTGCCGTAGTTGTGTGTGTGTGGTGCTGACAATACACACACACACACACACACACACACACACACACACACACACACACACACACACACACACACACACACGCACGCATACATACAGAGTCTTTGTTATCCAGGAAACAACGTTTAGCCTGAGACATAGTACAAATAAGAGTTTCCTGTGTGTGTGAGGCGTTGTCCTTCTGTGTGTGTGTGTGTGTGTGTGTGTGTGTGTGTGTGTGTATGGAGTACCTTATTAGACTTTAGAAGACGAAACAGACTCAAAGTACACACGCACACACACACACATACACATACATATAAAACGCGATAAGACAATGACTAAAATCTGAAACCAGTGAGTGAATATGTTAATGTTGAGTGAAAGTGATGAGTAATGAGTGAATGTGACGAGCGAGTGAGGTAAGGATAGCGTGTGTGGCACCATCCAGGATCTCGAGGGTTGAGTGAGTGCCATCAAGTGCCAGGGAAACACGCCGCTCGCCTCAGTGCCAACCCTTGTAGTCCTCCACTTGAGTTGCACAGAGAGGGAGGGGATAAACTAACAACACCATGGCAGGCAGTACGTTAATCAACACCCTGCGAGCCTCTCCTGACCTAGATAGATAGATGGATGGATAGACTGATAGATAGATAGATAGATAGACTGATAGATAGACAGACAGATAGATAGATACATAGACTGATAGATAGATAGACATATAGGCACACAGAGAGATAGATAGATGGATATATAGATAAATAAATTGATAGATAGATTGATAGATAGATACCGCAATTACCGACACACACACACACACACACACACACACACACACACCATTACAATCACACTAAAAGGTTTATCCCTCAATAACGTCAATGTTTAGCGCTTCACATTATTAGGGAGCTGTGCCACGCTTTGCCATAAACAGATGAACTGTATCGGTAATCCTCCCCCACCCCCACTCCCCCCCACTCCTCCCACTCACCCCCCCTCTCACCATATGTAATATAGTGACATACTCCATGGCCCTTGAGGCACTTGCGTCCTTAAACCAAAGTCAGTCCAAGAAAGTCATTAAAATGTTTCAGTTGGGGTTAATAAGACAGTCCTCTCACGCCCTGGGGTCCTAATTGCACCCCAGTCACTGTTTTACGAATCATCAGCTCGGGCGTAAAACGAATAGTGGGTCACCTGTGTTTTTGCCCATGTTAGGTAATTCTCACTAATATATTAATGTGTAAGTAGTACATATTGCCTCTAATGATTATTATTTATTTACATATTCCATCAAAGAAAACGAGTTACCTGTAAAGTACCACAAGTTTGTTTATTGGCACAACACAGTCATCACCATTATGTAAATTAGTGAGTAACTCTTTAAATGTCGATATTTTTATTACGATTATTTTCTCGTGTTGGTCGTCAGGGAGAGAAAGTTCAATTGGCAACACACGAAGGTATTTACCCGCAGTTCTTGTACATAACTGCTCATTAAGTATGCAGATTAGGTCTGTGTTGTGTTTAGTAAGGTTTAATTTTTTTGTACAGTGAGTAAGCAAAGTTATCTGTTTCTCCTTTGAGAGGCAGTACTGGTAGTGAAGGAGGTTGTGTGGACCAGAAAGTAACAGCGGGGGGGGGGGGGGTGGCACTCGTACTGGTGATACTCTTACTGGTGGCACTCTTACAGAAAGCATCATTACTGGTGGAATTTTAACTGCCGGAATTGGCACTTAATGGTGGTGCTTTTAATAGTATCATTTTCCATCTAGTGGCACTCCCACGGGTGGCACTGTTTAATGGTGTCATTTTTCATTGTGTAGTGCTTCCTTGTGGCACTCCCCCTGGCATGTAGGGGAAACGGTGGTGAAACTTGGCACTTCTGTGGTGAGTGGTGGAGTAGTGCCGCCTAGCTGACAGCGACACCTGCTGTAGTCGGGCAACGCCTCCGCCCTCCTCCACCCACACACCAACACCTACCTTCACCCACACACCTCCGCCCTCCTCCACCCACACACCTCCACCCTCCTCCACCCACACACCTCCACCCTCCTACACCCACACACCACCACCCTCCCACCCTCCTCCACCCACACACCACCACCCTCCTCCACCCACCCGCACACTATTGTAATTTCTAACACTGACCCTTAACAAACAAACAATAGAATCTCGCTAAAAATAAGACACAATAGAGGTGTAGAAGAATAAGAAAGATGAAACAAAAAAGTAGCGAATTAAGTAGCAGAATATAAGAAACACTTCAAGGAGCGATACATAATAAGTGTGTAAGTGTTCCTTTCTAAGTGTACTAAGGTCACCAGCTGTACCACTTACAACACTTATAAGACTTTCAAACAATACAATGTAAACAATAAGACTGTAGACGAAGAAAAAACACCAAACAAATTGAAATGTGTGTTTGTTTATCCATACATGAGTTGGTCTTGTTGCGTTAAGAAGTCCGTGTTGTTATTTATGATTTATTTACACCAATTAAATTCTATAAAGAAGCGAATGTATGAAATAATAATTAAAAAAAAAAAAATAATAATAACACTAATAATAATAATAATAATAATAATAATAATAATAATAATAATAATAATAATAATAATAATAATAATAATAATAATAATAATAATAATAATAATAATAATGATAACACTAATAATAATAATAATATAACACTAATAATAATAATAATAATAATAATAATAATAATAATAATAATAATAATAATGATAACACTAATAATAATAATAATAATAATAATAATAATAATAATAATAATAATAATAATAATGATAACACTAATAATAATAATAATAATAACACTAATAATAATAATAATAATAATAATAATAATAATAATAATAATAATAATAATAATGATAACACTAATAATAATAATAATAATAATAACACTAATAATAATAATAATAATAATAATAATAATAATAATAATAATAATAATAATAATAATAATAACACTAATAATAATAATAATAATAATAATAATAATAATAATAATAATAATAATAATAATAATAAAAAGAGGACAGGTAAAGGTAAATTAAATTCTCATCTAATAATGTCACAATGGAACTAAATAATATGAACGAGAAACATCAAGGAATTGTCATATTAAATGTATGATGAGATTTATCTTTAAATATACGAGATTTTAATGAAGGAACGATGTGTGTGTGTGTGTGTGTGTGTGTGTGTGATGATAATTGCTGATTTAATATACCTTGTCTGTGGATATTCGATTATGAAATTATGATGAATCAGCGAAAATGAAAGTTTATGAAAGTTTGTTGATGTTATGAAAGATTGGTTATTATTCAGTTTGTTGACGTTAAAAATATGTCATAACAGTTAATATCTGAGGATGTAATTTGTACAGGTAAGACAAGTGAAATCATTAAGAAGTTTCATTCAAAAATATTTACGCCATTATAGATGTACTAAAAGTTAGGTTGTCAGGGGGAACTGATGTAAAAACCACTTACCATACTTCTCTGTCGCAGCCGCTGTCAGGGGAGAGTTATAGTGGTGGGGCGGGGGTACTAGGGGTAAGGCACAGTGGGGACTATTTTATTTTTTAACCTTTTACTTAATCCTGTGTGGATAACAACATAGAGAAAATATGTAAAGAATATAGAAGATTTCCCAACAGAGAGGGAAGGATGGTAACTGCTGTGGTGGTTGTTGGTAGTTAGGGGAGGTTGAAGATGGTGGTGATGGTTGGGTGGTGGTTGATGGTGGTGGTGGTGGTGATTGAAGGGTGGTTGTAGGTAGTGGGTGGATTGTGGTAGAGGACGTTACTGGCCAGGTGGTGTTGTGGACGCCAGTAATGCCCCTGATGGCGTCCTCGTCACGTCTACACTCTGGGGGTGGGGGGGGGGGGGAGATTCCGGGGCCTGGTGGGGGAGGGGGAGATTCCGGGGCCTAGTGGGGGAGGGGGGGGGGGATAACGGGGCCTGGGAAGATGGGAGGAGAGGAATTACTCCTCCTCATCCTTTCACCTATTGACTTCATTTATCAGACCATCTCCCCACGCCCACACTGCCCACATTCCCCACAACCACACTACCCACATTCCCACACACCCACAGCACCCACATTCCTCACATCCACACCACCCACATTCCTCACACCCACACCACCCACATTCCTCGCACCCACGCTACCCACATTCTTCACCCACATTGCCCACGACCCAAATTGTGTCTCGCTCACACTGCCTGGCCAGGGTACAGAGTGTGACGCACCATCTATCTTGACAGCAGAGTAAGATAATGTCAAGGAAGGATGGTCACTTAAGATTAAGATAGCTCTAGTTATACCTTAATATATTATTATTACTGTTAGTAGTAGTAGTAGTAGTAGTAGTAGTAGTAGTAGTAGAAAAAAAGTAGTAGTAGTAGTAGTAGTAGTAGCATTTCGTCTTTTATGAATTTGTGATTCTATCTGAATATTGTCAAAATGTTGCGGCAGAGAATTTAATGTTTAGAGCTGTGTTTAATACCTGCTGATGGTATGTTAATGTTTATTGTCGTTGTTGTTTATAAATTACAAAGATGAAAGTTAGACGAGAAAGTAATACTGATGATGATAATGATGATGATGATGATGATGATGATGATGATGAATGAGGTGTTGAAGTTACTACCAGATATCCTCCTCTTTTTCCCAACCATCCTCTTCCTCCTCCTCCTCCTCTGCTCCTCCTCCTCCTCCTCCTCCTCCTCCTCCTCCTCCTCCTCCTCCTCCTCCTCCTCCTCCTCCTCCTCCTCTTCCCCCTATCCCTCCCACCCCCACCACCATCTCTTCTTCCAAATCACTACTCACACCTTTACTCCCTACTGATAATTGAGCCGGGAAGACGTGTAATTGCCCCAGGTGTGATAAACTCCCCAGGTAAGGCATGGGTGGGGGTAACACACACGTCTCAGGTAGGGAGAATGTCACCCCAAAACACTACAGCAGCGGCTTCTCGACACACCATTGCACTTAGCCAACACGACACTCGATCACTGTATAAGGAAAGCTTGGCAACATACCTGAAGGAGTTGTAGCGGGGATAAAGCTTCAGCTGGGTGTTGTGCGGGAGGCGGGTAGTAATAGGTCTCTTGATCCAGCGGAGAGATACCCGGCAGGTACTCCAGGTTCATTGTCTCTCGCACATCCCATAAGATGCCGGGATGTGTTGGGAGATGGGATCACCTGAAGATTAGCCACCACAGCTTATTTTACCCTAAAATTAGCCACCCCAGCATATATAACCTAACCTAACCTAACCCTCAGGTAGTGTTAGTGGTTTTAAATCATCAGGTGAGATAAGCTGGGATGGCTAACATTCAGGTAATCCGAGAGGTGAACCCAAGACTTTAGTAACATAGTACAGTAGATGCGGACCCGAGTCACAAGCCTTGCGTAGTAAGAATTTGTCTCCTACCTGGTGCTTAGGAGACCGTCGAACCCAATAATAAAAACCCGAACCCAGTCACCGAATCCAGAACCCAAAACGCAGGTCCTCGTGTCATTATGGCCATTGCAGCGTTTCAGTTACACGCAATGACGCACTTTCTTTAATGTATAAGATGCGAAATGCAATTCAAACACGAGATGAAAATGAAGTTAAGAAAATGTTAAACAGGTGTGATTATGTATACGTGTTGTGTTGGTGTTGGGGGGCTACCTGTGTGATTATGTATACGTGTTGTGTAGGTGATGGGGGCTACCTGTATGATTATGTATACGTGTTGTGTAGGTGTTGGGGGCTACCTGTGTGATTATGTATACGTGTTGTGTAGGTGATGGGGGCTACCTGTATGATTATGTATACGTGTTGTGTAGGTGTTGGGGGCTACCTGTGTGATTATGTATACGTGTTGTGTAGGTGTTGGGGGGCTACCTGTGATTATGTGTACGTGTTGTGTAGGTGATGGGGGCTACCTGTGTGATTATGTATACGTGTTGTGTAGGTGTTGGGGGGCTACCTGTGTGATTATGTACAGGTGTGGCTGGTTTTACATGTTGTGGGTCGCCTTACCTGCGCACTAATTAAAGAAATCATCACAGGTAAACCACTGCCAATTACCCATTAATTTCCTCAGGTCTTAATTAATAAAAGACAAAAGTATACTGTGCACAACATACCTTTGATTCTTCTACGTTAATAAAAAGATACTGGAAATATACCACAGTTGCTATACGGTATACACAACATTAAGTAGTCACTATGCGGTATACACAACACATTAAGTAGGTACTATACGGTATACACAACATTAAGTAGGTACTATACGGTATACACAAAATACTATAAGAAGCTCCCATAGGTAAAAATACAACTCTATTTATACACTGTAGTTGAAATAGTTTGAGAGTGAGGAGGTGAGGAGGTAGGCCAAGAATGTGTCAGTGGTAAATATAAACATACATACAGACTGGATATTTAACACTTTACTCCCTTCCCTTCACCCTTTCCCCCCTTCACTCCCCTTCACCCTTTCACTCCCCTCCCTTCTACCCACCTTCCTTCATCCTGCCTCCTTTTACCTTCCCCTTCGCCTTTCCCTCATCTATCTTACCCCTTCCGCTCTCCCCCTCACCCTTCACCCTCCCCCCTCCTTCTTCCCCCTTCACCCTTCCCCCTCCTTCCCCCTTCACCCTTCCCCCTCCTTCCCCCTTCACCCTTCCCCCTCCTTCCCCCTTCACCCTCCTTTTTCCCCCGTCACCCTTCCCCCTTTACCCTTCCTCTTCATCCTCCCCCTTCATCCTTCCACCCCTCTTCACCCTTTCCCCATTTACCTTTTCCCCATTTACCTTCCCCCTTTACCTTCCCCTTTACCTTACCCCCTTCACCTACCCCCATTCCCCCCTCCCCTATGTCACGTCACGAGTATATCTGACGTAATGTGGATATGGCACTATGGTTGTGAATGGCACTGTGACAAGTTAGACACATGGCCCCGTTAGGCACTGAAGCCATGACACGATAACCGAATGACACCGGAACTCATTATGACACTGAAGTTATGACACTACTATATATTTGGCACTAAGAATGTACTGTACACAACCCTCTATGATGGCACTGTGATTAATTAAAATATAACTCACCCATTAATTATATTTAACTATTGGTGACTAATTATATGTAATACTATAACCGACCTGCTTAAAGGGCTATAGTAGAGTGTTGTGATATATAATAACATCAACAATAACATTACGTAGTTGTGTTATAACCTCTTGTGCTGGGTCGTGTTGTGAGGACAGTCTGTATTGCACCATCCACAGACAGACAGATTAACAGACACGTATAGGCGACGTTGTTCTGTTTATATCAGAAGTGTGTTATATACTGTGGGAGGGTTATTGGGAGAGGTGTGTAGGGGAGAGAAGGAAGGGGAGGAGGGGGAGAATGTCAGTTAATACCAGTCCTCACATGTCTAAACAGGTAGTGCTTCTTCCCCCTCCTCACACACACCTGCTTGTAGTGTGGCCGGTTCCTATGTCCTGCCACCACCAACCACTACCACCACCACCACCAACCACTACCACTACCACCACCACCAACCACTACTACCACCCACCAATCTACTTAGTATTCCAACAACATCACACACCTCCCCACCCATCACCACTACCTTACTACATACTTGCATTGTCACACCTCCACCGCCACCACCTGCATACCAACACCCTCAGGTATCCACTAGGTGTACTCGTATCTTTCTCACGAGGCTGTGTTCCCTTACCTCTGTGTCCTCTCTAAGACCCAGTAGAGCGAGAGAGAGAGAGAGAGAGAGAGAGAGAGAGAGAGAGAGAGAGAGAGAGAGAGAGAGAGAGAGAGACGTGACATACTCCTGGGCTGATGCAAGTAAAATGGGCCCCAGTCCTAATAGGCCCCAGCTTAGCCTAAGTTAGCCCATTAGAACAGACCCCTAAATCTGATTATTTCGATTAAGTTGGGTTAGGGCCAATTAGAACTGGGTTAGTTGAGTCAAAGAGGGGAAGGCAGGGTGGTGGGGGTGGGGTAGAGTTATCAATCAGATGAGGTACTTAAGGGGAGCGGTATCCGTGAGGGGAGGGAGGGAGGGGAGAGGGGGGAGGGTTATATCCGTGAGGGGAGGGAGGGAGGGAGGGGGGAGGGTTATATCCGTGAGGGGAGGGAGGGAGGGAGGGAGGGAGGCGGTAGATATCCGTGAGAGGAAGGAAGGAGGAAGGGAAGGATACCACAGGAGGAGGAAGGAAGGTATTTTAGATAAAGGAGGGAGAAAGGAAGGAAGTGAAGAAAATAGAGGAGAAAGGAATGAAGAAAGAAAAAAAGAAGGGAGGATTGTCATCAGTGAGAGCATGGAAGAAGGGAGGGAGGGAGGAAAGGGGTAATCATAAGAGGGACTTGGGGGAGGGGGTGGAGAGGTCAGATGAAGAGAGTCTTTGTTGTCCTCAAGATATCCACTACAGATCCTTCTGCCGGAGGGAGGAGAAGGGAGGGAGAGGGGAAAGGGAGATAAAGGAGAAGATTAGGACAGAGGATTGGGTGGTAGAAGGAGGAGGGTGAAGAAGAGGAAGGGCAGGAGGAGAAGGAGAGGCGACGGTTGATGCTGGAGGGAAGGAGGTCATGGAGATAGGAAGGTGGAGGGTAAGAGAAGTGATGGCGTGTGCGTGCGCGTGCGTGTACTGATAATCATCGAATATAACTACTTGATTGTGATGGAAGAAGGGAGAGAGAGGGAGGGAGAAACACAAGGGGAGGGAGAGAAGGAGACAAAGAAAATAAACTGGAGGAAGGACGGAAGGAAGTAAAGGAGGGAGGAAAGATTGAAGTATTCTCTCCCTGGTTGATCAGCTGATGGCAGAACACACTCCAGGTACTTAACAGGTGAATGTTGACATAATCAGCGGTATAGGGAGAAGGGAACTCGGCCTTGAGACGTTACTACATAAGGGTGAATATAACGTGACTGGCGGGAGTTGGGGGATAATTCGTTGACGCACTTATGAGAGACATTCCTGGCTATCTAGTTGAGGATGTAAGTGCGTTGACATACTCACGAGGGACTCCAAGGTCTCTTATTTACTGTGTAAGCTCGTTAAAAATAATCATGCGAGACCATCAACCCTTGTGGGTATGTTGGGTTAGGTTAGGTTAGGTTACGTCAGGACAGGACAGGAGAGGACAGGACAGAATATGTTAGGTAAGGTTAGGTTAGGTTAAGACAGGTTAGATTAGGTTAAGACAGGATAGGTTAGGTTAGGATAGAGATATTCTCCCATCGGTCACTTTGTTGTGAATTATATCGTCTTGGTGTATTAACTCTCAAAACAAAAATCTAACTATGTAATTAAAGTAGTTTGTGGTTGTTTGTGTGGTCCTCGAGAGACGAACCACTGTACCTCATTAGTAGTAGTAGGAGATCGATGGTCGTCCTCCATAGCTCATCCTCGAGGTTATTAGTGTGTGTGTGTGTGTGTGTGTGTGTGTGTGTGCACCGGAGTCATAATTGCCTCTCGAGATGGATACAGGAAGAGGGTGGAGATACAGCTGTTGTGTCCCGTATCAATTTATCTGAAGACATAAGTAATTTTAAGATTGGTACAAAAACACATTACACTTGACTCACTGATTAATTTCTAACTATAGGATAAGAGTTTGTGTATAATATTGAGTAATGTTTATGATTCTTTCGTGGTGAGAAACTCTTATGTGTTTTACTGTCACCTCGAACCTTCAATACCAAGAGTTAGTATCACCGTCTGTGTCAGGAACTGTGTGAGGGTCTGACTGCATACACTAAAGGCGTGATCTGACTATTGAGAACCGTGAGAAGTCAGTACCATTGTGTCTAGGATGTCAGATTAGCTGTTTGGAATGTCGGGTCAGCATTTGGGAAGTCAAGTCTTGGCATACGTGACACCTAATGTATGTTATCTTTGGCGTATGAGCGCAGGTTATATCAGGTCATGAATAGTCTACAGGTCTTGTATGGTCGAGAGATCATGCTTGATAGTCAGGTCAAGTATAATCGACAGGTCTTGCATGGTCGACGCAGAACAGGAAGTGGGACCAGCATGCACATGAGGAGGCGGCGCATGACATGATTGAGGGAGGAGGAGGAGGAGGCTGTAGTATTGTTTATCGCCACCTGTTACTGAACCCTCCTACCAAGAGTTTATACACTAAAACAAAAGACGTACGAGTCATAAGGAGGTACAACAAAAGACGTACGAGTTATAAGGTGAGGTAAAACTAGAGACGTACGAGTTATAAGGTGAGGTAAAACAAAAGACGTACGAGTTATAAGGTAAAGTAAAACAAAAGACGTACGAATTATAAGGTAAAGTACAACAAAAGACGTACGAATTATAACTTTAATGATGGGGTAAATATAGACTACGAGGCGTTTTGTGTGGATATCTAAGGGAAATTTAATGGATCTTTTTTCTTTGGCGTCGTCAAGTTACATGAGACGGTGTTAAGAGGCAGTAGCGTAAATAAAGGTATCATGACCCGGATAAGTGTTAGTTGTCCTTGTGGCGGCCCTGGGGTGTGAGGGAACTGAATCCAAAATAATTTATATATCCTTTGTCTTTGAATGGCTAGCGTGCGTTCTTACTGTCTGTCTGTCTGTCTCACTCACTGTCTGTCTGTCTATCTGTCTCTCTCCCTTCTCTTAATTCATCAAGTGCTGGTGGTAGTGGTGGAGATTGATAGCTACGCAACTCTGTCTGTACATCCGTGTGTCTGTTATACCTGATTATGTAAAATGCATACAATAAAATTATGTCCCATTACGTATCTTGAATGATGTAAGATGTATGAAAGAAGCGTTCCATAGTGAATCTTACATGAGCTGAATACTTACTGAAAATTGTTCTTAATTTGTGTTGGTCATGCAAAGAATATTCAACTAACTATTCATAGTGTGTCTTGTGTATTTGCAGGCAATGTTCCATAGTGTCTTGTGTATTTGCAGGCAACGTTCCATAGTGTGTTTTGTGTATTTGCAGGCAACGTTCCATAGTGTCTTGTGTATTTGCAGGCAACGTTCCATAGTGTGTTTTGTGTATTTGCAGGCAACGTTCCATAGTGTCTTGTGTATTTGCAGGCAACGTTCCATAGTGTCTTGTGTATTTGCAGGCAACGTTCCATAGTGTCTTGTGTATTTGCAGGCAACGTTCCATAGTGTCTTGTGTATTTGCAGGCAACGTTCCATAGTGTCTTGTATTTGCAGACAATTAGTTAGGAAGTTTTGGTCTCTCGATGTTTATACGATAAGATGGAAGCCAATTAGCCTGGGCGGATTTTTGTGTGAGCAAACGAATTCGGTGGACGGTTTTCCTTCGACCATTCTTAATTTTCCTTCGATTTCGGGCGTTGAGAGGCGTTCGAGTCTGTGGTGTGTGGGTATATGTGGTGTGTGGGTATGTGTGGTGTGTGGGTATATGTGTGTGGTGTGTGGGTATGTGACTGTGAGTGTGGTGTGTGGTATGCGAGTGTGAAAAGTATTATCAAGCGTGTGTATGGAAGGGACACACTGTGACTCTTGTTCGTGTCCTAATCAATAATTATCCCAGTAGTGTAATTCAACCACAAGTGTCCTAATCACTCTTCTTTATGACACAGCTAATTTCCCTATGTCCTATTAAGTCAGCCAATCTTATCTAACATCAGCCTAGTTTGTATCAATTCTAATTACAGGTGAGACGTCTCGACAGGTGTTTTATCAGGTGTTAGAGCCCCCCAGGGAGGTCGTCTCCACGCTCACGTGTGTTGAGGCGAGTCTGGGCAATCTCTCTCTCTCTCTCTCTCTCTCTCTCTCTCTCTCTCTCTCTCTCTCTCTCTCTCTGTCATCCATTCACATTCTCCGCTTCAAAACTCGAATATCAGAAATCGCATTAAACATCCAAGCGGAAACTCTCGACGAGACGAAAAGCGTTTGTGAAAGAGAAGCCTCACTGACGCTTGGAGGAGTTGGGCCCCAGTTCTGATAGGCCTCAGGTGTAGTAGGTCCCATTTCTGATAGGCCTCAGGTGTAGTAGGTCCCATTTCTTATAGGCCCTAGTTCTTATAGTCCCTAGTTTCTATTGGGCCTAGTTATCATATATTCCCGTTCTAATAGGCCCCGGATCTAATTGGCCCCAACCTTTTCTAGCTCATCCTGGTAGGGCTGGATCCCCATTAATGGTGTTGATTAGAACTGGGGACCATTTGAAGGAAGGAAGGAAAGAAAGAAGAAAGGAAGGAAGAAAGGAAGGGGGAGGGGAGGAGACATAGAGAAAGAGAGAGAGACGTTTCTTCGTGCTTTCATTGCAGACATACGAGAGGTCAGCACAGGTCAGGAAAGGGTCAGAGGGGTCACCATACCAAACCAGTGAAGGCATTTCCTGACCATGTCCTACACAACAGCTGGTTCTTGTGCCCACAGAGACCCTCCTTACCACCACCTGAATGGGAGTCGTATTCTCAAACGATCGTACGACTTGGGGGGGGGGGGGGGGGGGGGGCTTTTCTCTAACTTAGGTAGAGTCTCAGTGAAAATTTGTCGCCATATTGGAAGTTCGTATTTATAACTCTCCTTGAAGGACCTGGTGAAGGACCTGATTTTAACTCCCGTTGAAGTAGTGTTTACTGGTAACTTCCCTTAAGGGCTCCTGCTCCTCGTTGTTATCTCCCTGGACGACCTCTCTAACGACCTCTGTTAACGACCTATAACCACCGTTCATTAAGGGGGAGGTGATTAGGACCACCGAACAAGACGTTCATAGCGTACCTGGGTAATGACTCTGTGCTGGGCTAATTAATGATGACGTGAGCAGTAATTACCTGTGTAACCCATTTGCTCCTCCCCCCTCCCTGACCCCCCTCCCTCTACCTCCCTCTCCCCCCTACCTCCCTCTCCCCCTTGCCTCCTGCTTCTCTGACTCTCCCCTGCTCCGTTCCTCCCCCTTCCTCCCACTGCTTCCCACCAATTCTCATCTGCCTCCCTCTGTCTCTCCCACCCTATCTACGACTCCCTTTCCCCAACCCCCCCCCTCCTTCCCTACCCCCCCTTGCGTCTAACCCCTCCCTCCCTACACCCTACGTCAACCCTTCCCCCCCCCCCTGCGTCAACCTGTCAACCTCCCTCCCGCCCTTCTCCCTCCCCCCACTCTCCCTCCCCCCACTCTCCCTCCCCCCCTGCGTCATCCCCCCTCCCCCCATGTAGGTAATCTTGTTTTTGTTTTCGTTCAGTGTAAATAATATTACTGAAGTGTTTTGTTTTGGGTTATTTATTTG
>CAUDMG010002243.1:1262500-1270000 GCA_958450375.1 Homarus gammarus
AAAACGTAACATGTCCACGGAAAACGTAACAAAACCCCCAACTCAAATATTTATCCAAGCACTCTGCCCTCACCCCACAACACTGCCTTGGGTTAGTTAATACACAAAGTGGAGAGGCAGAAACGGGATTTAATTTGAAGGTTGATGGAGGATAGGAGAAGGAAGAATAAAAATTAATGGTAGATGAGGGAGAAAGATGATAAATGGAAGATACAGGTAGGAGAGACAGAAGGGTTAAATGGTAAAAAATTGATAAACGAAGAAATAATTGCTAATGAAGTGATAAAGCTTGTGATAGAGAGACGAATGATAACGTATGATAAAAGCAGATAAAAAAAATGAAACACTGAAAGAAAAAGAAGAAATTGAGAAGAAATTAACAATAAATGATAGAATATAATGCTAATAAACAATACCTGTAATGAAGACGTAAAATTGGGAAGAGAATAATAATAATAATAATAATAATAATAATAATAATAATAATAATAATGCCATATGTGTAAGTCCATATACTGTGCCACTGGATCTCAGATTACATTGTTGAAGACCCTTGACATAGTTGTTTGAGAGCATATATATATTAATCTTTATATAGTCTCCCCTACACAAAAGAAAACGTTCGGAGGGGATATATGCATGGTGCTGTTCGTCCTGCTGTTCGTCCGTCCAACGGTAGAAAGAAGGTGTCCGCATGATAACTAACATTCTACTGGACACACTGCAACCAAGCTCGCCACAGTGATTCTTTAGATACAGTTGTTTAACCCTATTGATTTTGGATTCAATCGGCCAAAGGGAAAAGGGGGAGAATGGATCAGACACTCAACAGATGGTCCTAATTTTCTCCATACAGTCGAGTCTTGGTGCAGTTTGGACGCCATTCTGCTCATCAGCTGTGTCCTGGAGCTTATGTTTACCAAGTAGATTGGTTCTCACATCATCAGTTAGAGGAAAGAATGAAAAAAAAAATTAACGTACGAACATTTAAGAATACAAGTACAAGATTCAAGACTAAAGACAGGATGAAGATGATAGATAGGACAGGAGGAAGGAAAGAAGAGAAGAATAAACAGAGACTCGATGAATGGTGGAGATGGAATATGATCATTAAAAGAGAAGAAAAGGAAAGAGTGTGGACAAAGGGTAATATGGTGGACTGAGGGAACGAGGTGAATGGTGGTTAGGAGAGAAGGGACAAAGACGAAACACAGCCCTAGTTTGAGAATGAATGGGTCAATGGGCCCCAGTCATAATGGGGCCCCAGTCATAATGGGGCCCCAGTCATAATGGGACCCCAGTCATAATGGTCCCCAGTGCTAATGGGTCCCAGTGCTAATGGGTATCAATGCTAAGGGACCTTAATGAGAGTGGTTTTCTTCGGATAGATTAAGAGAGGAGGATTATTGTTGTTTTAGTTGTTGTTGTTGTAATTGTTTTTGTTGTAGATGCATGTAGTTGTTGTTGTAGTAGTTGTAGTTTTTTATTGTTGTTTTTGTTGTAGATGCATGTAGTTGTAGTTGTTGCTTTTGTTTTAGATATAATAACTATTGCCATTATGGTAATTTTTTCTTGTCGTGGTAGAATGAAGAGGAAGCGAGATACAGTAGAGTGAAAACAGCCAACTGAGAACTGTGGGACTTGGAGGGGATGGTAAACAGGGCTGACCAAAAAAAACACACGAGCGAGATGGTGTTTGGAACTAGAGAACCGTACTGCTCCTTGTGTGTGAGGGGGTGTTGGGGTGTGAGGTGGTGGGGGTGTGTGAGGGGGTGTTGGGGTGTGTGAGGGGGTGTTGGGGTGTGTGAGGGGGTGTTGGGGTGTGTGAGGTGGTGGGGGTGTGTGTGAGGTGGTGGGGGGTGTGTGAGGTGGTGGGGGTGTGTGAGAGGGGTGTTGGGGTGTGTGAGGTGGTGGGGGTGTGTGAGAGGGGTGTTGGAGTGTGTGAGGTGGTGGGGGTGTGTGAGAGGGGTGTTGGAGTGTGTGTGAGTGGTGTTGGGGGCTTGGGTTTTGGTATGTATGTATTGCGGAGTTTGTGTGTGTTTAAGTTATGGGTGTTATGAAATATTAATTCAAATACAAAGGGAGGGAGGTGGAAGAAGGGAGTGGAGGTGGTGGGAGAGAGAGGGAGTTGAGGATGTGGAGGAGTGAATGGAGTGGAGTGAGGGAGGGAGGAGGTAGAGTGGGATGGATGGAGGAATGACAGTGGTAAGACATGAATGGTGGGAGGAGTGAGGAGAACATTAGCCGCCAGAGAGTGAGGGAATGAGGGAGGGGAGAGTCGTAGGAGTAACACGGGTATAGGATGAGGAGGGGGTGAGGGAGGGAGGGGTGAGACAGGTGGTGAAGGAGGGGGTGAGACAGATGGTGAGTGAGGGAGGGGGGGGCGAGAGGGTGGAGGGATAAACCGATACAGGGAGAAAAACACAAGACTGGTGAGGAAATTAAGTAGTACCTCTAGGCTGCTTCCCACCTGTCTCCTCTACACTCACACACACACAAGAGCGTTTTGCCGGAACATTATCCGCTTCACTCTACTCACGCCATTATAAATCTGATGCTAACTTTTTGATTATAAACGAAAAGATTTGAACCGAATAACTCGATAAATTATCTTATTCTTAGTAATGTAATGAACGCTGTAAGGTGTTAAGTTGAACAAGAATATGAACTGGATTTTGGAACAGGATCTAGTGTAGGTTTTCTCTCGTACGCTGTTAGTCACCGTAAATACGAGACAGTTCTGTTCACTTGGTGGTAGACTCTAGGGGGGGGGGGGGGTGTTGCCAGTTGGGTGGGCATCATAATAATGAGGAGATGTCTGGAGCAGGACTCGTCATTCTCACTTCACCTCGACCGTTTCTACATTAATGTCTCTTCTTGTTCATCCTCACCGTCACCATCCTGGCCCTCTCCGCTACTACCATCCACCATTACCACCACGCACCACCACCCATCACCACCACCACCACCACCCATCACCACCACCACCACCACCACCCATCACCACCACCACCACCCATCACCACCACGCCCACCACCACCACCACCACCCATCACCACCACCACCACCCATCACCACCACGCCCACCACCACCACCACCACCCATCACCACCACGCCCACCACCACCCACTACCACTACTACCACCACCCTTCACCACCACGCCCACCACCATCCACTACCACCACCACCACCACCCATCACCACCACGCCCACCACCATCCATCACCACCACCACCCACTACCACTACCATCACCACCACGACCATTAATTTATCACCACCACCATTAATTACTCATCACCACCCACTACCACTGCCAACAGACGGAGTAAAAGAAAACAAATGGAGAAGGAACAGATAGATAGCTAGATAGATAGATATATATTCAGTAACAAGTTCTCATTGGCTAAACACGTGGGTAAACAATGTAGACACGCAAACAATGACAAACAACAACATTATAGATGGGAGAAGATGATAAACAAGGAGGTAGATAAAATGTCAAAAGTAAGAAGATGAGAGACAGATGAAAATATGTAAAGTGAGAAATAAAGTAGAACAATAAAATAAACTTAATGAAATATGAGAAAGGTGGGGGTGGGGGTGGGGGGGAGAGGTAAGGTGAAGGAGAGAGCAACCAGGGGGGTGAGGGTGTGGTATTTTGGTCTCAACGTTGGGGGTGTAGGATGAGGGGAGGGGTAGAAGATGAGGGAGGGGAGGGGTGGAGGGTGGGGGAGGGGTGTAGGGTGGGGGAGAGGAGGGGTGGGGGAGGTGAGGGCAGAGGATGAAGAGGAAGGAGGGTGTTGATCTAGTTCTCCTCAGACCAAGAAGTTTTCTCTTATGGGGAAGGAAAGAGTGTGGAGGAAAACCAGAAGGAGGTGAGGGGAATGAAGAGAGGGGAAGGAGTTTAGGGGAAAGGGAGGAGGTAAAGGGAAAGGATAACGGCATTACTATCCATCTCAACAATAACACAATACTGTCTTTATTTAGGGAGAATATTTTAGGGGAAAAAGAAGAAAGGAAAATGAGAAGCAGAAACACGATTATTGAATTTCCTCTCTGAAGTTAAGGGAGGAAGGCTGCCTGTTGCCACGCTTCTCTTGTCAATTTTCTAACCTGACTTTAAAAGGAAAAAACATAAGGGGGGAATTTTACCTCAAGTTCCTGGAGGTTGGAAGTGGTGAGTCTTGGTGAGTAAAGATGTTAGGTTACTCAGACTTGTGAATCCCATTTTGGCTTGGAGTGTGAGGTGAGTCGAGTCAGTGGTGTGTTGTTATTTTTGTTGATTTTTGTTATTTTAGTTATTATTATTATTATTATTATTATTATTATTATTATTATTATTATTATTATTATTGGACCATGTGAAGATTAGGCCCCAGCTAATTTCCTCATTTCACCTTAAGATTAACCGTGCTAATGCTAACCTAACCTAACCTAACCTAACCCTCATTAGGTGAAATGAGCTGGGTGCTAATCTTAATTTCTTTCAGTCTTCTTTGTTCTCCTCCAGCTTTCTCCCTCCTCCTCCTCCTCCTCCAACTCCTCCTCCACCACCTCCCACCTTCCTCAACCTCTCCCCCTCCCTCCGCCTCCTCCTCCGTCTTCCACCACCTCTCCCCTCCCCTCCCAACCCCTCCTCCTCCTCCTCCTCCTGAAGTAAATAGTCAGTCTAAAAATGTCACAAGAGTTTAAGGTTTTTACAGCGTAGGTCTGGTGGAGAGAGAAAAGGAATACTATGAATTTACTTAAGTGTTTTCTAAAGTTTTCAAGTTTTTTACTCAAGTTTTCTAGTTAAGTTGCTTGTGTGTGTATTGCGACGATTGGCTTCTCAAGTTTAAGGAAAGAGTGAGGGTGATGACGGGTGGGTGGTGGGGAGGGGGTGTTGGGGAAGATGTTGGAGAGGGGGAGGAGGTTGTGGGTAAGAGCTGGTAGGGAGAGGGTGGTGGGGGAAGGTGGTTGGGGAGGGGGCGATGGGTAGAGTAGGTGATGGGGAGGAGATGATGGGGGAGAGGGTGGTGAGGAGGAGGTGGTGGGGAGGATGTCCTGGTAATTCCTTTCACTTTTCCCTCTCCCACCTCATCCCTTCTTCATTTCTCCCTCTTTTTCGTCTCTCTCTTTTCTACCTCTCCTTTTCCTTCCCTCTCCACCTCTCCCTCAGCCTTACCTTTCTCCTCCTCGACTTCCTCTCTCCCCTCTCCACCCCTTCTTCCTCTCTCCCTCATTCTCCCCTTTCCACCTCTCCCTCACCTGGTTCGTGGGTGATGGAGGCGGGTTTTTCCCTCAGGCGGAAACAATCTAGGCAGGTGTTGGGAGGAGCTGCCCTCGATATCCGGCCTGGGAGACGTGTGTGTGTGTGTGTGTGTGTGTGTGTGTGTGTGTGTGTGTTTTAACTGCTGTAGTCATATTACTGCATTGTAAAGTGTGCAAGAAGTTAGAGGCGTTTGGAATGCAGTTAAAGAGATGCATTGTACAGTGTTGAAGAATGAAGTGGCGTATTGATTACTCCCAAAGAGGTGCATTGTTACGTGTTAAAGAATTTAGTGGCGTGTCCAATGCTCCTTCATATCGGTCTCGCTAATTTGTTTTCCTCCTTTGAAGGCCGCGAAAAATTAAACGGCGATTTTCTCGACATCAAACGGGGATTAATTTTACATTATTCCCGGATTTACACGACAGCTATGAAGGACTAACTTAACAACACTACACCTATGAAGGATTTACTTAACGTTAAACTAGAATTGGATGTATTAATCAAGGTTTTATGTTGGGTTTAACGAGGATTTGACTCAATGATAATTAATCTGAGACATGACGTGAACGAGAATATACTGACAACTTATAATGGAGATTGACTTGATATTAAACAAGGATTTACACGTCACATAGAAGAAGATTGACTTGACAGATAATGACGTGTTGATGATATTAATTGTGGATTACCTTTATTGGAGAGAGAGAGAGAGAGAGAGAGAGAGAGAGAGAGAGAGAGAGAGAGAGAGAGAGATCACCTTCACACCAATATAGGATGTTATTACTCTCGTGTGTATTATATCATTATGGAGAGGACGATATTGATGACCTCTCTTTGTAAAGGTCAATTGTCAGGGTCAGTAATGAAAATAATATGAATTGAATGAGTAATTGAGCTGTAGTTGATGATGACACTACCTTTAAGAGGTCTTCCGAGATACACCTTTATTCTTATTATTATTATTATTATTATTATTATTATTATTATTATTTTACTTCTACTACTACTACTATTACTACTACTACTACTACTATTTTTTTAACGTGGCCTCCATCCTCCCTCTATAGCCACACCTTCGCCGCTATTTTATTACCTACTACTACTACTACTGCTACTACGATTACTTCTACTTCTATCACTTTCTTCACGTCTTGCACCTGCTGACCCGCCCGACCTTTGTATTAATCTCTACTTTAACTTTAATCTCTTTTTCATGGGAGGCGCCCTGCTTCCGGCTGAGTCATGGTGCCACGCTGGCAGACCTTACACAACATCTTAAAGGCAATCGTTCCTTCTGCCAGCCTCCATTACTGAGTGAACCATACTCCCGGCAACGCAGCCACTCGGGGCCTACCGTCAAATATACATGGATGGTGTTGTGTTTTTCCTTAATCACTATTTTATTATAGTTTATTGTCAAGGTGGGGTTCAGATACGAGGGGAATTCCGGTACTACTCCGTTAAAGGTTGGCTGTTGATGCCCTAACGACTATTAGCCTAACAGTATGAGGAAGACCAGAATAACACGTGATTTGTAAATACTTGAAAATGATTAATGATCTGTTATTATTATTATTATTATTATTATTATTATTATTATTATTATTATTATTATTATTACGTCTAGAGATATTGGCGGCTAGGTTTCCATACCGTGTTCTGGATGCCCTATTACTAAAGATATCAGTTATTTGGTATTCAAGTCAGGATTAAAATATATTCTAGTTTCCCCTTCACTCGTCCTCGTTTTCTACAGGGGTACACTTAATCCCTCCCCAGAGACGAACCTTTTACGATTTATCCCTCGCTTGATCCATGTTGCTGGCGGGAGTGTGGCCGGGGCTGGAGGACCCTGTGAGTACCACCGGCTTGTCGTCCTTCTGCAGGTTATGGGATGATCCAGGTCTTCTTTGGTAAAACATGGCAGACCTGAGTAGGGACCGTTAAGCGTGTACTGACCACTTTATATCCCCCCAGTTCACTATACTAAGTGCACAGTTATACTCTTTTAAGTTTATTAGCAGTAGACTAGAAGATAAAAGTAACTATTTGTGTTGGTGTTGTCTTACTCCAACTGTTAGGGCGAATTGATCACCAATTCATATAATTCATCATTTCTGAACTGATAATATACAGTCCAGGTGTTAGAAATATTTATGTAATATGATAATTTTTTAGTACATAGTTAATGTTTCTGTTGTGTTTATTGGTATATTAAATAGCTGTACGAATGTTTATTTTTTT